>CM067260.1:12607876-13112876 GCA_034195605.1 Santalum album | reverse complement strand
TCTATATCAATTTTAGAATTCTCAAGTTTCACCATTTCACATTTGCCATTGTCTTTTGCTTTAATTTGATAGTCACTTTAAATATGTTATTTCTAGGTCAGCTCTAATTTCTTCCATTTTTGATATTGAACCTAGGGCTTTGCCAACTGGTCAGGTGTTCGAGATCCAGAGTGCATTGTTTTTAATGAACTATTACGAACTACTCAAAACATAACTACAATTGATCTCCTGCGGTTACTTGAACTTGCTCCTCAATACTTGGAGTCCTAAGCTACTTCATCATTTTTGTAATCTAGAACAGAAAATGCTATTACTCCCATGATGTGAATGGAGGGAAGGCCTATCATTTATCTTCTATATACAAAAGAGAGCAACTATATCATGAAATCATCTTTCTGAACTGAGAGGCTAGGCAAGTATCTTTCTTACAGCACTTTCATCATCTCCTATTTTAAATTATTGCTCATGAAAGATATAGTGTTCAGCTTGCCTACTTGTTTGCATATATTTGTTGCTCAAACTAAAATTAATGCTCACCGTGTAAATTTCCATGCAAATGTGGCAATTAAAATATCATAATGAAATATCTCATGTAATACATGTTGTTCCCAGAATGTGCACTAGGAATGGGGTCAATCACTAGCACCTACAAATTTTAACCCTTTTTCTTTACTGTCTAACTAATCCCTTAGTCAATTTCTTTTCAAATGCTTTTAACTAACTTTTTGCTTATTTATTATTAAAAAAATGTAAAGACAGAGAATCGAAGCGAATAAAAGACATCTACACAATGTCTTATTTCCACTACTTTCGCACCAAACATAGTCTCTCGTTGCATCCAAAATTCCCCACAAACCACCCCTTAAATGACAAAAACTGAAACCTCTCTCCCTCCCCTCTCTCTCTCACACACACACAATTTACAGAGGAAAAAAGAGCATGGAAGATGCTCTACTATCAAACTCAAGGGAGGAGGAGGAGGACAAAAATGGGGAAACACGAACATGGTGGCAGAGAAGGTGAACAGAGTAGGAGTTATAGCAGCGTTCGTGGTGGCGGTGCCTCTGCCGTAATACCTTCTTCAGGTGATTTCAATGATGATGGTAGGCACCTCGGCGAGCCCGCACTCTCCATCACCGCCATCGCCATCTCCCTCTCCAGCGTCACCGGCTTTACTCTTCTCGTATGCCGCTTCTTCTTTCCCTCCCTCTCTCCCTCCCTCATTTTTTTCCCCTGTTAAATTTCAACTGCTCACTACATTAAACTAGTTGGATTGGATTTGGCCACCTCAGGGAATCAAATTCCTCATCGTGGGGGGTTGAATTATAGGTTTTATTTAACAAGCATAAACATGCAATTTAACGCAGGAAAATAGAAGAGATTAAAATGACACCCTAAATCAGACCTAACTCTATTAACCCCTTATTCGCCAAAAGTACATTCTCTGAACTATTTAATGCAGCTTCTGCATTTGAGTTTGTTGACGCCACTTTTTCTTGCCTAGGGAGGGAAATCGAACTTTTAACAAACTAAACTCACTTTCGAACTTTCGTTGACCAAGTCAAAGAAAAATTAACATTTCCCAAGCCTCGGTTCATTAATATTTCCCAAACCGTGGATTGATAGCATTTCTGAGCCCATGGCGCATTTCCCTTGTCGAAAAGCCTTTTGAGCCCATGGCCCAAGGGTTCTTACCTTTTTAGGGTTTTGCCATTCATTTCTTGTGGGAGGAATGAATGTTGGGCCCAAGGCCACTTATTTTCTTCCCCTTTATAAGCAAAACCATCAGGTTTTACAAAAGGAGGGAAATTTCAGCCACAGCACAGCAAAAGAGAAGAGGAGAAGAGAAAACCAAGGTTCCTCCTCCCTTCCTCCATCACCCTCCAAGAACTAAATGGGTCTGATTCTCCAAGGAGATATGTAGGAAACCTTATGGGTTCAACCCCTATTAAGCCAAAATGGTCATTTTCGTTCCTTGTTCATTACCAATACTTTCATTCACTGTTCATCATCTTCCTCATCATCCTTTCTCCATTTTAATGGGTCCATGATCCATTTGTTCATTCTTTATCATTCTCATCATCACCTATTTTCCATTTTCGAGATCTACGACCCATTTCTACTCACTATTCATCATCATCTTCATTTTCCTGGCCCAATACCCATTTTCTGTGTACTGTTCATCTTTCAAAGAATGTCTATGATAGAGCAAATACCCAGTTCCCGCCGAATTTTGCAAAAGGTATTTTCTGCTAGGGTTTTGTAAAAATGTCAGCAAGCTAACCTTCAGAATTTATAACATGTAATGAAATATCTCCTTTGTTTTGATGATCTCTTAAAAAATAATGTCTAACATCATGCAAGTTCAAATTACAATCTAACAGTGATTGTTTCATAAAAAGCACTTGAGAACATGCAAGACTAGTTGCTATATACTTTAGGATAGATACGACTGATCAATTTCTCAGGAGCTGGAGGCCTGAATTCTGGGAATAGATGTTGAATATCTAATTCATCAAAGATGTCTGCTAGGAATATAGTTTCTCCTTTTAATGGAACAAGGGCATCGATAAGAAAGCCAGTGATTTAGGCCTCAAAAGCAAGGCCTTACTTTGGCCTGTTGCAGTCCAACATCTTGCTTACCAAATAACTTCCCATATTCGGTTTGACTCCTTTAATCAAACACGCTAGCAAAAACAAGTCCATTTTATGCCAATTTCTCCTCTGTGATTTTTTTGATTCAGAGTATATTTGAGAATGTATGCTCCTACTCTGATTTTATGAGACAAAGAACTAAACACATAAGTCGATCTTTTCTCCAATGGATGACCAACAACAACCTCTTTCTACATAGATAGAGAGAACTCTTTTCTATAAGGAGCGAATGCACTATCAATCAATAAACCCTCATTAGGAATTCTGAGAATCTTGCAAACCTTAACTACATCAACCTTTATCTTAACTCCACGAATAGTAGTGCTAAAACTCTGACAGCTTACTTTGTCAGTCATGTTCTTATAAAACTCATTCACCAGATCGGGATAAATAGTAGTGAGGTGCACCAATAAGGGCATCCAGTTCTAGTAGGCGAACTCTAGAAATAGATCATGTTGTTGGTAAAATGCTAGAGTTTCTGGAGTAAAGAACTTATAGTAAGAGAGCTTCTGAACAAAGCTTGTGATGACTTCATCAAACCTCGAAGATACTTCTTTCATCTTGCTTTTTGAGGAAGCCATAGTCGATTGTGCAGACTTCTTTTGCGCAGATTTCTTCAACTTCATAAGCGGATTAAGATATCTAGAGCGGCTGCGATGATTTGGTGTAGAGGGATTTAGAGTTTCGTGAGTTGATGAGACAAAGGGTAGTAATTAAGAGCTAAGCTGTCTCTGATCCTTTAGTGCAATGGAATTTTGGCTCGAGAAATAAGAAATATCCTTATTTCCTTAAATACTGACGTGAAAGATTTTTGAGAGAATATATGATACAATTCTAAAGTAAAGAAAATTCTACGTGAATAAAATTCAAAGAATGTCTAAGATAGAGCAAATACCCAGTTCCCGCCGAATTTTGCAAAAGGTATTTTCTGCTAGGGTTTTGTAAAAATGTCAGCAAGCTGACCTTCAGAATTTATAACATGTAATGAAATATCTCCTTTGTTTTGATGATTTCTTAAAAAATAATGTCTAACATCAATGTGTTTTGTACAAGAGTGTAAAATTGGATTTTTGCTTAAACTAATAGCACTCATATTATTACACAGAGTAGGTGCATCATGCAAGTTCAAATTACAATCTAACAGTGATTATTTCATAAAAAGCACTTGAGAACATGCAAGACTAGCTGCTATATATTTAGCTTCGGCAGTTGATATGGAAATATTATTTTGCTTCTTACTAGACCAACTAACAAGTGAGTGGCCAACAAATTGACAAGTTCTACTAGTGCTTTTACAGTCTACTCTATAACTAGCAAAATCAGTATCACAAAAACATGTTAATTCTAGGTTTGAACATTTTGGATACCAAAGACCAAAATCTAAAGTACCTTTCAAATACCTGAGAATTCTTTTCACTGCTTGAACATGTGATTGCTTAGGATTAGCTTGAAAGCGAGCATAGAGACATACAGCAAACATAATATTTGGTCTAGATGCAGTAAGATATAGAAGAGATCCAATCATACCTCGATACATTTTTGTATCAACATTAATACCTTCAAGATCTTGATTAATCTTTAAGTTGGTGCTTATTAGTGTAGATATGTCTTTGCAATCTCCCATGTCAAACTTCTTGAGTATATCTTTGGTGTATTTTGTTTGACTGATGAAGATTCCTTCATTTGTTTGCTTTACTTAAAGTCCAAGAAAGAAATTTAATTCTCCCATCATACTCATTTCAAATTTACTGCTTATACTTTCAGCAAATTCCTGACATAAAACATGATTAGTAAATCCAAAAATTATATCATCAACATAAATTTGAATAAGTAAGATATCATTACCGTTGAACTTTGTGAATAATGTGATATCAACCTTACCATTCTTGAATCCATTTTGCAGTAGAAAACTGCTCTGCTTTTCATACCAAGCCCTTGGAGCTTCCTTTAATCCATAGAGAGCTTTGGATAGTTTGAACACATGATTTCGATATTCCTCATGTTCAAACTTTGTTTAGGAACGTGCTTAACTTGAAATCTTTATAACAAGCATAACATAACAAAATTCTAATGGATTCTAAACGAGCTACTGGTGCATAGGTTTCATCAAAATCAATTCCCTCAATTTGGGAAAAGCCTTGGGCAAAAAGTCTAGCTCTGTTGCAAACAACTAAGCCATCCTCATTCATTTTGTTTCTGAACACCCATTTTGTTCCTACCACCGATGTATTCTAGGGTCTTTCAACTAAGGTATACATTGTTGCGCTCAAATTGATTCAATTCCTTTTGCATAGCCAAAAGTTAGAATTCATATTGAATTGCAAAAGTTACTTCTTTAGGCTCAATATTTGAAACAAAAGCATACATACCTGTATCTTTACTTACTGACTTTGTCATTCGTTGAGTTGGATTCCCAATGATATTATCATCATTTAAGCATTTATAATCACGAACTCTGTTGTATGTAGACTTTCTCTTTCGTTCTACTTTCTTAGCAGTTTGAACATCCTGATGTTCTATATGAACATTGGTTTGAACATCTGTCCTATCCACTGTTTGAACATCTGTTCGAACTCGTGTTTGAACCTCTGTTTGATCATCTGTTTGAACTCTTGTTCAATCTTCTATTTGAACCTTCTCTAATTGTTCTTTTGACATTCCGAAACACTTGTTTTGGACTTTCATCTTCAGCAACATTGGTAAGTGTAGGAGATTCATCAAATGTAACATTAATACTTTCTTCTACAGTTCTAGAATTAGAATTAAACACTCTATATGCTTTACTACGAGATGAGTAACCAAGAAATATACCTTTATCAGTCTTCTTGTCGAACTTACCTTGATTTTCTTTTGTATTCAGAATGAAGCAGGTACTACCAAATACCATGAAGTAATTCACCTTAGGCTTATAACCTTTCCAAAGTTCATACGGGGTTTTATGCAAAATGGATCTAAGTAGAATTCTATTAAAAATATAACATGCAGTACTAACAGCTTCTGCCTATAAATGTTTGATAGTATTATGTTCATTTAACATAGGGCATGCAAGATCTATTAAAGTTCTATTTTTTACATTCAACCACACCATTTTGTTGTGGCGTACGTGGAGTCAAAAAAAATCATGATATATACCATGCTGATCACAGAATTTATCAAAAACTTCAAAGTCAAATTCTCTACCATGATTACTACGGATGCATACAATGCTCATGCCTTTTTCATTCTATAATTTTAATGCAAGTTTCTCAAATTCAATGAATGCATCATTTTTATGTCTAATAAATAATACCAAAGTAAATCTAGTAAAATCATCTACGATTACGTAAGTATAAAGTTTGTCACCTAAACTTTCAGTTCGGGTAGGACCGAATAAGTCCATGTGCAGCATTTCCAAAGGTCTTGATGTTGAAACATGCTTCTTGCTCTTGAATGAACTCTTGGTTTGTTTCCCGTTCACACATGCTTCACATTTTCCTTCATCTTTCTAACTAAGTTTGGGAAGACCTCGGACAAGTTCTTTCCTGACAACTTTAGAGATCAAGTCAGTGTTGATATATCCCAATCTTCTATACCAGAGAGTTGTACTTTGTTCACTTGCAACAAAACACTTAATAGATGGAATGGTATTATTTAAATTGCAAGTATAAACATTTTGATTTCTCTTTCCTGTCAACAAAATTTAGTTAGTATCCTTTTTCTCAATAGTGCAGATATTATAATTGAATATATCTTTATATCCTTTGTCACTTAATTGACTGATACTTAACAAATTATATCAAGACCTTTGACTAGGAGCACATCATTAATAGATAATGAAGGTGATACCTTGATTGTGCCAATTGCAATAATTATACCTTTTTACTCGTCTCCAAACTTGACATTACCTCCATCAAAAGGCTTTAAGTTAGAGAACTTATTGCGATTTCCAGTCATATGCTGTGAGCATCCCCTGTCGAGGAACCATTTATTGCTAGTTTGAACATGACCCTATTGCAAAAAAATGTTGCCTTAGGTGCCCATTTCATTCCGAGTCCTCTTGAATTTGCAGTTGAGGAGGTTTGTTTATTTGTGCAATCATTTGTTGTAGTGCTCTTAGGTGCCCATTTTACTTTAGGTCCTCTAGCATTGTGTTTCCTCTGATTTATTGTCCAACCTTGAGGTTTAAACCTGCAAAACCTTTCTTAGTGTCCTCTACGGCCACTGTAAGTGCATTTCATAAAAAAAGTATTATAATTCCAAGCATTAAGACTAAACTTCTTTTCATATGCCTTTTCATATGTTTTAGGTTTATACCCAATTCCTTTTCTGTCATATACACATCTTTGTTTTCCCATGATGGCATCAAAATTTTCTCTACCTCTTGTGAACTTAAACACAACTTTTTCTAGATCAACAACTTTTGTTTTTAGTTTCTCATTTTCACTAAGTAATTCTACATGAGAATCTTGAGAAATGCAGTGTACATACTCAGTTTTTATCTTACGATATTGATCATGTGATATGCAATTGCAATGTTTCTCTTTATATCTAGCATAACTTTCTACAGTAGATTCATGCTTATCATATCAAAAGCTTCTAATACTTCTTCTACAGTGGGAGTATCATTTACCTCATCTTCATCCTGTGCTATGAGACATAGTATCATTTATCTCATCTCTGTCTAAACTTTCAGAATTTGAGTCACCTTAAATCTGACCATGTAGTCACTATACCCTTTTTCTTTTTATAGTTGTTAAACTTTTTGTACTTTTCTGGCTTTCTGTCTGATCTTGAGTTCCTCTTAGACTTCTGATGTTTTGAACTCTAATTTTCTTTATTCAGCTTTAGACAATCCAATTTGATATGACTGGCTCATCACATTCATAGCATACGATTGGTTCTTTTGTCTTGCTGAACTTCTTTCTATTTCCTTCCTTAGCTTTCCTGTAAGGTTTTCTGAACTTTGTGAAGAATGATATCTCATCGTCTTCATCATCTTCTACACTGTCAGTTTCAGTTGCCATCTTTAGTGCAATCTATCTTCTTCTGTTAGATGACTCACTTTTAGTTCTTTTACTTGATTGTTCATACGTCATCAGCTTCCCAATCAACTCTTCCAGTGGCAAAGTATCAAAATTGTTTTGCTTATTGGATAGCCATAATCTTTGACTCCCATTCTTTGGGCAATAATCTCACTATTTTTTGTACATGTTCACTAATAGAAAAACTTCTTCCAAGACCATTTAGCTCATTTCAAATAGTAGTAAAACATGTAAACATTTGAGTAATTATTTCATCACTTTTCATCTTAAACAATTCATAGTCCTGAATAAGATAATTGATTTTATTTTGCTTTACCTGGTTTGTACCTTCATGAGTTACCTCTAGCATTTTCCAGATTTCTCTTACTGTCCAAAATTGACTTACTCTGTTGTACTCATTTTGTTCAAGTCCACAAAATAGCAAATTGACAACTTTGGGGTTCAATATGAAACTGTTCTCTTCGGCTTGAGTCCAAGTACTTTTGGGCTTTGGAACTTCCTTCTACTCACCTGCAGCTTCACCTGTTTCTTTGATTTTCAGTTCCGTGTAACCTTTCTGAATTATATCCCATAATCCCACGTCAATGGAAAGTAGGAAATATCCATTTTATTTTTCCAAAATGCGTAGTCAGCACCATCAAAGAATGGTGGACGAGTTGCAGATTGTCCTTCAGTGTAGTTGTTCATGGCTGCCATAAGATCTTTACTCTTCAGATTGTTAAGTCCTTACTGAAAGAGACTCAACTTTGATACCACTTGTTGAGCAGCTTAGAAGGGGTGAATAGGATGCTTTTCGAAAAATTCTTTGTTGATAAGCCCTTGCAATCACTCACGATTAGATGCGGAATATGAAACAACAGTTTAAACACACCAATACAGTTCGAATAATTATTGAGTTTGATCAAATGGTTCGAACACTAGTTTGAACAATGCAGTTTGAACAATAGTTTGAACGGATAGTTCAAACAATAGTTTGAACAAAGTAATTTGAACAACAGTATAAACAACACAATTCGACTAGTTCTATCACAGCATATGGGTTTCAACAAGTAATGCTGAAACAATTTGAACAGAGCAGGAAAGTAAAGAACACACAAAATTTATAATGGTTCACTTCAACTTGAAGCTACATCCACTCTGCCAAGCACAACCCACTGCTACCCTGGGATCACCACTATAACAAAGTTCCTTGTACGGGTTCAAGAACAAATAACCATTACAATTTCAACCTTTATTTTTCTAAGGTAAGAAAGTGACAAACAAACCTCAAAACCTTTCTTATTATAAGGCAAGAAAGCAAATAAACAAACCTCCTAGAACACCAGCCTTAAACAATTTGTCAAGCTATGTACAAACCTACCCAAATACAAATGGAACTACTGTACACTTCTCAACGTATTGGATAGTCATTATAACAGATAATCACAGTTGCTCAAAAACACTTTTAAAACAACTGTAAATAGACTTTTCATAAAACATAACAGTTCAAACACTTTAAACGTTTTTGAAATTCTAAGTATAAAAAACCAAATTTAAGAAATTTGTTTCACACAGCAGTTCCTGTAGCACAAATAAAACCTTTCAGAAATAAGATTCAATAGGAATTTCAAATGAAGCACTTCGCAAAAGCCTCTTTTCAAATGAGCAAACATTTGAACGTGAAAAGAGTGTTTGAACACTTGTAGAGAGAAATCAGTTATTGCGTATTCTTCTGTTTAGATTTCAAAATAGTGAAGCTACCTCTTATATAGAAAAGGAATATAGCCATTAAATGAAATCTTCCAAGATAAAATCTGTGCAAGAATATTTCAATCAAATTCACGAATCAAGGAAGTTATTTAAATTCAAATTCGCTCAAGACTATATTCCAGAAAATATTCTTTCTCTGAAACTTGCAAAATCTATTTTTCAAGAATAAACACTTAAAGAAAGTTTTTGAATTTCGAAAAACAAAATCGTTGAAGAGAATAAAATATTTTATTTTAAGCAATCTGAAAATCTATCTAATATTTTGAAAAATATGCTTGCAATAATATCCTATCAAATCTTCCACAAATCTTGATCTTCAAATCTTCCACTATATTCCCTTGTAATATATATCCTTAAAAATAGAAATAAACTTCATGGAAATATATTAGTATTACAAGTTTGGTATCATCAAAATCAAATCCACGGAGCCTTGGGTCAACAAAATTATTGTCTACATTTTAAAAGAACACATTTCACGATTCAAACGATTCAGAAATGGCTCCCAGATTCATAATTCTAGAGCCCTGGTTGTTAACTATGTTGCCATTTACATTTGTTGTGATCCTTGTTTAACAGTTTATCTCATTCAAGATTATTGGCATGGTTCTTGGGAAACCATTTCCTCATACATTTATCAAAAATCATGATTACATATTTACGCAAATTATTATTCTTTTTTTTTAAATTTTTACAATTCCAAGATGTATCCATTCGCATGCATGGCCCGACCTCTGTTGGCTTACCTGATTCAACCCATCTAGCTTTCAAAACCCTTGACAGTATTGTTGATAGGGGAATAGGAACAAACTCCATCCAGTTAGTGCTAGTTCACCATTACCCGAAATGTTTGAAAAGCCTTAAAGGAAAGACAGACGCCCTTTGACCATCTATTTGTTATATGTTGAGAGTGCTCCATTGACTTGCCTTATTCCCTTAATGCTTTGTTAGCTTCCAGGTGGTTGTTCTCTTTGTTTCCATTTTTGCTCTCCCAGATAGGCTCCCAGCCTTCCAAACTATTAGGGTCTTTATTCTTTCTTTGTGATTTTTTAAATAAAAGAAGTTTTCACAGTAAGGAGGGCGTTTAATGAAATGGCAACATGGCTATGGGCTAAAAGCCTATGAACACTGCAGAAGGAGACGTTTACGAATTCATGGGAAGGAAAAGATAATGGACCAGGCACTGCCTTAACTTCCTTTTTCAAAGTCATGAATGGTGATTGTTGACCCAAGGTTCTGTGCATTTGATTTTGATGATACCAAACTTGTAATACTAATATATTTTCATGAAGTTTATATTTATTTTTCAGGATATATATTACAATGGAATATAGTGGAAGATTTGAAGATCAAAATTTGTGGAAAAAAAGATAGGATATTATTGTAAGTCTATTTCTCAAAATATTGGATAGATTTTCATGTTGCTCAAAATAAAATATTTTATTCTCTTCAACGGTTTTGTTTTTCAAAATTCAAAAACTTTCTTTAAGTGGTTATTCTTGAAAAACGGATTTGGCAAGTTTTAGAAAGAATATTTTCTGGAATATAGTCTTGAGCAAATTTGAATTCAAATAACTTCCTCGATTCATGAATTTGACTGAAATATTTTTGCACAGATTTTATCTTAGGAAGATTTCATTCAACGGCTATATACATTCTCTATATAAGAGGCTGCAACACTATTTTGAAAGATAACTAGAACATACGCAAGAACTGTTTTTTTCTCTACAAGTGTTCAAACACTCTTTTCGCGTTCAAACGTCTACTCATTTGAAAAGAGGCTTCTGCAAAGTGCTGCATTTGAAATTCCTGTTGACTCTAATTTTTAAAAAGGCTGTAAGTTCTACTTATATTGTAGAAATTGTTGCGTGAAACGAATTTCTTAAATCTGATTTTTCACACTTGGTATTTCTGAAACATTTAAACTATTTGAATTATTATGTTTTTTGAAAAATCTATTTACAGTTGTTTGAAAAGTGTTTTTTAGCAACTTCGAATATTTGTTATCATTTTTTGAGGCTATCCAATACATTGAGAAGTGGATAGTAGTTCCATTTGTATTTGGGTAAGTTTGGAAACAGCTTAACAATTAGTCAAGGCTGGTGTTCTAGGAGGTTTGTTTACTCGCTTTCTTGCCTTACAATAAGAAAGGTTTTGAGGCTTGTTTGTCACTTTCTTGCCTTAGAAGAAGAAAGGTTGGACTTGTAAGAGTTATTTGTTCCTGAAGCAATGAAAGGAAATTTGATATAGTGTGATCCAAGGGCAGCAGTAGGCTGTACTTGGCAGAGTGGACGTAACTTCAAGTTGAAGTGAACCACTATAAATTCTCCGTGTTCTTTACTTTCTTGCTTTGTTCAAACTATTTGATATTACTTGTTTAAACTCATTTGCTGTAATAGAATTATTCAAACCGTGTTGTTTAAACTGTTGTTCAAACTTCTCTGTTCAAACTATTGTTTGAACTATCAATTCAAACTAGTGTTCAAACTGTGTTGTTCAAACTTATATTTAAACTGTACTGTTTGTATTTAAATTATTATTTTATTCTGCATCTAACCTTGGGTGATTGCAAGAGCTTGTTCACGAAGAATTTTCGGAAAGCATCCTATTCACCCCCTTCTAGGCCGTTCAACAAGTGGTATCAGAGCCGAGTCTCTTTCAACAAGGACTTAACAATCCAATGAGCAAAGATCATATGGCAGCCATGAACAATTACACTGAAGGACAATCTGCTACTCATCCACCATTCTTTGATGGTGCTAACTATGTATTCTGGAAGAATAGAATGGAATATTTCCTACTTTCCATTGACATGGGATTATGAGAAATTATTCAGAAAGGTTACACAGAACCGAAAATCAAAGAAACAAATAGCTGCAAGTGAGCAGAAGAAAGTTCCGAAACCCAAGAGTACTTGGACTCAAGCTGAAAAGGACTATTTCACACTAAATGCAAAAGCTATTAATTTTCTATTCTATGGACTTGGACGAAATGAGTACAACAGAGTAAGTCAATTCTGGATAGCAAGAGAAATCTGGAGAATGCTAGAGGTAACTCATAAAGGTACAAACCAGGTAAAGTAAAATGAGATCAACTATCTTATTCAGGACTATGAACTGTGTAAAATGAAAAGTGATGAAACAATCACTCAAATGTTTACACGCTTTACTACTATTTGTAATGAACAAAATGGTCTTAGAAGAAGTTTCTCTATTAGTGAACAAGTATAGAAGATAGTGATATCATTGCCTAAAGAATGGGAGTCAAAGATTGTAGCAATCCAAAAAGCAAACAATCTTGATACTTATGCCACTGGAAGAGTTAGATGGAAAGCTGATGGCATATGGACAATCAAGTAAATGAGCTGAGAGTGAGTCATCTGACAGAAGAAGACAGATTGCACTAAAAATGACGACTGAAACTGACAGTGAAGAAGATGATGAAGATGATGAGATGTCATTCTTTACAAAGTTTAGAAAAGCTTACAGAAAAGATAAGGAAGGAAATAGAAAGAAGTTCAATAAGACGAAAGAACTAATCGTATACTATGAATGTGATGAGCCCAGTCATATCAAACCAGACTGTCCAAAGCTGAATAAAGAAAAGAAGAGTGCAAAACACCAGAAGTCTGAGAGGAACTCAAGATCAGACAAGAAGCCAGGAAAGTACAAGAAGTTTGATAACTATAAAAAGAAAAAGGCTATGGTGGCTACATGGTCAGATTCAAGTGACTCAGAATCTGAAAGCTCAGACATAGATGAAACAACAGCTTTATATCAGACGGCACAAGATGAAGATAAGGTAAAACACACTCCCACTGTAGAAAAAGTATTAGAAGCTTTTGATGAGTTATATGATAAGCATAAATCTACTATAGAAAGTTATGCTAGATATAAAGAAAAACATTGCAAATGCATATCACATGATTAATATCATAAGATGAAAACTGAGCATGCACACTGCATTTCTCACGATACTTATGTAAAATTATTTAGTGAAAATGAGAAACTAAAAGCAAAAGTTGCTGATCTAGAAAAAGTTGTGTTTAAGTTCACAAGAGGTAGAGAAAATTTTGATGCCATCATGGGAAAATAAAGATGTGTATATGATAGAAAAGGAATTGGGTATAAACCTAAAACATATGAAAAGGCATATGAAAAGAAGTTTAGTACCACTGCTTGGAATTATAATATTCCTTTTATGAAATGCATTTATCGTGGCGTAGAGGACACCGAGAAAGGTTTTACAGGTTTAAACCTAAAGATTGGACAATCAATTAGAGGAAACACAATGCTAGAGGACCCAAAGTACAATGGGCTCTTAAGAGCATAACAACAAGTGATTGCACAAATAAACGGATCCCCTCAACTGCAAATTCAAAAGGACCCGGAATGAAATGGATACCTAAGGGGACATTTGTTTGCAATAGGGTCATGTTCAAACTAGCAATGAATGGTTCCTCGACAGCGGATGCTCATAGCACATGACTGGAAATCGCATTAAATTCTCAAACTTAAAGCCCTTTGATGGAGGTAATGTCAAGTTTAGGGACAAGTCAAAAGATAAAATCGTTGCAACTAGCACAATCAAGGTATCACCTTCATTATCCATTAATGATGTGCTCCTAGTCAAAGGTCTAAGATATAATTTGTTAGGTATCAGTCAGTTTAGTGACAAAGGATATAAAGTTATATTTGATTCTGATATCTGCACTACTGAGAAAAAGGATACTAACCAAATTGTCTTGACAGGAAAGAAAAATCAAAATATTTATACCTGTAATCTAAATAATATAGTTCCATCTATCAAGTGTTTTGTTCCAAGTGAGTAGGGTACAACTCTTTAGCATAGAAGATTGGGACATATCAACACGAATTTGATCTCTAAAGTTGCCAAGAAAGAACTTGTCCGAGGTCTTCCCAAACTTAGTTAGAAAGTTGAAGGAAAACATGAAGCATGTGCCAATGAGAGAATTAAATTTCTTTCTTCGACTTCAAGTAAAGCAAACGGATCAAGGAATCTTTATCAGTCAAACAAAATACACCAAAGATATACTCAAGAGGTTTGACATGGGAGATTGTAAAGACATATCTACCCCAATAAGTACTAGCTTAAAGATTAATCAAGATCTTGAAGGTACTAATGTTGACACAAAAATTTATCGAGGTATGATTGGATCTCTTCTATATCTTACTGCATCTAGACCAGATATTATGTTTGCTGTGTGTCTCTGTGCTCGCTTTCAAGCTAGTCCTAAGCAATCACATGTTCAAGTAGTGAAAAGAATTCTCAAGTATTTGAAAGGTACTTTAGATTTTTGGTCTTTGGTATCCAAAATGTTCAAACCTAGAATTAATATGTTTTTATGATGCTAATTTTACTGGATATAGAGTAGACCGTAAAAGCACTAGTGGCACTTGTCAGTTTCTTGGTCACTCATTTGTTAGTTGGTCTAGTAAAAAGCAAAATAATGTTTCTATATCAACTGCTGAAGCTGAATACGTAGTAGCTAGTCTTGCATATTCTTAAGTGTTTTATATGAAACAATCACTGTTAGATTATAATTTGAACTTGCATGATGTGCCTATTATGTGTGATAATATGAGTGCTATTAGTTTAAGCAAAAATCTTATTTTACACTCTCGCACAAAACATATTGATGTTAGACATCATTTTTTAAGAGATAATCAAAACAAAGGGGATATTTCATTGTATTTTATAAATTCTGAAGGTCAGCTTGCTGACATTTTTACTAAACCCCTAGCAGAAAATACTTTTTGCGAAATTCGGCGGGAACTGGGTACTTGCTCTATCATAGACATTCTTTGAATTTTATTTATGTGGAATTTTCCTTATTTTAGAATTGTATCACATATTCTCTCAAAAATCTCTCACATCACTATTTAAGGAAATAAGAATATTTCTTATTTCCCGCACCAAACTCCCATCGCACTAAAAGGTCAGAGACGGTTCAGTTCTTCATTACTACCCTCTACCACTTCAACTCACCGAACCCTAAATTCCATCTGCACTGAATCGTCGCAGTCGCTTTAAGGAACTTCATCCGCTCATGAGATTGAAGAAATCCACACAAAAGAAATCAATAAAATCGACCATGGCTTCTTCAAAAGGCAAATTGAAGGAAGTTTCTGTGACACCCCGATTTCCCGCACCCTCGGCAGGTCAATGGGGCAACAACTAAGACCAATCACCGTGGTATCACCAAGCATAACTAACAGCATGGGTTGATTATGCTAAAGCAATAACCTGTGATCTTCAAACCAGCCAATAATCTCCAACATTATCTCTTATCATTTCAGAGGACTATAAGAGAAACAGGGTTCATCTTATTACAACATTGTCCAATAGGTTTAATTACAATCATTTAATTAGTGCTAAACCGGAACAACTATGTGATAAAAATCTCGTTGATTCCCCTTTGTACATCCGCCTCATCTCTTTCTACTCAGACGCGCTCACCTGGTAGGCAATATCAACAAAGAGTGAGTGATAAAACACTCAATAAGAAACTCATATCAAAATACCCCTACTAGGTTATATCATGAACAAATGATATAACAGCTTCAAGAATTTGTCTCATTCTTTCAACATGTGTGAATAATGACAAATAGACAATGACAAATAACAATTTTAAAACTGTGCATCAAACTGCACGAACACATCATCCAAACTCTAACCAACTAACCCCAATCAAGCTTCAATCAGACGATTCATCATCCTTTAACCAAGAGGTCCATCAACTTCACGTAAACGGTTCTTAAACCTTCAACCACACCTTTCGTCTGCCTAGCATTCGATCAAACCAATCTACAACTTTCTTCCACAACTTAAAAAAAACACTCAATTATTCGAACAAATTGTGATCTTACTAAGTGACCTGTAATGAGATCATGAACATTCTAGCTAAACTTAGCTAGTTGTGCTTCTGACTTAAGGACTAGAGCACGCAATCCCTAACAGTTTTGTCAAATGGATCCATTGGTTGCTAGCACAGGCAAAAACATTTTGTGCATTATTTAACCTAAGCACGGGGTCCAACGGTGTGCATTATTTAACCCAAGCACGGGGTCCAGCAGTGTACATTATTTAACCTAAGCACGGGGTCCAACTTTATGCCAACATGGGCAAAACATTTTCCGTCAATTCAATCCCCCATGTATGGGGTTGTTCAACTCAGTTCGATCACAACCAACAATTGAAAGGTACCCCAACAATCGAGTACACAGTCCGAAATCAAACTTCGAAAAAATACTACTCAACAAATGGCAGTCCAACTCATATCAACTTAAGACATGGAACAAGAAACAGTCTTAAGCTCAATAGCAAGACAATTTACTCAGCAACCTCTATTCAACATGTTGTAATTCACTATATCGAATTACAACAGCCTATCATCAACTACCAGCAACCGATTAATCCAATCCACGCTATCATATTATTTATCGACTAGACGATCCACTTAACCAACTATTGCGCTTCCAGAACTTGATCAATCCCTTCAATCAACGTCAACGATCAACGATCAACGGCTTCTATTGGCAATTCAATTGCTATACCTCCAACACCCTTACATAACATCATTGCGAGACAACGAGATACTAAGACGACTCTCGTAATCTCACCTCGAATCATCCACACAAAACAACCATCCATTGTGCCTTAACCCTATGTAAAACTATATCTAAGTTTCAGTTCAACTTATTCTCTACCCTATAGCCTTCTCTAGGTTAGGGCTTCGCACATCCAACGATTTCATTCACCTCAACTCAACACAAATTAGTAGGTA
Organism: Santalum album; assembly: GCA_034195605.1. Classification (NCBI taxonomy): domain Eukaryota; kingdom Viridiplantae; phylum Streptophyta; class Magnoliopsida; order Santalales; family Santalaceae; genus Santalum; species Santalum album. The sequence goes on along the minus strand of CM067260.1, from coordinate 13,095,647 downwards.
TTCAGATACAAATGAACACCCAGCTATACAAATCAAGACTTAACAATAACCGTAAGTCTTATATAATACTTCAAAAATGGTCATTCACTTGACCACACACAAAGTAGCCATTAAAGACTCTCCAACAAACACCTATAAGGGTTCAGTAAGATAGACAATGAAATCAGCCATTCATGGGAAGTATTGTTCTTAATCATCTCCCAAAACATTTAAAATCCTTATACTTTTGTAAACCAGCCACCTCAAGTTAAAACATTACAACTTCTTATAAAGCGCTCATTTGGGATTGCTCCTAAAAGAACAAAGTTATATTATCTACTTATCTCCCCCAAATAGGCCAAGCGGGCCAAAAATAGTGGACACAAAAAACTAGTCCCTCGAAAACTCAGTTTGGACCATTTTCAGAAAAACTGAGCTATACTCTAGTACACACTCCTTGCCAAAATAAGATACTTAGATGAGAAATGGGGCTACAACTTCCTTTTTGACCCCAAAGAGTGATTCACACTCTAGTGATATGAAAAATAGCAGACAGTGGCTGTCTGCAGCTTTAAACCATACAGCAATTTCAGTTTGGACATCTTTCATTTGAAATGTAACAACTTTTAATAGAAAGCTCAAAACGTTTTTCTCCCAAAAGAGAACTTTTGAAGCACTCAAAGAAGAACAATTTTCATTTTAACACCATCACAAAATCAATCAATTATATCGATAAAAATCCAAACGAAAAACACAAATCTGTGCTGGAAACACTGTTCATTCCGGATTCTCTGCAGAATCTTTGAAGTTCCAAAACTTATTCCACACACCACGGATTGAATTGATTCCAAAACCAAAGTTGTAGCTCTTTGTTAAACTAAAACTTCTCAGAAGAACAAATTCTCCAATTCGAAATCCTTTTAGGTGAAGAACCCTAAAAACCCTACTGCCCTTTTCAGATGGTGTACAAAACCACTAATTTTAGAAATCCAACATAAATACAACTCAGCCATCACAACCCAATCAAACCATTTTTTGGGTCCAACACACCACTAATTGAGATGATTAATCACATAATACTTCCATGAACAACTCTCATATTATTCAACACAAAAATTATCATGGAAACCACAAATAACCATAATTATGGCTCAAAATCAACATATAATTTCTTGGCAAGAGAAAGCATGCCAAAACATAGAATAAAGATTTGAAAATGGAGATTCAAGGGTGAATTTCCTACCTTTACAACTTTGCTTTGAGAAGAATTTGAACTCTTTGTTGCAAAATCACACTTTCTTCATGGATTCCCCATAAAAACCCCACTTTTTCTCTCCTTTCTTTCTCTCTCTCTTTTTTTTCTTTCTCTCTCACAAAGATTACATAGTGAATCTCTAAGGAGATTCACGGCCACATATTGGCAAGATTGCCAATTTATTCCATTTTTCAAATTTTGCCCCTACACCAAAATGCAACCCTTTGAAAACACTAGGGGTATTTTGGTCATTTGATTTTTGTAAATATCCCAAAGTCAACTCTTCTCAACCACAAAATTTTGTGTGGGTCCTACGTGTCACATTAATCACTCGCTAGATATGTCTCGCCCGATAATCCGTAACCTAGGTTAAAAACACTATTCCAAAACTCGGTTTTATTCATGACTTCTACGAAACCGATAATTTTATCCTTCTAGGGTTCAAAAATTGTATGCAACTATTACTATCGTTATCTATGGCTTAATGGTCTAGGGCGTTTCGGTAATTGCGCCCAAAACCCGGAAGTTTTACGTCCGCGTGCAGAAATATTTTTTTTCGTGAAATTTTCCCAGAATTTTAAACTGGTTAAGCACGTAAAACAACTAAGAGAAACACTGATGTTAAGGCCAGTAAAAGTCGACTTCAACTTTATGGTCAGGGGTATTATAGTTTCTTCGGGGTCTGATGAAATCATCATAGGCTCTGCTTGAAAGCTCTCTTACTATAAGTTATTCACTCCAGGTTCTCAGCGTTTTATCAACAGAATGATCTACTTCTAGAGTTTGCCTATCAGAACTGGATGCCCTTACTGGTACACCCCACTACTATTTATCTCGATCTAGTTAATGAGTTTTATAAGAATATGACTGACAAAGTAAGCCATTAGAGTTTTACCACTACTGTTCGTGGAGTTAGGATAAAGCTTGATGTAACGAAGGTTTGCAAGATTCTAGGGATTCCTAATGAGGGTTTGTTGATTGATAGTGTATTCGCTCCGTGTAGAAAATAGTTTTCTCTATCTAGGCAGGAAGAGGCTATTTTTTAGTTCTTTGTCTCATAAAATCAGAGTAGGAGCGTACATTCTCAAATATACTTTGAATCAAAAAAATCATAGAGGAGAAGTTGGCACTAAAATGGACTTGTTTTCACTGGCGTGTTTGGTAAGCAAGATGTTGCACTACAATAGGCCAAAGCAAGGTCTTGCTTTTGGGGCCTATATAATTGACTTTCTTATTGATGCCCTTGTCCCTTTAAAAAGAGAAACTATATTTCGGGTAGACATCTTTGATGAATCAGATATTCAACATCTATTCCTAGAATTCAAGCCTCCCGCTCTTGAGAAATCCATTAGTTCGCATTTATGCTGAAATCGAGGGACTGGTAGTCAGTGAAATAGAATCAGAAGAGGAAGAAGCAGCAATAGCAGCAACAGCAGAAGAAGAAGAAGAAGAAGAGGAAGGAAGAAAAGAAACAGAAGCAGATGACGAAGTCCAGAGTGGCACTACTCACAGTGCCAAAGCTATCGAAGGATCCATCTCTTCTTATCCATAAGAGAAAATTCGTTATCTCTGATGATGATACGCCCCATAAGTCTGCGGACAGGAGACCTAAACACTAGGTCCTACAAGGATCTCCTCTAGCATCCACTCCAGCTACTATACCTTGCCACTTTTGGCACTGCACTTCTGTAGGAGGAGCCTACATTGCAAGGGGAGCCTACACCTCAGGGGGAGCATACTCCACATACATCTACACCATCTCCTTCTCCAACCCCTGCCAAGTCTGTCACCAGAAACTCTTTAGTTTCCTCCATCAACAATTTGGAGTTTGCCCTGCAACGTATCCTAACCAAGCTGCAAGTTATAGAATCTTCAGTTCATCAGATGGAGGGCCATCTCTCACAATTGGATTCCAAGATGTCTACTGCACTGAATGAAGGAAACAAATGTTTCACTGCTGTTGAGAAAGAAGTGAAGGACTCCACTGTTGCTCTGAAAGACTTTTTAGAAGGCTAGGTCTTTTCCCATCCTTTTTGCTGATGTCAAAAGGGGGAGAAGTACCTGGCATGTTGTTCTGGATATGGAGACTATGGAAGTTGGTCCTGGTGATGAGATGGCTGAGAGAACACACACACACTTGCTTGGGATGTTTAAACAGCTACTCTGCTTTATTTGTTTGTTTTTCTTTTCAATGTTCTAAACAGCTACTCTGCTTTATTTGATGATGCCAAACTTGTAATACTAATATATTTCCATGAAGTTTATTTTTATTTTTCAGGATATATATTACAATAGAATATAGTGGAAGATTTGAAGATTAAAATTTGTGGAAGATTTGATAGGATATTATTGTAAGTCTATTGCTTAAAATATTGGATAGATTTTCATGTTGCTCAAAATAAAATATTTTATTCTCTTCAATGATTTTGTTTTTCAAAATTCAAAAACTTTTTTAAATGTTTATTCTTAAAAAACAGATTTGGCAAGTTTTAGAAAGGATATTTTCTGGAATATAGTCTTGAGCAAATTTTAATTCAACTTATTCTCTACTTTATAGCCTTCTATAGGTTAGGGCTTCGCATATCCAACGATTTCATTCACCTTAGCTCAACACAAAACTAGTAGGTATTCGGAAACAAGTGAACACCCTAGCTATACACATCAAGACTTAACAATAACCGCAAGTCTTGTATAAGACTTCAACTATAGTCATTCACTTGACCACATACAAAGTAGCCATCAAAGACTCTCCAACAAACACCCATAAGGGTTTAGCAAGATAGACAATGAAATCAACCATTCATGGGAAGTATTGTTCTAAATCATCTCCCAAAACATTTAAAATCCTTGCACTTTTGTAAACCAGCCACCTCAAGTTAAAATACTACAACTTCTTATAAAGTGCTCCTTTGGGATTGCCTTTAAAAGAACAAAGTTATATTATCCAGTCATCTACAACTTCCATGTTTAACACCTTAAGTGATTCAACCTCCAGATAGGCCAAGCAGGCCAAAAACAATGGACACAGAAAACTAGTCCCTCGAAAACTCAGTTTGGACCATTTTCAGAAAAACTGAGCTATACTCTAGTACACACTCCTTTTTGAGTTGCAGCCAAAATAAGATACTTAGATGAGAAATGGGGCTACAACTTCATTTTTGACCCCAAAGAGTGATTCACACTCTAGTGATATGAAAAATAGTAAAAAGTGGCTGTCTGCAGCTTTAAATCATACAGCAATTTTAGTTTGGACATCTTTCATTTGAAATGCAACAACTTTTAATAAAAGGCTCAAAACATTTTTCTCACAAAAGAGAAATTTTGAAGCACTCAAAGAAGAAAAATTTTGATTTTTAACACCATCACAAAATCAATCAATTATATGGATAAAAATCCAAACGAAAAACACAAATTTGTGCTGGAAACACTGTTCATCCGGATTCTCTGCAGAATCTTTAAAGTTCCAAAACTTCTTCCATACACCACGGATTGAATTGATTCCAAAACCAAAGTTGTAGCTATTTGTTAGAACTAAAACTTCTCAGAAGAACAAATTCTCCAATTCGAAATCCTTTCAGGTGAAGAACCCTAAAAACCCTACTGTCCTTTTCAGATGGTGTACAAAACCACTAATTTTAGAAATTCAACATAAATACAACTTAGCCATCACAACCCAATCAAACCATTTTTTGGGTCCAACACACCACTAATTGAGATGATTAATCACATAATACTTCCATGAACAACTCTCATATCATTCAACACAAAAATTATCATGGAAACCACAAATAACCATGATTATGGCTGAAAATCAACATGTAATTTCTTGGCAAGAGAAAGCATGTCAAAACATGGAATCAAGACTTGAAAATGGAGATTCAAGGGTGAATTTCCTACCTTTACAACTTTGCTTTGGGAAGAATTTGAACTCTTTGTTGCAAAATCACACTTCCTTCATGGATTTTCCAAAGCACCAATCTTTCTCTCCCATTTTCTCTCTTTCTCTCTCTTTCCTTTCTTTCCCTTTTTTTTCTTTCACCCCGCCAGGAATTCACGTTTCTTAAGGGGGAAGATTGCCAAATTTTCCCCTTTTCCAATTTTGCCCCTAGTTTCAAAACAAGCCTCTTGAAAACACCAAGGGCAATTTGGTCATTTCACTTTTACAAATATCCTAAAGTCAACTCTTCTCAAGCACATATTTTTGTGTGGGTCCCACGTGTCACATCAATCACTCGCTAGATATTTTTTGTCCGATAATCCGTAACCGGGTCAAAAACTACTATTTCAAAACTCCATTTTATTCATAATTTCAACAAAACCGCTAATTTCTCCTATTAGGGTTTGGAAATCATACACCACTATTACTATCATTATTTATGGCTTAATGGCCAAAGGCGTTTTGGTAATTTCACCCAAAACCTAAAAATTTTACGTCCGCGTGCGAAAATATTTTTTCCCGTGAAAATTTCTCAGAATTTAAAACTGGTTAAGCACGCAGAATAACTAAGAAAAATACTGACGTTAAGGCCAGTAAAAGTCGACTTCAACTTTATGGTCAGGGGTATTATACAGGGAGCTTTCTAACATATTTTCATAGGAGAATCAAACCATTGTGGTTCGTTTTGGTTCATGAGCCATGACGATCACTGATGCAATACTCACCTTGCCAGATGTAGTGAATCGATGAACTGAGTGAGAAGGGAATGGAGCTTCCCTTAAGCTTTTCTTTCTTCTACAGCTAGAGTGTCTCCCCTTTGCAAAATCCCTAGGGTTTTGCATATAAAGGGGAGGGGAGGATGCTATACATCCTCCATAGACTTTAAGCCTAATATCCTCTCCTCTTCACAAAGAGAGGATAGAAAAACCCTAAAATGTGAGAACCCCTGGGCCATGGGTCCAAAAGGCTTCCTAAGAAATGGGCTCGAAAATGTTATTACCCATAGGGGTTGAGCCATAGGCTCAAAAATGTTATCAAGCCAGGGCTCGGGAAATGTCATCAAGTTCGGGCTCAGGAAATGGGGCAATTTTCTGTTGACTTGGTCAACGAGAGTTCGAAAGTGAGTTTATTTTGTTAAGAGGCCAATCTTTTTCACCGAGCAACAAAAAGGGGCATTAAAAGTCCTCAATAAGATGCCGAGGAACTATTCAGACCAGAAACACTATACTTTAGTGCAATCGATGCTTTTATGTATCTTGCAAATTATACATGCCGAGATATCACATTTTCTATCAACCCTCTAGCAAGATATAGTTATGCACCAACAAAGACACATTGGAATGGAGTTGCTATTCCCATAGGAATATTGAAGTGTTGTTATTGTTGGCAAGCCTAAATGAGTGTGCATATCATTGGTGCACCTTGAATATCAACTTTGCATGACTTCGGGACATCAGAATGATGCAAAAATGAAGAAGACACAGTGAGGAAGTGAAGTACCCAAAAACACCACAAACAAGTGATTCTGAGCTTGTTTGAGCTAGTTTTGGAGTAATTGATGAGTTGAGCTACTCCGGATGATCGGATGACCGCGGGGTGATACCAGAAGCTATAATACACCATATTAGAGTGATATTGATGCTCAAGTTGCAAAGGAAATCGGTTTTGCTCGAAGCGTCATAATTGAGCTCGGTTTGGCCTAATTGGAGCATTTGCACCATGTTAAGCTTAAAGGGAGCTTGTTTGAAGTTGTTGGGTGACATTGAGCTAAATTTGGGCTAAATGGATTGCAATGATCTCAAAGAATAACAATGGGTCAAGGGAAATTTGAATTAGGCCTTGGGGGAGCCACTCTGGGCTTAATTGAGTAATCTGGAGCAATTGGGTGTGTTAATGGGCTTGGCGCACAGGGGATTCATGGACCTAGTTCATGGGCCCTTAGAGGAGGCTTCAAATCCATGTGGCCTAAGTGGGAATCGCGGATCCTTGAAGCGCACTCCAAGGACTTTCCTATTTTCACCCACTTTCCTATATTTTGGCCCTTTTGTGCCTATTTAAGGAGGCCCCCTCCCATAACTCGAATTACACCACTCCTTTGAGCATTGGGAGAGTTTTTGAGAGCGAGAATTGTGAGAAATTCCTCTTAAAGGGTTTATGGGTGCCATACGTGTTCTTGAACACTCTTGGGGTTTCTAGGGTTAAGTGGGTGTGAGATTTGGAAAACACTTGTGAGTGTTTTGTGCTAGAGCCACGAGGTGTTGTCGGGCATCCGAGCATGATTTGTGGTGATTCGTGGTGGTGTTTCGTGGTCAGTGTTCGTGGTACTATTGCATTCGGTGGCTATATTTGATACTTGTGCTTGAGTTTCTTCAAGATTCCTCGTGTTCTTGGAGCGACAAAAAGGTGCTGACTTGCATAAATGGTATTTATTATTCTTATTTTGTTCTAGTCGGTGGGACTATTGTAATAATTTCGTCAAACCTAGTGAAGGTGAGATAACTTCGTGATTGGTCAATGAGGCTTTGTATTGCCCTAGTGAAGGGTTGTACTGTGATTATAGTGATTTTGTTGGTGAGGGTAGTGAACCCGAATCAGCCGTGGACGTAGGTTACACGCATTGTGTAGCCGAACCACGTATATCTTGTGTTTGCGATTGCTTGGGTAGTTTGCTTGCATTATTCTTGCCATAACAAGTGAATTAGGTTGACGAAAGCAAAAAGGAAAGAATTTTTAAAGGAGCACTGATTCACTCCCCCCTCTCAGTGCTCGTATTGGGACTAACAATTGGTATCAGAGCTACGTTAACATTAAAGGGTTTAACAACCTGTTAGATTGTTTGCTCGCAGCAACAAGGCGTGAGATGAATTATTCTGGTGTCAGCAAGATGGGTGTTCCCTTGTTTGATGGTTCCAACTACTCAAGTTAGAAGAGTCCTATGAAGAAGTACTTGGGCGCTTTAAGCATGGAAATCTACAACTGTGTTCTTAATGTTGGCTACACTCCCCTTGTTGAAGATGCGGTTTGGATGGAAGCTGACAAGAGGGCATTTGAAACTGATGCAAGAGTTTCGAATGCAATTCTATCCACCCTTAATGAAGCTGAATTCTCAAAGGTGAAAAATTGCAAGACGGCGAAGGAGACGTGGGACAAGCTTGAGAACATCTACGAAGGTGACAGCAAGGTCAAAGAAGCAAAGTTGCAAATTTACCGAAGTAAGTTTTAGCAACTAAGGATGAATAACGAAGAATTTATTGAACCTTATTTCAATAGGGTTATAGAGATCGTTAATTGCATCCGTGGATATGGGGAAGATATGACTAACGCTATTGTGGTAAAGAAGATCCTAAGAACTTTACCTAAGTCATATGATCCGAAGGTTTCATCTTTGGAAGAAAGAGACTTAAACACACTTCTCTTGGACACCCTGCAAATCGTATTAATTGCGTATGAGATAAGACGTGCAGCGGCTAGAACGACGAGTAATTCTACATCGGCTAGAGAGGTTGCATTCAAAGCCATGAGCAATGCAAATGAGCGAGGAGATTCTAGCTCGTCTCAAATTTGTGCACGCAATGAAGAAGAAGACAATATAAAGGCGTACATCTCAAGGAACTTCAAGAAGGGAACTGGAAAATACAAAGGTAAACTTCCTTTCAAATGCTTCAAGTGTGGTAAAATTGGCCACTATGCTCTGGATTGTCCAGAAAATATTACAGATGGAAGTGACGATGAGAAAGAAGACAACCATAAGAAGAAGAAGTTCCAGGAGGTGTCAAAAGAAAGGCTATTCTTCGAAAAACGTCAAAGCGTTGAAGAATCTCCTTAGCAACATCCTAGAAGGCTCCAATTCATCCAGCGAAGGAGAATCCGACGATGAATCTAAAGATGAAGAGCACATCGCATTCATGGCCTCCGAGACGCAAGAAGATTCTGCAGCAGAAGATGAGGATGCTGAGGTCGACATGCAAGGTGAGATTGAAAGATGTATTGTTGTTATGTCTCAGCTCGAAAAAGAAAAGAAAGCGTTGAAAGCAAGATAAAGATGAGCTAGTCAACGAAGTGGGAAGGCTAAAAATCCAATGCGAAGAACATGCAAAGATTTGTGATGATCTTACCATCGAGCTAAATAGAAAAGCTGCCTACATTGACAAACTTGAATGAGAGCTCTGCACCATCAAACAAAAGGTTAGTGAACAAATGAAAGCATTCATAGTTAGCTTTTCTTTTGCTTTCAATGATGGTTTGAGCTCTAGTACTGCCGTGTTGAATAATCAAAACAAGGCCACATGAAAGCTCAATGAGTGTCTTGGATTGCAAAGACCTAACTTGCTTGGGAGACAAGGGATTGTCTTTAAGGAAGATAACTCAAAAACCTTAAAGACCACTACCTTTGTGAAGGAGAAGATTGCAAAGGAGGCAGAGGCTCGAAGAAAGATTCCTACGAGGCTTCCCAAATTCGACATCTGCGGCATCGAACCCGACGAGTTGCAGCAGCCGAAGCTTAAGCGGAAAACCATTCATGCGGCGGCATTCAAAGGATATTGCTACTCCTGCGGCGTTTACGGGCATATGGCAAGGAATTGCCAGAGAAGGATGGTAGCAAGGCCTTATCAACGTGATACACTTTCTGTTCGGCCCTTGAGGAATGGCTATAGACAACGTATAACTCCTCCTCTGAAACTATACAACCGGTTCCAGGTACTTGAACAAAAGGAGAGAGTAATTTACCATATATGCAACTACGTGGGGCATTACGCTTGAAATTGCATGACATTCATTCCAAGTCCCTACCAAAATGGAATGAATATTCAAGTGCAGCAAAGTGTGCAAAAGATGCCAAAACCAACCAAGAAGTTCAAAAAGAAGGTCATCGCGATGGAACGATGTGAAGAAGCAAACGTGGTGGAAGTTGCTCTCAAGGCAACTACAAAGAATTCACGTTGGATCCTTGATAGCGGTTGCAATCGATATATGACGGGTGATGCGAAGCTACTCCAAAGTGCTACTGATGGGGCTAAGTGGAAACGTAAAATTTGGCAACGATGACTCTTTGAAAATTAAAGAAAAGGGGTTGCCAAAATCGATGGGGCAAAGTTTACATCTAAGGAGGTGCTGCTTGTCGAAGGCCTCAAATATAATCTATTGAGTGTTAGCCAACTATGTGAATCGGGTCATGAAATGTCACAAGTAAAGGCTGCACAGCGAAGAAGGCCGGAAGCACAATCGCGATGGCAAAGGGCTCAAGAACGGAAGGCAATTTGTACCAACTAGGAGACAAAGATGACACCTGTTTGATCGGCGTGGAATATCAAAATCAACTATGGCATCGATGACTTGGGCACATAAATCAAAAGAGCATAAGAGAATTGTCCACACAAAAGGCGGTCAGTGATCTTCCAGAAATAAGATGGGACAAGAGAAACTGTTTGCGAAGCATATCAAAAGGGGAAGATGGCAAAATTCCCTCATAGAGTGAAAGAGCATAATTCCTCTAGCTTGCTGAGCATGGTACACACGGACTTGTGTGGACCTATGCTAAACAAAGGTATAAACGGCGAATTACATTTCATGTTGCTAATAGATGATTATAGCCGCATGACATGCATTATACATCTCTATCATAAGAATGAAGCATTTAAAGAAACAATTCGGAAAGAAGATCAAAGCATTAAGGTCCGATCATGGTAGCAAATTCACATCCAACGAATTCGAATCATATCTGGCAAACCATGGCATCATATATCAGCGATCGAGTGTGAGAACACCTCAACAAAACGGTGTTGTCGAAAGGAAAAATAGAGCCGTTATTGAAATGACGATGACGATGCTAATCGAGAGCGGTGTTCCAGTGAAGTTTTGGAAGGAAGCTACCGAAGCAGCGGGTGTACTTGCAGAATTGAACGTTGTTACGGCCTAAGTCTAGCAAGACTCCATATGAGATGTGGAATGGAAGAAAGCCTACCGTGAAATACTTTAGAGTATTTGGGAGTCCTTGTTTCATCAAAAACAAAGATGAGTCGCTCGGGAAATTCGAGGAAAGAGCTGACGAGGGAATCTTTCTCGGCTACTCCCATAGAAGCAAAGCCTACGTATGCTACAATAAAAGGCTTAAACGGATGGTTGAAAGTTGTGACGTCAAGGTCATGGAGAAGGAGATGAATCCCACAGAGGAGAGATATATCACTCCCTTAGATATTCCAACTCTAGGGAATGGCATGACTAATCAACCTAGTGACAATGAAAGTATAGAAGAATTGCAAATTGCTGATGATTCGAGAAATGAAAGTGATAATATCATTCAATCCCCTGTTGTAAGAAACACGAAGAAGTCCAAGGATAATTGGACTAAGGAGCAAGTTAAGAACTCAAGGAGATGCCAAATGGGAGACTTCCATATTATTTGAGATGTTAATGCACCAATTCAAACACGACGAAAGGCAAAGAGTATAAATGCAACTTCTTTGATCTCACAAGTGGAGCCGAAGAATGTTAATGAAGCTCAAGAAGATGGGCATTAGGTAAGGGCAATGAATGAAGAGTTAGATCAGATCGAAAAGAACTCCACATGGGAGTCAGTGCCTTAACCAACTGGCAAGAACATCATTGGAACGAAATGGGTTTTTTGAAACAAGTTAAATGAAGATGGCAAAGTTATTCGCAATTAGGCAAGGTTAGTATGCAAAGGGTATGCTCAAATTGATGGGATTGATGTGGATGAGACCTTTGCACCTGTGATGAGACTTGAGGCAATTCGGTTATTCCTAGCCGTGGCTGCACAAAGAGGATACATGGTGTTCCAAATGGATGTCAAATCGGCATTCTTGAATGGTGACTTGAAAAAAGAAGTGTACATTGAGCAGCCGGACAGCTATGTTCTTGGTGATGATGAAAACAAAGTATGCAAATTAAAGAAGGCATTGTATGGCCTTAAGCAAGCACCTAGAGCATGGTACTCAAGACTCGATGCCTATCTTTGCAAGTTAAAATTCAAGAAGAGCAGCGTTGATAGCAACTTGTATGTGCTAAATAGTGATGTGGGGCAATTGAATATTGTGGTCTATGTCGATGACATCATATTTGGAGGTGAGAAAAAAGAGTTAAGCCGTGAATTTGCCTTGAAGATGAAGAATGAGTTCGAGATGTCCATGATAGGAGAACTCTCTTACTTTCTCGGTTTACAAGTCTCTCAAAGGAAGGATGGACTTGTCATCTCACAAGTCAAGTACGTCAAAGAACTCTTCAAGAAATTTGGCATGGCGGAGAGCAAACCGGTAAATATTCCTATGCCTACTGCATGTAGATTGAGCAAGGATGAAGATGGAAAAGGTGTAAATCAAAAGGAATATCGAAGCATGATTGGTAGTCTTCTATATTTGATGGCTACTCGACCTGAAATTTTACATGCCGTATGTCAAGCAGTAAGATATCAAAGTGATCCCAAGGAATCACACTTAGTAGCTGTGAAGAGAATCCTTCATTACATTTGAGGTACGTCAGATTTTGGGCTTTGGTATCCTAAGAATGATGGCATTCGATTGATTGGGTACAGTAATGCTGATTGGGCCGATTGCACCGATGATCGACGGTCAACTTCGGGTGGTGCCTTCTTTCTTGGAAATAAGTGTGTTTCTTGGCTGAGTAAGAAACAAGATAGCGTATCATTGAGCACCGTAGAGGCTGAGTATGTTGTAGCAACATCAGTATGCACACAAGTCATATGGATGCGCCGACAGTTGCTTGATATAATGGATGAGGTACGGTTGCCTATCTTTATTATGTGTGACAACCAAAGTGCAATCAGTTTGGGCAAGAATCCTGTTCAACACTCAAGATCGAAGCACATTGATATACGTTATCACTTCCTTAAAGTGAAAGTTGAAGAAGGAATGATTCTAATGGAGTATGTGCCTACCGAAAAGCAAATAGCGGACATATTCACAAAGCCGTTGCCCGCAACGATGTTTGAGAAGCACCGGTTAAGCCTTAGGAGTTCAACCCATTCCCTCTAACTAGCAGAGGAGGTGGTTTCACAATGATCCTTTGCTCTTACTTTCCTTTGAAATGGTTGTCGAAGGGGGAGAAAGTTTCCCATTTTGGGAAGGTGATCCAAAAAGAGCATAGGGGAGTGCATACATATAGGGGGAGTATTCATGATGAGATGGTGGAGATCATGAAGACATCTAGTGGTATGCAAGAAGACTTCTTGTAGCATGGCATGGTTGTGGAGATTTGATAGCTATATGGTTCACTGCCTTAGAGGGAGTTGGAAACCCTAAGAAAAGAGCATCGCTCTAGGGGGAGTCTCAAATGAGAGGACCCTTGTGGTTGAGGGGGAGTCTTGATGGAAAGGGAACCTTGACATGTCCCAAAATGGATTTAGGTTGCCAACAATTCCAAAGGGGGAGATTGTTGTTCCCATAGGAATATTGAAGTGTTGTCATTGTTAGCAAGCCTAAATGAGTGTGCATATCATTGGTGCACCTTGAATATCGACTTTGCATGACTTCGGGACATCAGAATGATGCAGAAATGAAGAAGATACAGCGAGGAAGTGAAGTACTCAAAAACACCACAAACAAGTGATTCTGAGCTTGTTTGAGCTAGTTTTGGAGCAATTGATGAGTTAAGCTACTCCGGATGATCGGATGACCGTGGGGTGATACCGGAAGCTATAATTCACCATATTAGAGTGATATTGATGCTCAAGTTGCAAAGGAAATCGGTTTTGCTCGAAGCGTCATAATTGAGCTCGGTTTGGCCTAATTGGAGCATTTGCACCATGTTGAGCTTGAAGGGAGCTTGTTTGAAGTTGTTGGGTGACATTGAGCTAAATTTGGGCTAAATGGATTGCAATGAGCTCAAGGAATAATAATGGGTCAAGGGAAATTCGAATTAGGCCTTGGTGGAGCCACTTTGGTCTTAATTGAGCAATCTAGAGCAATTGGGTGTATTAATGGGCTTGGCCCACAAGGGATGCACGGATCTAGCTCATAGGCCCTTAGAGGAGGCCCAAATCCATGTGGCCCAAGTGGGAATTCATGGATCCTTGAAGGGCACTCCAAGGACTTTCCTATTTTCACCCACTTTCCTATATTTTGGCCCTTTTGTGCCTACTTAAGGAGAGCCCCTCCCATAACTTGAATTACACCACCCCTTTGAGCATTGAGAGAGTTTTTGAGAGCGAGAATTGTGAGAAATTATTTTGGAGGGTTTATGGGTGCCATACGTGTTCTTGAGCACTTTTGGGGTTTCTAGGGTTGAGTGGGTGTGAGATTGGGGAAACACTTGTGAGTGTTTTGTGCTAGAGCCACGAGGTGTTTTCTGGCATTCGAGCGTGATTTGTGGTGATTCGTGGTGGTGTTTCGTGATCGGTGTTCGTGGTGCTATTGCATTCGGTGGCTATGTTTGGTGCTTGTGCTTGAGTTTCTTCAAGATTCTTCGTGTTCTTGGAGCGACAAAAAGGTGCTGACTTGCATAAATGGTATTTATTATTCTTATTTTGTTTTAGTTGGTGAGACTATTGTAATAATTTCGTCAAACCTAGTGAAGGTGAGACAACTTCGTGATTGGTCAGTGAAGCCTTGTATTGCCCTAGTGAAGGGTTGTACCGTGATTATAATGATTTCGTTGGTGAGGGTAGTGAACCTGAATTAGCTGTGGACGTAGGTTGCACGCATTGTGTAGCCGAACCACGTATATCTTCTGTTTGCGATTGCTTGGGTAGTTTGCTTGCATTATTCTTGCCATAACAAGTGAATTAGGTTGACGAAAGCAAAAAGAAAAGAATTTTTAAAGGAGCACTGATTCACCCCCCCCTCTCAGTGCTCGTATTGGGACTAACAGGAGTCAAGCATGTCCTACACTAATTGGAATGAGTTTTTTTTACCCCAATGAATCAACGCTAAAATTAGTTGGATTTGTAAATGCAGGGTATTTATATGATCCTCATAAAGCCCGATCACAAACTGGTTATGTGTTTACTTAATACAGCACGATGGCTATCTCAAGGTGTTCGATAAAATAGGGGCAATAACTGCAACTTCTTCAAACCATTCACAAATAGGGGCAATTCACGAGGCAAGCCATGAATTTGTATAGTTGTGATGGCTAATTCAACACATCCAAAAGTCATGTGGTATACTTTTGATCCAAGATAACCCAACTACAATTTATGGAAAAAATGTTGCATGTATCACCCAACTTAAAGGAGGCTACATAAAAGGTGACAGAACAAAATATATTTCACCTAAGTTCTTTTACACTCATGAGCTTCAAAAGAATGGTGAAATAGATGTTCAACCAATAAGCTTGGTAGGTAATCTAGTTGATTTGTTCACTAAGGCTCTTCCTAAAGGCTATTTTTGAGAAATATGTTTACAAGATTGGAATGCGATGACTTAAAGATGTCCCTGGCTGATGCATCCAAAGGAGCATGTCTTGAGGAGGAGACCCTACACCGTTTCCTTCACCATGGTTTATATCTCATTGGGTTTTTCCTGGCAAGATTTTAACGAGGCATTCTCATTGAGACCTAGATTTTTAATGAGGCATATACTTTACATGATGGTTGCTCAAGGAGGAGTGTTGTAGATATACTAGTAGTGGGCTCCCATATTTAAATTCCCTTGATATGTCTTCCATTGACTTTGTATATATGTAGGAAGGTTTCCTTTCAGTTGTAAGAGAGAGAAAAGCATAAAGAGAAAAAATAAAAGAGCCAAGAAGAGAGAGAAATAGAAGGGAGAGAAACAAATGTGAGAAAGTAATTGTTTCCTTCCATTGCTTTTTCATTATTTCAGATCCATGTTATATTTATTTGACATTTCATAACGATTACAAATAGTCCAATACCCAATAATACGGGATCCGAAACCGGGGAGGTTTTCTGATTTGGGGGTATTTTTGATATTTTACGGTCCCGGCGGGTCGGGTTCAGGCATTGGGTCAACGGAAGGGTGCTGACATAATTTCGCACCGGCGCCCTAAGTCGCCCGGCCCTCTCCTCAATTTTCCCGCCACTTCATCCCGCTCTCTGGCTTTCGATTGTTGCTAACCCGCGCAACCTCCATTGTTGTTCATCAAAGCGAGAAAACCATGGTGCGAAAGAATCCTGCAGAGAAAGCCCTAACCCTACTTCGGAGCAGACTCTGTAACCCCAGTTTCATCTTCAGACCTTCCGCCGACTCCCCGGACACCAATTACAGGTACCCCGCACCATCTCTTCTGTTTTGATTCGCTCACAAAATGACGCTAAAGGAAAGGGGGGGAAAAAAAAAAAGTATGATTACATTGTTTATAGATTGAAACAGTACAACTAGGGTCGATTGCACGAATTAGGGTTTCGCCATGACAAGAATGTCGACTTTCTTTTCGTTTTGTGTCCTTAATTAGTCTGTGTGGTATTGCCTCTTTAGCGATTAATCCAGGCCTAATGTTTGGGATGGGGATTTTGGTTCGCAGTAAGCTGAAGTTTATAATATCAAGTTCAGTTACTGAGACATGTAACAATTCAGTCCTGCTGCTTGGTCCTGGAGGCTCTGGGAAAATTGCGGTATGCCCTTTTCATTTGGGCTTTGTTTTTTTGTGTTTGCGCGGGCTTTCCAATTCTGGTCTCATCTTTCTTGTGGTTTTGTGTTCTTCTTTCTCCCCCTCAGGTGTTGGAACTTGTTCTTTCTGACTTATTGCAAGAATTCCCTGAGATGATATCTGTGGTATGGATTTCAATTGATGAATTCAATCTTCTTTTTTTGCTCCTTTTCAATGTGTTTCTTCCTCAATTGTTAATTATGATTTTTATTTTTGCTTGATTATCCAAGCACTTGGGCTCTCCATAGATTACTGAATCAGGCTATTGACCTTAGTCTTATGTAGTGTTATATGGTGTACATGGTCCACATGGTTGAGCATAATAACAAGGTGACTGATTAGCTTCACATATTTGTTGGCCTGCATTTTTGTTTGTGTTTTTAGGGTAAATTTAGGGACTCTAGAGAAAGTAGCCATGTTAGCTTCAACTAAGGGTACCCCTTGGTTCATATATATCGTGAGCATGGTAAACTCTGTGTGTGTTGAAGTGTTCCATCTTTAACGTCAAAACTCTTAACCCAGACTCCTTATTTATTTTCTCATCTTTTTTTTTTTTATTTTTATTGTATGTGTTGCAGATTAGACTGAATGGGCTTTTACACCAGTGATGACAATTGCGCACTCAAGGTTGGGGTCTCTAAAGTTCATTTCTCCTTCATCTTGGTGCCTTGCTTGTTGCAGTGAACTATTTTACTGATTTCTATTTCCATGTGTTTGCACATTTTCTTTCTTGTGAAACTGTTAAATAAATTATAAGATGTACTGACAGTGAACTTTTGGTTTATTGAATTTTCTCTGGCCATTCAGGAAATTGCTAGACAATTATGTATGGAGCATCAGTTGGCGTTCTCAAAAACGGTAATGTGTAGAACACTCTTCTGTTCGCTATGATGTGACTTAACATATATGAATTCGTTTTTATTATTTCAATGATTTCTATAGGCATCATTCGACGATAACTCTCAGTTCATGATAGCTATGTTACGGTGAGTGTGTGATATACAGTTGATGTACTGTTCACCATTTTTTGACGCATGTAAGCTAGTTTTACTGTTTGTTGTGGACCATATCCACTTTACTGAATGATTCTTTGTTTTATTTTTTTCCATTATTGACACAATATCACACATTGACAGTGAGTGTGGATTGGCACATAAAGCAATTATTTTTGTACTGGAGGAATTTGACCTTTTTGCTCAGGTAATTATCTCTGTAGTGGGGAGGTTTGAAACTCAATCATTTGTTCCCTTTTCTCTATAGGATGAATGATTATCCCATAGTTATTAAAGCCCGTGTCTCACCAATTATGTGGCCAAGGATTTTTTTTGGGCCTAGACAATTTATCTTGTGCCATTTTTTATGAAGAGGGTTCATTTTTAAAAAAAATTTTTGGACCGGCATGTTATGTTGATTTCGAACAAAGGAGTGGCCACTTTGCTCCCTATACCCACTTACTTTCTTCTTCCTGGCTTCTTCTTTCCTTCTCTTCCTCTTTCTCTCTGTTATCATGTTCCTTCCTACTGTCCTGTATCAAGAAAAGCATGGTCATTTAGGAACATAGGTTCTTTAGGATTGTATTTTGATTTGCTTGTGGAGCACTTAATGTGTGTTTGTATTGTTCTTCTTAATTTTCTTTTAATTTGTTTATCTGTTGAATATTGGATGAAATTGCATATATTTACATCGTCCTGTATGCTATTTGCCCCATAATCGTGTGGCATATGCCGCAGCTCTGGGAGAACTTTGCGCCTTGTTGGGCCGCGTGCCTTTAACACCTATGGATCATCCTGCTTCGTTAAGAAAATTGTGCCTACCTGGAATGTGCTGGTCCTTTGTAGTTCTAATTTCAAATGTCACTAGTTTCATTGTTTGGTTCTGCACAGGGAAAACAACGATTACTTTACAGCTTGCTAGATGCAATGCAAACTGTGACATCACAAGCTATAGTAATTGGTGTGAGTTGCCGACTGGTATGTTTCGTTCTCAACCTGTGTTTGGACAGCATTTAGAACGTCTTGAGCTTGCACAAAAAAATCTATAGATGACAGGGACTTAGCACTTTGGGATTTAAATTAATACATTAAATAATATTTAACACAGGACGCTGATCAGCTTCTAGAAAAAAGAGTAAGATCTCGTTTCTCACATAGAAAACTGTTGTTTCTTCCACCATCAAAGGAAGAATTGCAAAGGTAAATTTTTATAGCCTGGGCTGGGGAGCCCACTGTGTTACAGAAATTTAAACCTCTTTTGTCGTTTTTCATCTGTGCTGATTTTGCAGGTTGTTAAAGCACATTTTATCTTTGCCGAGAGACTCGAGCTTCCCTCAAGAATATGCTGTCAAATTCAATTCAAAGATACAAGTATGATTTCTGTAAGCAGAATAGTTCTTATCATGGTGGCCCTTCAGTTGTAAACAAAAAACAAGCACATGAATGCACAAATATACTGGAGACTTGGACTGACAAGCTTTAGATAGAGTAGAGTTCCAAATTTTATATATACCTTGGAGTTTCTTGAAGATATAAGGATGAGTTCATGTTTTGTAATCTTACTACCTTACCTTAAACTATTCAAATAGATAAATCCATGTGCCATTATAAATATGTAGTCGGAGACACATTGTAGAACTATGATGTCCATAGGATCATATTTGGTCATAATATTGTAATTTATGTGGATATATATTTGCCCTGTCTCTCTCTCTCTCTTTTTTTTTTTTTTTGGTAAGCACCCCGTTTTATCCATCAGCCTGAAAGTTTGTGATTAGAATTTATTCAGAACAACTGAATGCTTGCACATCATTTTCAAAAATGATTTGAATATTTGAATGTTTAAACACTATTTATTGCCTAAATCCATTGAATGTAGGCTTCATTTGCCTCGTTGTAGCAGATGAAAAGGATTTGATTCTACTTGCTGAGAGGGTGGACTATTGAAAAGGAAGAAGAGCAATTCATCTTCTACCCTTAAAAACCTCAATTTCCTACAAGAACAGCCTAAGAAAGAAACTAGTTAGCTTTTGAAACATACTTTTTGCTTTGAAAGAGAAGCACCACCTCCCTCCCCCGCTTCTGCAAATGTGTGCCAATGAGACACTTATGCCCCTTCTTTTTGATTGGTAAACACAAAGGGCACCCAACATGTTTAGATTCTACAACCTTTTGCACACCCTTGCACTTAAAAAGGGGAGATTAGACCGTTGGCAGACACCTAAGGGCATTCTGAATGAGCTATCTAGCTCATACTTTTTGCTTTGAAAGAGAAGCACCTCATCCCTCCGCCCTTTCTCCAAATGGGTACCAATGAGACACTTATGCCCCCTTTTTCTTTTCTGATTGGTAAATACAAAGGGCACCCAACATGTTTAGAACCTACAACCTTTTGCACACCCTTGCACTTAAAAAGGGGAGGAGATGCCATTAGACTGTTGGCAGACACCTAAGTGCATTTTGAATGAGCTATCTAGCTGATCTGGCTAGTTTGTTAGATTAGCTTGCATATTGCCTGCTTTAAGTTCTGAGATTTGGATGTGTGGCAGGCTCTTATAGTACCAAACTGGTTCAATTGTCATAATCTATGGCTGAACCTTCCAGTTTTGTTTGTTTTTATTTGCTTGTTTTTTACTTTTTTTTTTTGGGGGGGGGGGGGGGGGGAGAAGATCACTGTATTCAAGCTGCTCCTTTTGAAACCCTATAAATTTTGTTTTGTTAAATATTCATTTGAACACCTTGATATCTTGCAGAATCTACTAGCAGATAAGGGGTTCGAAAAAATCATTAACACATTCTCAGATTTTGATTTGTCCATCAGCCATTTGATGAGGTTTCTGTAAGTTCCTTTTGCACCCTAAAGCCTAGACTCTGTTGTGTGAGGAAATAGCTGCGAGTGCTTTGCTTGTTTCATCCTCGGCTAAAGTTTACTTACAATGGAACCATGTGACCAGATTTCATGCAGTCTCTTTTATGGACTTGGAGTCTGGGTTTCTCTCAGTTGAAAATTTCAAAGAAGCACTTTTAAGTGTCCAAAGGCAGCCGAAGCTGGATGCCTTACAAGGTCCGAAAACACTAGTATGCAGTCACTGCAGACAATTGAAATTATATTGAGAAAAAAAAAACCCTCATTCTTGCAAGTATTAACTTCAAATTGTCTTTTTCCTTTTAATTTTCCCCAACAGATTGCTCTGTTATAGAACTCTATCTTCTGCTGTGCATGAAGAGGCTTGAAACTAGAGAGCAGAACTCATTCAACTTCACTTCTATCATGAAAGGTTAAGATCTGATGTTATTGATTCTATTTGCCACTTTTCCTTCTCTCCCATGACTGATGACAAGTAGTTTCTTGTGGCAGAATACAAAGCTATACATGATTCATTCCAGACTTCTGATTACTATACACAACCTGTGTGCTTACGTGTACGTATAAGGCCACACTAAGGGCTCATCTGGATGTGCAAAACGGGAATAAGAATAGGAATGCTGATTCCCATTTTATTTGTTCGGTAGTGTACAAAGTAATGGTATGGTCATTTTTTTATAATGACCATTCCCTCATGTGATACACATTCCAATTCTATTCCCACCATCCAAATGCAACCCGAGATCTATTCTACTGAGCAAAAACAACAAAAATTACCATGGGAGTCTCTTTCCTTGCCCGATTATTTATTTATTTTTTTTTAAGGATACTTTGACAATTTTCTGGATCAATTTCTGCAGGCTTTTGAGCACCTTCTGCAACGTGAATTGATCTGTTTTATGGACAGTAGGTTACACAATCAATCTGTTAAATTTCGCCCGGTCAAGCTACTGATCTCATCCCATGAACTGCATCAGGGTTTGAAATCAAATGCATCGTGCCCTGTGAGTTAATTTTATACTTTTTGACTGCTGTTGCCATCTTTATCAGATCAAGAACAATCTCTCTTTGGAATAAAATAAATGATTAATTTGGTCCTCATGTTCCCAGGCAATTCTTCAGAAGTTGATTGGGAACTAAATAGATGGAGATGCTTGAAGAGACCAGAGGAGAAAGCATATGCAGTCTTCTTTTGTGATCTAATGTCTCATTTGGTTTTGTAATTATTGTTGAATCTCAATTTGTACTCAAATCATTCATGAGATGCATCATACTTCATCTAAGTTAAGGATAATCAACAATTAGTGCTGGTGCATTGGTTAAAGTTAAAAAATAAAAAAAAAATGCATGTGCATCCTCAATCACTTCTTTATCTATTATTTTCAAGTAGTGCTCTCTATTTAATTTCGAAATTAAAGAAAATGGATTCTTTCACTCTAAACATGCTCCAGTTATTTCCCTTTAATTTATGAAATTAAAAGAAATGGACTCAACCAATTAATTAATTAATTTTCCACTCTGAACTAATTAATTATCTGGACATCCTGTCTTGGGCAACAAGAATGACAAATCATTCCTCCTAGCATCCTTAAATGACATTCAAGAAACATGTCGGAAACGTGTTTGGTACGCGGGAATAACGTGAGAATGGAATGGCTCATTATCAAACATCCTAATTAATTCGACAAATCAACCTAATCAAACTACCCTGATTCACGTATGCAATATCAATAGACACAAATTAATTCTTATTAAACCTTAGCAATTTTATTTACCTTCTCTGATAAAAAAAAAAAATCTCTATATACATGCATGGGAGGAAGGAGGAGGTGGTATTATTTCAACTTCACACAGCAAAAGGGCAAAAAATAAATTAATTAAATAATAAAATAATAAAATAAAATGCAAGGTCAGCAACAAATGAGTCATCCCCAGTGGTGGGCCCACACCTCCTCCACAGCCCACCTCATAATCCTGCAATTCAGTATGGCCCACCACCACCACCAACAATACAATGCCCTTAATGAGTATACTCAACTCCCTCCTCCCCGAGGGAGTATGAGACTTGACATTTCCGAATTTCGCCATGAATTTGATGAAGCATGGAATGCTTACCCTGATGAATTTGCACGTAGAGCTGCTGATGCTTCCTTTAGCCCTTCCCCTCAGCTTTGATTTCCGCAATGTTTTACTCGGATAAGGGCTCCCACCCTACGGGCACGATCAAGAACGACGTCACTTGATTAGAAGTCGAATTTTCTTTTCAGAACCGTTTAACGGGGCAACACAGTTTAACCGCAAAATCCTTTCATGAATTTTCGTGAATTTGTTTGAATTGCATGAAGCATTTGTTGATGCGGTGATTTGGATGTTATTTGAGAACAAGGATGTGTTACTGCAGCTTTGGTTGCCGAATTATTTGAGCCATTTTATCTCTATCCTCCAACTTCAATCTGTCATTTTCTTTTTTGGCTGAGCAGCCAGTTGATTTTGGGTTCCTCTTATTATAGACAATATTTCTTGGGAAGAAATGGATAATACAAGCCAGGGGGAAAATATATATATATATAAAATTTTATCATATGTTTGGATTATGGAAAAGTACAAAACACAACATACATCTGAATGGATGAAGACTATAAGTAAAGAACCTTATGGCTTATAGCTTGAACTAATCAAGCTGCTAAAAATAAAATATATATTTCCTATAATGGAGATGTATTCTCACTTATATTCTTTTAAAATGTCTATTTCTGGACATTTTCCATGACCCAAACATAGAAAGCTACCTATGTGTAGAGTGATTCCCAGAACTGCCTGCAAATCAAGGCCTGCAAGTCAATCAAGAAGCCATTGGTGATTGAATAGTTCAATTCAAGCAACTAAAATTGAATCAAGAGGAGTAGACAGACCCAATGGATTATAATTAATTCTAAATTGGTTTTTAGAATTAATCAGTTCCTTCAAACAATTGATGATTAGCCCCTTGTGCATACAGTAGAAGACACTACCAGAGTCTTGTCTGGTATTTACCAGCAGGGAAAAAAAAAAGAAAAAGAAAAAAGAAGCCTTGTCTGGAAGAATGCAGGAAAAGTGACAACTGAAAATTTCAGAGAAGTTTGTGCTCAATAATGTCAAATAAAATTTGCCAATTCGGCGGTATCGGACAAACGGCGTACTAAAATGCCTCACTTGGAAAATAAAAAAAAATAATAATAAAAATCGCACTACCTAACAAGAATGAATCGAAATTTCTCTGCACAAGAAACTGTGATCCACAAGGCTAAGTGGCATGCATTTACAATTCATCAAAACAATCAAATATTTACAACATGGATGGAAGCCCCTATAATCAATGAGGAATCAAAGAATGTTGTATTGTACCACAATTGCAAATTCATCGTCTCTTTCTTCTCAGAGCTCGGGCCAGTTGCCACGACCATACCGTAAGAAATATCATAAGGGCCATCCCAACAGATATCCAGAAGATGACTAACCAAAATGGCATTGGTTTAGGATATAAGCCTGCAGAGATCATTCTTCAATCAAAATCTTGTGTAATTTTCCCCCAACTACTAGAATTTGGTAAATGAAATGGCACAAGAACGTACCATGCCCAAACTTGATACAAATAAGGAGTTCGATTATGCATATGGCAATAGAAAGCCAACAAAATGCTCCAACCTTCTTCACTGGCTTGCTGAAATCAGTACAACACAAATAAACTAATCTCATTTTCGGTTCGTGGTCATAACTATTCCATTTCGCCCCTAATCCTATAGAATAGCTATCTATTTTGTTTAGTTCACTTTAGAGCTCGGAATAGCTATTCTTATCCGAGCTTTCTTCTCGCTTAATCAAAAACATCCATTTCACTCATGGGGATAGCTATTGCTTGCGTATTCTATTCATATGGGTAGCTACTCCATTTCCACTCTAGTCTAATCCATGACCAAATGTGCCCCCAAAAGACCATAAAATGCATGACATGTTTGTGCATCATTGCATGAATTTGTGTGCAAAGAGACATGGAGGTAAAGAGGGATGAGAGTACCAGTCCTGTAGGTAAGAATTGTACTCTCGAATTGTAGGAATTGCAATCAGCCACCACAAGATCAGCCGATAAACAATCACAGGGTTTCGAGGTGGAATCCAAAGACAGAACTTGAGAAAGAATGTGTTCAGTTCCACCGTCAAGAACACAATACAGAGACAAAGAACTTGAACGAAACGCCACGGACCAAGCAGAGGGCGCCACTCATCTTTGTCCCACTGTGCCGGTGTAAACTGCCCTAAAGTTCGCTTCACCTAAGAAATTAATAGAGAGCAGTGACCATCAGCAAAATAAAAGATTAGATTTTTTTTTTTTTAAACAAAGTTGCAAAAATTAACCATGAAAGATCATAGTTATTAGTTGAACTCGCATTTATATACAAAAAAGTCCAAAGAGCCTAACCTAAGTTCTCTGTTAATTCTACTAATTTTGGTAAATATAGTTGTTATCCCATTTTATGCATAAGGCAGTGATATTAATAATTCTTAGTCTACCGTTTGTTTAAGCTAGCGGAATACAGGTGATTTGTTGATAATATCCGCAAATTGGAAGTTCAGCTTCACCCTTCCAATTTGGAATGGGCTGGCTGGTCCTGTTTCACCATTCAACTTGATCTTAATCTGTGCTGATTAAAATGATAGTGAATTTTTCCCCTTTTTTTTTTTTCGCTCGATAAATACAAAATCATCCCACATAGGAAACTAAAAGGATTTAAATACTTTGAACTTGCCTAGTACCAAGGTAAACCACACATAGCGGCTATAGCAATGCCTTTTTTATTGCATCACCAAATCAGCTATTCGAATTTGGTTGTTGGCTTGGGAGAGTGATGGGTGGAAGCTGGGCCATTTACTTTGGGATCAGAAGGCAAAAACAATTTAGGAAAATGTGAAATACAGCAATTTTGGGCCAAAAAGTGGTTGGTGAAGTCGGTTTTGGCCATTTTTCAGTTTATCTCCTTACAAACTTACACAGAATCATGTAATTTTAGTGACCATTCTGAAGCAGTTGGTAGATGGATTAGCAAAAAACTCATCACTCGTTAGACATATTTGAATAGTAATAGTAGTCCAAGACAATTGCAACGTATAAATAGTTAAAATATACTTTTAAGAAAGTTTCCCACCAAAACAAAAATCCTAAAAAAGAAAATGAAAACTAAACTCATCATAGAAAACCATAACAAGGCATACCTTCCCAATAATATTTGGCTGACGGCTTATGCCTACCCACTCATATGTTCTTCCATCAAAGTACCGAACTGTATGCATTCCTGCCCAGATACCTAAACCGCAAACCAAGAAAACAAGTGTCACAGACTCATGGTAAGCCGGACCAAAATTTAGTCTTCACTCCCAAACTATCTTTAATACACAAAATATATGCTGTTTGCTGGATAAATGCACTGACAGATGTGATCAAGTTTGTGATGTTAATACTGAGGCTAACAATCCTCGCAAAAATAAAAAAAAAAAAAAAAAAAAACTGAGGCTACAATTCCTTCTGGTTTTTAGTATTTGGATAATCCACAAATGCTGTTTGGTTTCGGTTTCAGGTTGACAAAACCACACTACCAACACAGCCCCAACATTTGCATGAACTTGATCAAATTCTTGCATTTTTTAAGATGGTCCAAGGACTTTCACAGGTTTTCATTTTCTTGCTTTTCTGATATTGATTTGGGGGTCTTGGAACTAATTTATTTGAATTCTGGTATTCAAAGGGATCCAATTAAATGAAAAAAAAAAAGAAGAAAAAAGGACGAAAAAACCCAAACACATGCTCACCGGTGTCAAACACAATTTTCTGAACATAATCTAATAAAGATTGAACTTGAAGTTTGTGCTTCTTGGCAATATTAGCCAATCCCCCACGCCATTGTGTGGCAGAATATGCTAAGCTGGTCAACATATTTCACTTTAGGCTTCACTTTCTTTTTCAAAATATCCATCACCAGAACTATAGATACATTTAAATTAAATCATGAGGACAGTAAAACCAATAGCAACAGCTTTGTAATCAGTGACAAAGACTTAGAGCTAAAAAGGCAATGATACACAAATTAAGCCAATAAATACAAATTTAACAATGATGATGGTAAGCAATGATAATGGGCATCAATGACTCACCAAACCAATTGCAGATCAAGATGTCGAGGATAATACTGTCCCACCAGCACTCATTGAAGTTTGGCAACATGTGGCGAAAGGTGAACTGGACATGGCATAAAAAGCATTAACTTTGCATAGAAACATATCCAGAGAGACACAAAAAAGAAGCACTAATACATTGACAGGAGTGCATAAACATCCGAGAAAGCAAAACAAATGAAAATTAAATAATTTGTGTTAGATAAAGAAACTGACCTCCATTAACTCAAATCCAATTGACAACACCCACAGAAGAGGCTGATTTCGTATCATTATAGCCTTTCCCCACCATCCAAAGATATGAGCAGGAACAAATTCGTCAAATAGAGTTTCCTACAAATAGCTAAAACAAATAAGAAGCCTGTTGTATTTCAATGCTCTGAACAGGAGGAATTCAAAGATATACTGAGGTAAGAGAATTCAATAGACAGAGACAAGATATCATACATAAACATTCTTAAACCTGCTCGTTGGGTTTTCAGGCAGATAAAGGCGGCAATCAGAACCATATGATCTTTCAGGAAGTTCTGCAGAAGATCATGCAGAGATGGTCAACATACAAATGCAAAGGAAAAGAGGGCTACAGACACTTTGCATTTTAAAACAAACTAATTTTCAGCGCCAAAAATGAAACAATCAGTTCATCCATTATGAGTTTGCAATATATTTACAAGGCAAAGATGCATTACCAATGCCAAGGTCAGGATGAAGAAATTTCATAAATTGGCGAGCATCATCGCGCTTCTGGAGAACAATAAAATCAGA
This sequence comes from Santalum album, assembly GCA_034195605.1. Lineage (NCBI taxonomy): Eukaryota > Viridiplantae > Streptophyta > Magnoliopsida > Santalales > Santalaceae > Santalum > Santalum album. Next base: position 13,068,063 of record CM067260.1, on the reverse strand, counting down.
AAAAATCATCAACAAAACTTTGGTGTTTAGATAATAGAGAACATAAAACATTGAGAAAAAAGATACAAAGTGAAAATTAGTTATGTATAGGGAGCCACAGGAGGAGTACATGAGTAAAAGAAAATACCCATGCTGTAGACCATATAGGTGGCTCTGTTAAAATTAGAACAATAACACAATTACAGAGGCTGTGAAAAAAACTTAAGTTTCACTAGATGTGCCATCAGTTTGACACACATTGAAAAGTAATATTGTTACAATCTCGATGCAAAACAAATGTTGTCTGGATGTATGTATATTTCAAATTCTAGCCCAAACATGTAGAACTGCTCAAAATTAGATAAACTTTAGAATAAGACAAACAACTGACCTGGAAAAGCAAAAATGTGAGGGCAACGAGGTAAACAACAGCCATCCCATGAACTAAGCGCCAAATTGCAGGATGTGGCCTAATTAGTATCCTGTACGTAGCAATAAGAAAAGAAAAGAAAAGGAAGCATGTAAAGCTCTAAATGAAAAGTCTCACCAGATAATGATGAGTGAAAATATCATAAATAATTAATGACAAATCTCAGACTCATGGCTGTCATAAAAATCATAAAACCATTTCAGTTAGTTCATTACCAAATTTAATAGTTCAAAAACTCATATCTTATTTATGCCAAGGAACTGTTGTACAATCTTAAAAGCATCGATCCTATAGTGTAACCTATTGCGCAAGATGATGCTGTCACAAACAAAAGCATGATTTTCCCAACAAAAAATAGACAACTGTCTTATAGAGTGCACCACTGCACACAAATAAATCCATGCATACGATTATAATTATCAAAAGCACATGTTTCACCTGCACATTTACAGGCAAGCAATCAATCTACATATCAGAACCTGAAGTATTCAAGAATAATAGTATCTGTCAACTTACGTCGAGGGGGCCTGCAGCAAACAATAGGCAAGAAAGACTGCAATCATAGCCAGCACGCCCCTATCAAAAGAAAAAAAAAAAAAAAAAAACCACGGAGCATTAGTTATGGAGAAAAGAAACAATTAGAAATAATTATAGCATCAGTAAAATGAAGAACACACCTCTTAACAGACATAACAACGTCGCCAGTTGAAACATTTTCAGGATCGAGCGCTCCACTTGCCCAACTGATAAGCAAGTTCATGAAAATATATTAAAATTAATTTACAACTAATGATATAATGAACAATGCTGATAACATAAACGGAATATTGTTAAATATTGTTAAGGTGCTATGCTAAACTTGTTTAAGCTGAGCCGTGTTGAATAATGACCCCCTTCAGTAAAAATATATTTGCTTTATAAGAATGCAAAAATCTCCATGTCATCTAAGAATCAAATTAAGTTCCAACGTGTCCTCATAGCTAATGCCCAGCCTACAATTTTTGGGAGAAAGATCAAATTGCAAGCATATAATATCAAATTAACTAGTTCTTTTCTTTCGTCAACTCCAAGAAGATAGCACAACTGAAAATTTCATTTGATAATTAATGCTTCCAACCACTCTAAGAGAGACCTCTCCAGCTGTACATGGACGCAGTATAACTACGACTACAAGGCCAAGTTCAAAATAGGGTATCAAGATCTGAATACTAATAATAAATGACAACTCTGAATGCTCATAGTCTGATATGAGGTATAGATCAAATTTTACCATAACAAGTGACCTCTCAAAAGAAAAAAAAAATTGCAAAAAGTTGCCATCAATTTTGACACTCTCAGATGACTTACATAAGAAAACAGGCACCAATAAGTAACAATGTAATTGTACGAGGCCGATACGCCCATGCAGTCCATGGATCAAGTTCACCATCAACAGCTGATAAAGTGAAGCTCCCATTTTCCTTGAGAACAAAATCCTTTCTGCTTCCTCTCTTATATCCATTAGGCTCCATCAGCCCAATATTCAAGAGATGTCTTACTGCAAAACACCAATAGAATAGTGAAAATGATTTTCTTTATTAAAACACAAACCCAAGCAAAACTATTTTTCTCGGTGATGGCATGGCTCCACAAAATGATATAATTCATAAGATGCTGAAAAGCCAAAAACAATTTAGAAATCAGGAAAAAAACCAGCAAGCGCTGGTTTTGACAGTTTCTAAGTAGGGAGCGAAAACTATCAAAATGAAACACTTCAAAGATGCTAAGAGCAAAACAAAGGCATAAGAAAGAATCCACCAGTCAAAGGGCCAAAAAAAAAAAGAAGAAAAAGAAAAATTTGTCTCTGAGCTTCTCACCTAATTGAATTACAATTGAATTAACTCAAGCACTTTAGCATGTTCCGAGATAAAAAAATTTAAAATAAATAAAACGCTCAAAAACTTGAACCAGTCCTAGCAAACATCTAGCATACTGCAACAATACGTTCTGCTATAATAAAGAATTGGTCCTTACCAGTTGAAGGGGGGAAAAGAAAAAAAAAAAAAAAACTGGACCCAACATTGATAGGCTTTGTAGTCGATGATAGAAAGATTAAAGCCCACATCTAGATCACCCACAAAACAGAAAAATCACTATCTCAGACCGAACCAGCTAACCAACTTCTAGCAATCTTAATAACAACCCAACAGTAAACACTGTTAAATTCCAAAATAAATGTCACTCGCTGGCACTTAACGCAAAATTAGTACCTTGAATCAAATCAAAACAGATTCGATACTTCGCATGCAACCCAAAATTATTCAAAAGAAATCGAAATAAAGACCAACACATGAATTAGGGGGAAAAGAGCTCTCTTGATCCAAACGCAATGGAACAAAATCAAACATTTGAAACAAACTATTTACGCACATACCCTGGATTCAAAACAAGTAGAGCTGCTGCGAGTACCGATAAAAATTAAGAACTGAACCAAGTGAAGAGAGAAACTGCGAGGCAGAAAGATTTATAGACAGAAAACAACACACGCCGAGAGAGGGAGAGGGAGAGGGAGAGTAATAAATTAATTGAATTAAAAAAAGGAAAATACAGATATGGAGAAGAATTATAATTATTACCATATAATAAATATAACTTGGGGCGTGGGAAAAGGGGGGCGGGGGGTGAATTGAAAAGGAAGAAATAGTAGAGGGTGGGCTTAATTAAAAAAAAAAAAATGGAGTACCCTTATTACGTCTGCAGAACGCTGACCGAGGAGCCCCAGCCGTACGATGGGCACACGAGGGATCGCGGCCGTGAGATGGGTCTGAACAGTAAGGGATTCAATGATGAGCCGAGATTGGGAGGGAGCGAGCGCAGCGCGATGATGATGATGATGAAGGAATGATGGTAAAGCTCCTCAGTTAACAATTTTGAAAAAGTAAAAATAATAACTAATTATATCATTCGCTCTCTCTCTCTCTCTAAACCCCACTCCTCTCTCTCTCTCTTTCTTCTTCCTCAGGGGGGTGACAGAAGAAAGCGAAAACTCTCTCTCTCTCTCTCTCTCTCTCTCTCTGCAACAGCAGCGACGGAAAGGCGGTGAAGGGGAGAGAGAAGATGATGAGAGAGAAACAGCTGAGGGGGAGAGAGAGAGTACGACGGTCAAAGCGAGATTTGAAGGTGTTTAGATACGCTCGATAAAAAGGACGCATTGAGATCCCTAAACTGCCCCTACGAATCTCGCTTTATTACGGTGGTACCTCCCGCTGATGATGATGTCGATGCGTTTATCCTTTTAACCGAAATGACGTTACTATCCCCTTCCGCCGCTTCCACGTGTCCGCGGATTTGGGGTGCCCCTATATCAATTCTCTCTCTTTTTCTCAATTTTATTTATTTATTTATTTTTTTACTATTGCCGCCGGGTGCAGGGGTAAATTCCATGGCCCCCTCTGTCTGGATTGCTCCCAAATTCCATCTGTCTCTGTTTCAAGGTTTTCGAGTATTACGATCTTAAAAGCATCAGTTCACAAATATATATATATATATATATATATATATATATATATATATATATATATGTGGGTTTTCTTTACTTTTCTTCTTTTTTTTTCACGAAGGAAAGCTAAAATTTGAGAAGAGAAGAATGAAAAATTATTTTAAATTTCAACATATTTTAATTTTAAATATCTAACCTCTATAATAGGGAAGCAGGTTACCACGAAATGAGACAATGCTTGTCAGTCAAATATATAGGGTTAGGATGAAGAGATGTGAAAAGGTAAAAATAAAATTTTGTTATGGATTCAGACGAGACTACTAAATGGGACTTTGACCATTGGATTAAAACTATCTAATCATATTCTACTAGCTATTAAAATCTAAGGCTTATCTACGTATGACTCAAATGTTACCATGTGTCTTATTCTATACCAATAAAATTGTACCCCAAATCATCCGCCCCATAATCCAATTTTAACTCTCCATTTTCAATGAATATCTCTTCCTATTACTTGTCTACCATCACTAATAGATAGTTCTCTAAGGACAAAATGACTTTGGATATTAATTTTCCTGTGTAATCTTCAATCCGAGACCTACATTGAATATTTTTAGATATCGTTTAGGCTCTTATTATTTTTTTTTCAAAATTTAAAGTGTTCATATAGCAACATGTGTTGCACCCCCATTTTTGTAAATATTTTTAACTTATACATGCTAACAAATACTAATAAGTTATCTACACACTAATTTGAATTTATGAACTTCACTCTCACCTTTTACTTGTTGCACTACAAGTTGATTTATTATTGGAAATTTAAATTTAAACTAAGACTGATTGAACCCTTATTTAAAATCTTTCTTTTTCAATGCTTAATTTTCAGTCATTCATGACTAGTTGAAGAACAATTTTTTTTTTTTGGCTTTTAAGTTTTTTGGGGGAGTATTTTTGATTATTTTTGGGAGTATTTCTAAACCAAGCAAGAAGCATTTAAAATGTATGTGTTTATGTTGGATATATGGACTTCTGGCTCACTTAGACTGGCAACTATTTTATTTTTATAGATTTTTATTTACTGGGACAATGATTAAGAGCAAAATTGTCCAAAAATGCAATCGGGCTTGTATTGCCATTTTTTTTTATTTTATTTTATTTTATTTTATAAGGGGGTTGCATTGGCTTTAAATATGCGGGAACTAATAATTAGTAAAAATATCACTCAATTGTGTTGAAGAATTGGTGCAAGTGGAGGAAATTAAAGTTTTAATAGTAACTCCACTGCAAAAAATTAATGAGTCCACTTGATAATATTTGTAAATATATATATATATATATATATAATTTTTTTTTTCTCAAGCTATCAACTAGCTAACCACCAATAAAAAAATTATTATGAATATATACCCTCTTTCCGTGTATGTGCTGCATTCAAGGGGATCATCTAAGAGTATATAAAGATTGGTCTTCTCAGACAAAATCAATCTACCTAACATCATCCTTTCAAATAATTCTTTAAAATTTTTAATTTATTTATATCATATTCTATTTTTACACAATCCGATAGATATTACTCGATGATGATACGCATTAGCACGCATGCTTTCAACTTATTTCTTCGCAACAAAAGATAAAAAACTTGAGTCTTAAACAGATTATGTCGTGATGTATTTATTATTTTTATCCTGTTTTTTGGATCGCCCTGATCAAAAAAGTAAGAAAAACAATGCGTTTTATCCAAACAGCTTGGAGTATTTGTGAGCCAAACGCTTGTGCACCATATTGTTTTGCTGAATTTGGGACAATCGGCCGGCTCAATGAAAAATTTTCGATTTTTTTTTAATAAAAAAATGATGAACATAAAAATAAATTTTATGAGATCTTTGATATAATCCTAACGCATATTTAACAAAGTCAATTTCTATTTGACTCATAAAAATGTCATTTTCAGAGGAACAAATTCATTTTCAACTCAATATTCAAAAAGAAATGGAAGATAAAGTTGACTCGCAAAGGTATGAGAGAAACGCCTCTATTTCAAACAAAATCGACAGATTAGGATTTGAGGCTTGAATTTTTCAAACATGTCTTGTCCCCATTGTCATCTTGTTCCATCCTCGTGTTTCTTTGTTTTATTTTTTTTATAAAAAAAAAATAATTTAATAGGGATGAAAATGGATCTCACAAATAAAAAAATCATTCTTTTATTTTCTTTTTGAAATTAATCTTTTAATTTGCATGGGAATGTCAACTAGAAGCTTGTGAAATATGTCAAACCCATTTTGGCTCGTAGCCACCTCTATATGAAATAGTTATCAAGATATTCACTTGACTGCTATGTAGAGTATCACCATATATAACATGCCGCGTCTAATATTCATGTGAATGCAATTGAATTGCATTACCTAATAATATGTCACATTTTACGTGGATGGGCATCGAGATCTTAGCGTGTCATATTGAAAAGTTTTATAAGTTGCGCATTAATTGTAGGGTTATGAGTTCACATCGAAAGCCCTAGCCCTAAATTTTTTCTTTCTTGAAGCTCAGAACTCAACTCGAATGGGCCTTTAAGACCCATCCAAACCTACAAACTTGAGGGACGTGGAGCTCACCCCAAGGGCACCTCCATGTGAATCAGCGAATATGGATACAATCTATGCACCATTGAAGGGAGCTTCCCGTGTGTCGCGAATGTGGATACAGTCAACATTATTAGTTTTTATCTTTAGTATCATGTAGGTGAAAGAACTAGTTCAAACTTTTGTGAATTTTAATATATTGAAATGATAAATATTTCTTTTACATAATATGAGCCTATGCTAAGAAAAACCCTAAAACTATTTAGCCTATGATTCAAGTAATGGGAGGACCAAACTTGTTGCTTTCATGGTGAGAGAGCAAAGAAAATGCCACATTAAGGTTTATTGCTTACTGTCTGAGGGGGTGGAGGCATAGTTTTTAATAGCGGTTGCAGTCCGCCGTCACGCAACGATCGCTAGTGTAATGGGACGTGGGCGTAATAGACGTGAATTATGAGACACCGTGCACGATAATTGCTTTTTGATATTTTAAATTTATAAAAATATTATAAATAATTTTTAAATTATTTTGGCCCACCTTTAGGTTGGTTGGCTAATTCTTTTTCTCATTATTCTGATCATATTGGCCGTTTTCAGCCGCTAAAGCGAACCGTAATAATACCGCAATGAATTACCGCAATGAATCGATAGTATTACAAAGTAATTAATACAATGTGCAGACTGCTTTTTAAAATCATGAGTACAGGACCCTGGGGACGTGTTCAATTTCACGGACAGCTCGCACAATGAGAATGCCAGAGTAGAAATTGGGGTGGCCCAGGTTGAGCAATGATGGTGATCCATCATTTGCCAAAGCACAGGGGCAATTAATTCAATTGAGGTACATTTGGATTTGTTGTCAAATGACATTCCTCCATAGAATCAATGATGACTGCATCATCATGCTTTTTGACCCATTTAATTGTAAAGTATATCTTTTATGATATTTATATAATTTAAATTTATTATGGACTAGTTGTCTCCATCCATTTAAAATAATACAAAATCTTGCTTCTTTTTAACAAATAGCCTTTTTTTTTTTTTTCTGAGAAGTTTTCGAACAAATTGTTTCTATCTCAATAATGTTTCAAAAACTTAATATAAAAGCTTTTCTAAGCGTTTTGCACCGTAATGAAAGCTAAATTCTCTGATTTTTGCAGTTCGCTTTTGATTATTGTAAAATCTAAACTTGCACCGCTCATGTAACTATTGATGATGAATGAGAAAGGAATTATATTAAAATGAGAATATGCGAATTACCGGTTCCGATATGGAGCTAAATTTTGAGTAATCTTCATTCATTTAGAATTAGTTTAAGAGGGTTTATGGAAAAATTATTTTTGGCTTTTCGAAAATGTTAAAAAAAACTACTTTCCTAAAAAACTTTTTTCACAAGATGATTTTTCATGCTTTCACTGGTATATCTAGACTCTTCGAAAAAATAGTCTTAAGCTTCCCAAAAAATTTTCAAATGCCTATTTTTTTATAAAGAGCTTTCTTAGCAAAAATAAAATAAAAAATAAACTAAAGTAAACTTGCCTTAATATATTATTAAAAAAATAGTCTTAGGAAAGAAAAAGGAAATTATTAAGTGATTTCTTCGAACCATGTCAGGTCCCTCTATTGACCTGTGCATATGCACGCGGGCAGGGCGGCTTTGAATGAGTTCTTTCTCATAAGCCATGAGTGGGCAAAGGAGAAATGAGTGGCCCGCAATATGCCCTTATGCACCATTGTTTTCAAGAATCTGTTTTCACGTCGATAACTTCAACTTGTGATCTATCAACTCGTTCAATCCATTTCTATAAAATTATCCAAATGGAGATAATAGTAATATATATATATATTCACCAACTTTATAAGCTGAACATGAGTAGGGTGCTTATAGTTTTAAATCAAAAAATAACTTTTTTCATAAAAAAAAATGATTATGAATGACATGTCACATGCATGACTCATAATCTCTTAAAACAAGATATGTTGATCAAAATAAGACCCACAAACACCCTCTTGCCTTTCATTATTAAGAATTTTGTTCCTTTTCTAGTTGAGTGAATCTCAAAGATTAGGGTTGATTATTATTATTATTATTATTATTATTATTATTTTTGCTTGATAGTTTGACCATTCCAAATGCTTTCTCCCTTCGAAATGATTTCCCATTTGTGCACTACAAAAGATCAAAATGGAATCAAACTTGTGTGGGAAGTAATTTATCACAAACGAAGCCTAGTCAATTGGAGGGACAATGGAAGCAATGATTTAAGATCACGAGAAAGCGAAAAAGTAGTCCAACTTTAATTCACGTGATATCCATTATTTTTCCACACACACAAAATCATATCAATGGACCAATTTAGGATTTGCCCATGTAGTCACCACCACTTGAAAGAACATCTTTTATTTATAAAGGACTAAACCCAATTAAAGACCATCATTACACAAACTCAACGACTATGATGATTCATTATTATGAGGAAAGAAAGCATAGTCGCCTCCAATCTCTAGGTAGCCTTGAGCCAAGGATTTTCCGCCATTTCAAGAAGCTAGGTCACTTTTTTTCTTCGCATGCATACCCGCCGGATAGCCACTAACATTTCGATTTCGATATAAATTAATAACTAACATTACTAAACGGGACAATTCAACCACCCATAGAAAGTAAAATTTTTTATTATCTTTTTATTCCCTTAATCAATGTTAATTACAATAAGTTTGTGTACTTGGTCAGCAAAACGATTTCCCCCATCATAACAATAAGTAAATATTTTTTAAGTTAATTGTACCAGATTTATTTTTACTATACTTACAGTTAATTTAGTTTTATTTTATCAATATTTTGAAAATATATTATAACAATATATCATAAGAATTAAGCTTTATGGTTATTATTGTTATTAATGTAAAATGACAAATATTATCAAATATTATGGGACGTCAATATCTTAGAGATAAATTTTTTGAAATGATTCGTTATAATGGCATATTATCTTTTCACATAATGTGTACTGATTTTTTTTTAAATTAATTTTAAATTTTTTTTTACTATACTCACAATTACTTTAATTTAGTATTATTCAGTATTTTTAAAAGCATATTAGAATGACATCTCATAGGAATAGTGATATAATATTTATTATTATTATTATTATTATAAGTGAAATAGTTTCGTTAGGGTGTTCAGAAACTTTTATAAATATATATACATATATATTGGTAATTAACATTGATTAAGAGAAACAAATGGCATTTAAGAATTTTGATTCACACGGGTGGTCGAATTGTCCCGTCTAATAATATTAGTGATCAATTTGTACTACTTCAAACGTTAGTAGCTAAATTATCCTTTATGCACAACATTTATGGCCTGTCGGTACTTAATCCTTTTTTAGACTTGATGTTCATATTCTTAATTTCAAACATAAAACCATGCACTTCTTCACATGATTTACATATTTAAAGCATGATTTTTACATGGTGTGAGGATTCAAAACAACTTTTTCATCCCTTTTTCTGAGACATTCCTCATCACCATTAGTACTTGCAGGATTCAGGATACTGTGGACCTAAGTCAGCGAAAATGATATGTGAGAAAATTTTGTTTCTCAACTTTTTGTTCTCATTGTGAAGGAAAGGGGAAAAAAAAAAAAAAACTCGTGTGTAAATGGTATAGTGAGGTGTTAGGTGGGAACATTGTTGTGTCCCTCATTTGTCATTGCATGCTCAAAATCTTCACCATCCAAACACAATCGTAGGACTTTAAATTGACCTGCCGATTTTTCGGTTCGTGAATTTCGACGGAGAGTGCGATAACTCGGGGAAAACGGAATGCATTTTATTATATGGGAAAGAAAAAAAAAATCTAAGAGAAAATGGAGACCCATCTAGCACAGATTGTGTAATGAAGGTTGTAAAGTGGAGAAAACAGCATCCCAAGTGGCCTGCGTGGGGTGAGCCCCATCCCAGAAGAATGCCTTGTGTGGGTCTTCGCACAGAGTGTATCCCACGTTGCCGCAGAAGTCTTTGAGGGTCACTCCCCCACAGCATGGCTTCAATAAGCTCTCCACCTTCATAAATGCTGCAATATTCAAGCAATCACTTGTGTGTTAGCACATCTTTCCCTCATCCACTAATGGCGAGGGAAATAATTTAATGGAGGGCTTTTGAGGTGTTTTGGGCACGTTGTGGGCTTATAAACATTTTTGAGTAATTGTTGGGCTTTTTCTGGGCCATTTGGGCCTATCTGTGCTTTTTCTTTTTTTGGGCCTTCAAGGCATTAATATAACTCTTTTTTTTTTTTTTTAACAATAAGGTTTATAATCTAGGCCAAATTATGTTTTATAATCTGACCTTTGATAAAGTTGTAAATCTAGGACAACATTTACTATTGGCTGATTATAGTCCAACCTTGTTAGAGGGGTGAAATTTTAGCCTATAAAAAATTTTTACTATTGGGGCAAATTTTTGTAAAAAAAAAATAAAAAAATAGGCCTATTATAAACATTCCTTCATAGTACAAATTTGTAAAAGAAAATTATTTGAAGAATTTTACTGTAAAATCTAGGAATTTTATTATGAAAGAATGTTTGTCAAAAGAAAATTTTGTTGTAAATATAGGCCAAATTTGAAGAATATTTAAGAGTAGGCTAGAAATGCACTCCTTTAAAAATATTGGGCTATAATCAGCCAATAGTAAAAGTTGAGCTACATTTGTAACTTTTATTAAAGGTCATGCTATAAAATAAAATTTGGCCTATAATTAAAGGAAAGAAGATGAGAAACTGCTCTACTATTAAACATAGAAAAACATTTCAATGGTTGGTGTCTCGGTGCTCTTGTCCATACAAATCAATTTAGTGCACAATTCAATTGCTAAAAGTCCTGATTAAGATTAAAATTTATAACAGAATTGTGCACGTGTCCTAATGTGCATGAATGGGAGCATCGAGTGAGCACTAGAAATTTTTTCATCTAACATAGAAAAAACTCAAACCCCTTATAAGTGGAACTCGTGTTTATTGGGTTGCATTATTCTACATTCCTAGTTGAGGAATTGGTGAATGTGACAAACACTGCCCATCCTCAAACTTTATGCTTTAGTTCTATTTGTCATAAGATTTGAACTGGCATGAGTTGTTCTAATTAGAAACACTTTTCCGATTCAATTTCCATCCTCTTTCTCTTTTCACTATACCAAACAATTATAAGGAAAATGTATAACATTACCCAAAAATATAAAAGAACAACAAGTGTCCATGATTTTATGTTAACCTTAGGTTTATCCAACAAACACGATAGTAGAATAATTTTGTTGATAAACTTAATTGCAAAGAATTTGAAGTGTCTTAAATTATGACGACCTTGAAACATTATAGCTGCAATTATTAATATGGCCTAGGTCAGGAAGCCAGGATGTGGGCAATCCTTTTAAGAAGACACACACAAATTGGTTTAGTCTTAAAACATCACATGATAAAGAAGAAAATTTTCTTTTCCCTCAAAGCTAAGGTGCACAATTGGCTGCTCTCATAAGTGCAAAGATACTGCAAAGATCACAATGAAGGAGCAAAGGCAATCAGAGGCATATATACCTTTTTGGCTTTGGAATGCAGTAGTGAATGCATTGAAGAGATCAAGGATGACAAACCCACGGTTCTTGTTCTGGGACTCTAACTTCTGGACAGTCTGCTGCAACAATTGGTTGTGGAGATTGGTGATTCCAGCTCCATAGACAGAGCAGTTGTGGAACTTAGAAGGTGCAGTGAAAAAGGGAGTGCACCCTTGAGGGTCTAGATTTGCGATCAGAGTCGTCGACACTCCCAAATCATGAATTCGTTTCAAATCTAGTCCAAGCTGCTGAACAACCGAGTTGGCGAACGCTTTTATCCCCTACGCCATGAATATGTTCATGCACGAGTTAGAAGTTAATCATAATGTAAATGAACACCCTATTAAAAACCTTGTACTGGGCTGATTGACGTGACTCAAAAATAAATGGTAAGACAACGTGTGCGTGAGCAGGAGAATATACGTGTTTATGTGAATCCAATCCAGAACGGCCATAGAAAGGAATTTTGATCGTGAGACTAGAAATTTACACGCATTGACCTATCAAAACTGGTATAAAATTTTGGCCTCATTCAATTGTCGAGGATGTTTCACCTTGACACTCAAGTAAAAGTAGCAATATTTGACTAACAAAAGTAGGTACCCACGTTAAATAGTACATCATCATCGAATACAAAAGAGCAAGAGCCACGCGGTAAAGTTAAGAGTTTCAATTACTAGGTTAAAAAAAGGGGGGGGGGGTATAATTACCTATGGTACTTAGGTTTTTTGAATAAACTCCACATATGATAAACTTTTTCTTATAGAAAACAATAAAAGAGAAGAAAATCCATAGGCGTAGTTCCATAGACAGGTGGGTACCTGGGTGGGGAGATTTTGGCCAATGTACCGTGCATAGTCATTGCTGCCCACACTTACCAAAGCAACGGAATTGATAAGGGCGCCGCGTTCCTTATACAATGGTTCTTCTTCGAGGATTCGTTGGAAAGAATCAATTTGGGTTCTCAGATTAGGAGCCACAAGCAGTCCCTCGAACACGGCCGCCCCTGCGAACGCGAAGTTCATCCCATATATCTTCTTTCCTCCCTTCTCCTTGCTCCTCCATTCATAGTTTACCAAAGATTTTGTACCGAAGTATGGGACTGCACAAGGAATTGATTGAGAGAAATTATCAGAACTTTTGTATTATTTGCATAAGAGTAAGCTCGTGTGGGGTCCACACACATTCGTGTGTAAAGTGATTCTACAGTTGGATTAACTCTTTGACTACAGATCGCGAAAAGGATCTGCCCTCTCGGTTAAGTCCTGAAGAGGACCAAAAGAAGATCAGATCAGACCCTCAAAATCTTGGCGGTTAGGGTTCGAGACCAGACCGCCTCTTTGGACTAGTTCGAGCCTGAAGCTTTTGCTCGAAGGACCGGTCTAGTCCTGGTCCATGGTCTAGGTTTTTATAATTCAATTACAGCATTGACAAAGAGTTTATGTTTTCTTATTTAACTACAACATTAATAAGTGTTGATCCCTTTTCTTTTCTTTTCTTTTTTTTTTTTTTTTTTTTTTTTGTATTTCAAATTTTGGAATTCAACTCAAAGAAAAAATAAAATGGTCTAGTGGTCTGGATCGGGACCGTACAGTTCAATCCATGGTCCTAGTCCAAGCGGTCCTGGTCAGGACCAAGATCACTTAGTCAACGGTCCTTGTGGTCAGAATCAGACCGAACTATTCGCCACTTGAACTCAAGTTTCACTGGTTGGGAAACCTTGAGCCTCAGCAAGTTATGAAATAGGTATGTATTGAAAGAAAAGTTATGAACTAATAAGCCTCTTCTTGATGGTGAAAATTAGATTTCAATTTTGTCAGAAAAGTCAATAGCATAAACCATATATTCCTGAGATGAAACAATTAGGCTTTGTTCAGCATTAATTGTCCCATAGTAGATGCCCAAGGTTGAGCCGAGTCACAATTAGGCCACGGACAAGCGTATGTACTTAAATGCACTATAGGTTAGAATTTGTTCATTTACTTGTAGCAGTTGCTTTTAAGAGAAGTGATAGCAACTATAAACAGAGACTTCACCTACATTTGCATTAGGCTGAGGTTTTATTAGCTAGCAGATTATGTGTTGAGTTTTTAATCCAAGAGCAACAATCCTTTTTACACACCAGCTCTTATAAGAAAAGATTGATCTCTCTCTCTCCCTCTCTCTCTCTCTCTCTCGGGGAAATTGCATTGTTCATCTCTTGAAGATGAGGTTGTGTTGCATGGATTAAAGGCACGTGACTTCGTTTATACCTTTCTAAGATGACCTCGGAAGGCACGTGACTCTGTTTCCGTCTACTGAGATGGACAGGCACCCATAAATAAAATTTTTAAAAGCCAAATGAATAGTCTTAGTTCATCGAAGAGAATGAATTTGAACGGCAAAAATGAGCCTCAATAGAGAGAGAGAGAGAGAGAGAGAGAGAGAGAGAGAGAGAGAGAGAGAGAGAGAGAGAGAGAGAGAGAGAGAGAGAGAGAGAGAGAGAGAGAGAGAGCCAGGGGGGAAACCTATGTAGTCGGTGAGGAGGCGACCGTCGGAGTAGCGGCCGGTGGGGAAGCCGGGAGTGGTCATGCCATATGGTTTACGCCATGAAAGACTATTGTAGGGTGAGGTGTTCCCCGTGTCCACGTACGAGTCCCCAAACACGAATAGCTTCGATCGACATTGTCGGTTGCTTCTCCGCCACAATTCGCCCCCGTTGCCGGCGGCCAGAACTAATTCTAGTGCTATAATCAGTGTTAACAGAAGCAAGTAATGACAACGGAATGACTCCCCCTTCTTCATTTTCTTTCCTTTTCAATAAAAAATACAAAGCCAATGTGTTCTATATATACACCCCATGGGATAGGGGGTGTGTGAGCCAGTGTGCTCCACTGCAAATATTACTAACTGTGGCGCCTAAAATAATTTGTTTGATTTTCATTTTATAAATATTTCAACCGCACCGAATGAGTTAGCATGAAAAAACTAAGAAGTAAGAAAATCTTCATATAATTTCATTATATATATACATTTCATCCATACGGTCTAAATATTAAAAGCAGTTATAAAGGTGAACTCTTGATAGCTTGTAAAAATATAAATAACAACTCAACAATGTAATGAAATCATATGAAAATAGACACGTCCCTCTTAATTTTTCTTGCTCGTTCAATTTGAGGCTTGAAATTTATAAAATAGACATCAAATAAGTAAATTTAGGGCAATTTAGGGTGACATAGTAAGAATCTTCTTACTATGACACAAACACTTTTCCCATACACTACTGGAAGGCTTTGATGGAAAATGAACACTGGGCATGATGTGGTCTATCTTTGTCTCCTTGAACTATTGCTTTTACGAGTTTTTATTTTGGTAAATTGCATTATAATTGCGTAGAGATGAAGCTATTTTACACTTCATATCCTAAACCCCAAAAGTCACCAAAATGATTCATGGCTGACGATTTAAAACTTATATGGAAGGCTGCCCATTTAATTGGCGGAATTGAGAGCATTTTTGGTATTTCATTAGTTTTCTTCTCTTTTTCTTAATTTCTTTCCGTCGCCCTAATCCTCTATCAATCAAAAATCACCTCTTTTTCGAATATATTTTATCTAATAGAAAAGAGGCGTAGTTTCATAGATAGGTGGGTACTTGCTTGGGGATATTTAAAAGAGAGGGAAATCCATTGGTGTAGTTTCATAGACAGGTGAGTACACTACAAGAAAACCTTGCAATCGTCACGGGCCTCTTTCCATCGCTATTAAGTACTTTTAGCGATGGACAATAGTGGCGGACAGAAAGAAGGTGAAAAAAATAATTAAAGTTATTAGTGACGGAATTTCCGTCGCTAATATTAAATAATCCGTTGCTATTTCTATGCTTTTAGCGACGGATTGTCTTTCCGTCGCTATTGGTTTGGCGGGAAATGGCTTTTATTCTCACCAACTTAATAGCGATGAAATTTCGGTCACTATAGTTTTTTTAGTAATAGTGACAAAATTTCCATCACTAATAGTTTAATTTCCGTCGATATAATATATTTCACCAAATATCTTCCTTTTGGCTTTGATTATACCATTCACAATACCTAGAACACGATCCCTACTATATATTAGGCTAATAATATATAGCTCAACGTGGCTGCAAAATTTTTTATTGATCCATGGTGTTTTAGGCACCTAATTGTTCAATTGACCCTTAAATGATCTTATTAAATCCACTGAAGATGGTGTACACACATATGCCCAATCGATGTGAATTTTTAGAAATGCGATCTATATAACGAGGACATCATTGTGAAAAGATTATGTGCCCATTGGATCATCGTAAAGCAATGCAATGGATTTAATAATTTTCATACGTTGATTTTGTAGTTATCCAATCCGGTGCCTCTGGGACTCGAAATTAACATAAATTTCACTTTTGCCATCTATTTTACAAAATCACTCTAATGGATGGTGGAGATGGTGATATGAAATATGTAAGCAAATGAGTCATACAAAGTAGACAAGATTTATGAAAGTAGGACTAACATCGTATTGTAGTTTAACTGTTGAATTTAAGACCAGACAATGCTTTTGTAATTGTGACATTTTGGTTGAATTTCAAAATCTCCACCATTCATTGTACTTATTTAAATCTATAACTAAGAAATATCAAATCTTAGCATGAAAAAACTAAGAAGTAAGAAAATCTTCCTATAATTTTATTATGTATATACCTCTCATCCATACGGTCTAAATATTCAAAGCAGTTATAAAGGTGAACTCTTGATAGTTTGTAAAAATATAAATAAGAACTCAACATGTAATGAAATCATATGAAAATAGACACACCCTCTTAATTTTTCTTGCTCGTTCAATTTGAGGCTTAAAATTTATAAAATAGACATCAAATAAGTAAATTTAGGGCAATTTAGGGTGACATAGTAAGAGTCTTCTTACTATGATACAAACACTTTTCCCATACATACCGGAAGGCTTTGATGGAAAATGAATACTAGGCACGATGTGGTCTATTTTTGTCTCACTATTGCTTTTACTAGTTTTTATTTTGGTAAATTGCATTATAATTGCGTAGAGATGAAGCTATTTTATACTTCATATCCTGAACCCCAAAAGTCACCGAAATGATTCATGGCTGACGATTTAAAACTTATATGGACGGCTGCCCATTTAATTGGGCAGAATTGAGAGCATTTTTGGTATTTCATTAATTTCCTTCTCTTTTTCTTAATTTCTTTCCTTTGCCCTAATCCTCTCCCAATAAAAAATTACCTCTTTTTCGAATATATTTTATCTAATAGAAAAGAGGCGTAGTTTCATAGACAGGTGGGTACTTGCTTGGGGATATTTAAAAGAGAGGGAAATCCATTGGTGTAGTTTCATAGACAGGTGAGTACACTACAAGAAAACCTTGCAATAGCCACGGGCCTTCTTTTCATTGCTATTAAGTAATTACCGTTAGTGACGGGATTTATTAGTGACGGAATTTCCATCGCTAATATTAAGTAATCTGTTGCTATTTCTACCCTTTTAGCGACCGATTCTCTTTCCGTCGCTATTGGTTTGGCAGGAAATGGCTTTTATTCTCACCAACTTAATAGCAATGAAATTTCGGTTGCTATAGTTTTTTAGTAATAGTGACGAAATTTCCATCACTAATAGTTTAATTTTCGTCGATATAACATATTTCACCAAATATTTTTCTTTTGGCTTTGATTATACCATTTACAATACCTAGAACACGATCTCTACTGTACATTAGGCTAATAATATATAGCTCAACCTAGCTGTAAAAATTTTTATTGACACGTGGTGTTGTAGGCACCTAATCATTCAATTGACCCTTAAATGATCATCATTGTGAAAAGATTCTGTGCCCATTGGATCATCGTAAAGCAATGCAATAGATTTAATAATTTTCATACGTTGATTTTGCAATTATCCAATCTAGTGCCTACGGGACTCGAAATTAACATAAATTTCACTTTTGTCATCTATTTTACAAAATCACTCTAATGGACTGGTGGAGATGGTGATATGAAATATGTAAGCAAATGAGTCATATAAAGTAAACAAGATTCATGAAAATAGGCACTAACATCATATTGTAGTTTAACTATTGAATTTAGGACCAGACAATGCTTTTGTAACTCTATGACATTTTGGTTGAATTTCAAAATCTACACCATTCATTGTACTTATTTAAATTTATAACTAAGAAATATCAAATATTAGCATGAAAAAACTAAGAAGTAAGAAAATCTTCATATAATTTCATTATGTACATACCTTTCATCCATACGGTCTAAATATTCAAAGCAGTTATAAAGGTGAACTCTTAATTAGTTTGTAAAAATATAAATAAGAACTCAACATGTAATGAAATCATATGAAAATAGACACGTCCCTCTTAATTTTTCTTGCTCATTCAATATGGGGCTTGAAATTTATAAAATAGACCTCAAATTAGTAAATTTAGGGCGACAAAGTAAGAATCTTCTTACTCTAATACAAACACTTTTCCCATATATGCTAGAAGCCTTTGATGGAAAATGAACACTAGGCATGATGTGGTCTATTTTTCTCTCCTTGAACTATTGCTTTTACTAGTTTTGATTTTCATAAATTGCATTATCATTCCCTTGCGATGAAGCTGGCTTACACTTCATATCCTAAATTCCAAATGTCGCCAAACTGAATCATGTCTGATGATTTAAAACTTACATGGATGGCTGCCCATTTAATTGGATGTAATTGAGAGCATTTTGGGTATTTCGTTAATTTCCTTCTCTTTTTCTTAATTTCTTTCATTGGCCCTAATCCCCTCTCAATCAAAAATCACCCTTTTTTTTTACTATATTTTATCTAATGGAAAATAGGCGTAGTTTCATAGACGAGGTGGGTACCTGTTTGGGGAGATTTAAAAGAGAAGGAAATCTATTGGCGTAGTTTCATAGAACGGTGGGTACCTGGCTGGGGAGACTTTTGCGAATGTACAATGTCTAGTCATTGCTGCCCACATTTATCAAAGCAATAGAGTCATTAGGATTCGTTGGACATAATCAATTTGGGAGCTCACGTTAGGCGCCACAACCACTCCCTCAAATCACTGCTGCCCTCCAAACGCAAAGTTCATCCCATATATGTTCTTTGCTCCCTTCTCCTTGCTCCTCCATTCATAGTTTGCCAAAGATTTTGTACCAAAATTTGGGGGTGCCGAGCAAATTGGTTGAGAGAAATTATCAGAACTTTTCTATTATTTGCATAAGAGTAAGCTCATGCAGGGTCCACACACATTCGTGTGAAAAACGATTCTAATAGTTGGATTAACACTTTGACTACAGTTCGCGAAGAGGATCTGTCTTCCTAGTTAAGTCTTAAACCAGACCAAAAAAAGATTAGACCAGACCGTAAGATTCTTGGCTGTCACGGTTCAGGGACCAAACCACCTCTTCAAACTAGTTCAAGCCTAAAGCTTTTGCTCGAAGGACCAATCTAGTCTTGGTCCATGGTCTAGCTTTTTATAATTCAATTACGACATTGACAAAGAGTTTATGTTTTCTTATTCAACTATAACATTAATAAAGTGTTGATCTCTTATATATATATATATATATGTTGTATTTCAAATTTCGAAATTCAACTCAAAGGAAAACTAAAACGGTCCTATGGTCGAGACCGAGACCACATAGTTCTATCCATGGTCCTAGTCTGAGCGGTCCCAATTTGGACCAAGACCATTTTGTCAAAGGTCATTGTGGTTCGGATCAGACCAAACCATTCGCCAAATGACTCATGTTTCACTGGTTGGGAAACCTTGAGCCCCAACAAGTTATGAAGTAGGTCAGGTATTGAAAGATAAGTTATGAAGTAATAAGCCTCTTCGTGATAGTCAAAATTAGATATCAATTTAGTCAGCAAAGTCAATAGCAAAAACCAAACACAAGTACATGACCCGAGGGTCACTCGTATGGGTTAGATAATATCAATCCTTATGTGAGTTAGCTTATCTTTTAACCTACGAACCTATCTAATAAGAATCTTAGTTAACTCTAACACCCACTTGACCTAAATAAATACAGATATAAATCTAGTATCAAATATGGACCTAAATGATTACCTCATTTAATTAATCTCATGACCTAGTTTTCTCTTTCGATTTCTTAGTTCTCCATAAACACATCTAAGGGTTTAGGGGGTGATTTCGATTTGATCATTGCTTTAACTCAACACCAACTGATGAGGATCCGCTCGTGGGTCGCTTTCGCTTCATCGACAAAGTAATTAGACCTGCACATATCTGTAACCCATTTATGTATTTGACGATGCATGTCTATATATATATAGCCAATAGTGGTATCAGAGCCAAATCGAAATTTGGTTAACAATTGCTAATTAGATTTGTAAAATTCGTTGTTTCACAATTTATACACCTTGCAGATCTAATTAGAGTTGCCTAGGTTTAATTTTTGTGGTGAAGTCTATAAATTTATGAACTTGTATGTCTGTAATTTCGGATCCAGGATCGCAAAAATTTGCTCTTGTTAGAGGTGGTGCATCTACCAACCGTAGCCGCATGACATTGTTGAGAAGGAAAACAATTTTTTTCTCCTAAAAAAGTTGTGATGCCACAAGATTGAAAGAGAAAAAGGAGTTTGAGTGTGGGTAAGCCTAGCAATCCTTCCCTGCACATTTTAAGGTAGAACGCATTATGGTCTCATAAATTGTGGTGGGTCTCACTTGTGTATTAAGTGTGCTAATTTCCAACTTAAGTAAATTTTTTTAGTGATATGACACCTCTGAAAGGATATCTCAACGATTTAATTAATCACGGCTGTCTAGATGGCCATAATTATATGGTCTAGTATGTTAGGATTGATTTTTTTCTTAGAAGAAAAGAAATTCAAACAACACACGACTACTCAAATGGACAAACTGAATGATGACCCTACTAAAGTTGGTGGCAAAAGCAATCTATGATGCTTAGCTCAAGAATGATTGACAAAAAAAATGTCCTCCAAATGAGGGTTTAAGTTTTTCGATGAAAATTGGGATTTTAGGTTCCCATGATCCATAAATGGATGATAGTCAATTACATTGGGTCGTCGAAGAGAGCGAAGACCTCCGGTTATTGACTTGAACAAAAATGGTCATTATTCGCTAAGCACGAAGTGCTGCAAGACCTTGAATCAGAAACCAAAGAAAGTGCACAAAAACTCGTGAGGAGTCAGAAACCCCTCAATTCATGGTTGTTCCGTTAAGCATGGAGTGTCCATAAGACCACGGGTCTGAAAACTCGAAAATGTGTTTCGAAATGCATGGGGAGTTAGAAACCACTCAGGTTTTGGCCAGTCCGCTAAGCATGATGTGACGTATGACCATGGGTCAAAAAACCCAAACATGTGATGTCCAATTTTAGTTTAATTGTGTTTTAATTATGTTTTGGTCCATGTTTTCCTGACGGGGAACAAAGTCGTGGTTTGTTGGCTAGTTTCCCAAGGAGCAGGGAATTCTCCCAAGACTTGTCAATGTAATTTGGCAAAATAGTTGTTCAACTAGCCATAGGATGACCTGAAAATCAAAGAACAATGAGTGAGAATTGAAAAGGCAGCCTCCCATGGTGTAAAATTAGTGTCTTAAGGTCACTGATCAGTTGAACTCACTGAAAACAGTGGGTGAGAATTGAAAAGGCAGCCTCCCATGGTGTAAAATCAGTGTCTTAAGGTCACTAATCAGTTGAACTCACTGAAAATTAGTGGCTGGAATAGGGCAGCAGCTAAATGGGCTCGCGGGCACTATAGCACCCTGTGGGTTGCATCCACTGTGGACTCCAAACTATGGGAATGGGTGCAAAGAGGGCACTGAAGAAACTCTAGTCTCAATTTTTGATTTGAATTTCTAAAATTGGACTCTCCAAAGGCTCTCTTTTCTATCAAAATCTAATTTTTTTAACCACCACAAAATGCTTTGATTCAGCCAATTTGAAGGCCGAAAAGCTGCCCTCCAACTTAACCTTGCAAAATGGGACGATTTCCCATTCATGGAGCTCAAAATGGAGCCAAATTAGGGCAATTCTGCATTATGGCCGGAATCCATATTGGTGCAGCCGGCCTTTGGGAACATAGGGAAAGAGTGGAGAAGATGATGGGGGCAAAATTACGCCTCTACCCCTCCAAAAGCTCATTAATTGCAAACAATATTAAAATATGAAAGGCACAAATCAGAGTTCGCCACCTCACCAAATTATTCAAAAAAAAAGTGATGCATTCTCTAATTCGAATAGGTGATTCAAATCAGGGTGTGTTTAAAATAAATGGTTGTCCTAGAACACTATAGGCATTCCGGAATAACCAAATATTAGAACTAGTGAAAAAACAAATTAATTTTGTTCTTTTTCTTTTTCTTTTTCCTTTTTTCGGAGTCTCTACATGAACAATGCTCGAGTCGATGGGTGAATAGTGCTTTGCTCGAATTTTTTTTTCTTCACTCGAGTCACCATTTTTGGACGATAAAAGAAGGAGGCTCAAATCGAGGGTGAATTGTGCTCGAATTGATTTTTTTCTTTTGTGCTCGAGTCACCACTTTTGGGCGATCAGATGAGAAGGCTCGAATCATGATGAATAGTGCTCAAATCGATTTTGTTTTTCCTTTCTGCTCAAGTCACCATTTTTGGGCGATCCAAGCAGAAGGCTCGGATCACCATTTTTGGGTAACTCAAATAGGACCTTTCCACAGAACCAGTGGTTCAAAATAAAGCGAACTCCAAAAAATGGCCTCTTGAAGGGCATCACCACATCAAAGATGGAAGGTGAACCATGTCCCATCGGGCATTCCAGATTTGTTTGCGGGGGGTCAAGTTGCAAGGTTATCGATTTTTGATTTGGAGGTTCAGATACACGTTATCCCGAAGGGGGATGATTGTTTAAATTCATTGCCATGGGCAAGAAATACCTAAGATGTTGTGATGAACAGAGGGTCATAGACCCATTTTTAGACGAACAGGGGGCTATTATGAAGAAGTTGATGAGCAAAGATGAAAAAAGGACCATAGACCCAGAAAATAGATGGACGATGATGAATAGATGGTGGGGAAGATAATGAACAGTAAACGAAAAGAATGAACAAAGATGAACAGAGATAAATGGAGGGCCATTTTGGCTTGAAATAGGTTGAACCCATGGGGTCTTTTGCATATCTTATTGGAGAATCTGCCCCATCTAGTTCCTGAGGGTGATGGAGGAAAGGGGAGTAACCTTGGTTTTATCTTCTCTTCCTCTCTTGTGCGGCTGCAGTCTCTAATAGAAAATCCCCCCTCGCCCCCCCCCCCTCGACGCACGCAAAACCCTAGAGTTTTGCTTATAAAGGCGAGGGGAGAATGTGTCCTGGACCCAATATTCCTTCCTCCTACAAGGAAAGAATGGGAAAATCCTAAAACAATGAAAACTCTTGGGTCATGGGTCCAAAAGGCTTCTCAACAATGGAAATGAGCCATAGAATCGGAAATATTATCGAGTTAGGGCTTGAGAAATGTTAACGAGTTAGGGGTTCGGAAAATGTGGAAATTTTTTCCGAAAGTGAGTTTATTTGTTAAAAAGTCGATTCCCTTTCCGTGGCAACGAAAAGATGGGTCAAGTGGGGCACACCCCCATTAAAAGGGGGATAACCACATTTAAATTCTTTAAACAGATTTTAAATTATGTTTATTTAACCTTTAAAATTAAACACCTTTTAAAGGAATTAAGCAAAAAATTAAATTAAATTAAATTCATTTTAAGGGAATTAAAAGGGAAGGGAATTAGCAATTTAAATTCCTTTAAATAAATTGGCAAATACCTTTTAAGGGAATAAAGTAAATAGTCAAATTCCTTTCAAGGGAATTAAATAAATAATGAAATTCCTTTTAAGGGAATTAATTATTTAATGAAATTCTTTTTAAGAGGATTAGATATTTAGTTAAATTCTTTTAAAAGAAATTAAATAAAAGGTGAAATTCCTTTTAAGGGAATTAAATATTTAGTGGAATTAAATTCCTTCTAAGGAAATTAAAGAAATGGTAAAATTTCTTTTAAGGGAAATAAATATTTAATGAAATTCCTTTTAAGATAATTAAAGAAATGAATAAATTCCTTCTAATGGAATTGGATAAATAGTGAAGTTTCTTCTAAGGGAATTAAATAAATGGATGAATTCCTTTTAAGGGAATTAAATATTTAACGAAAACCCTTTTAAGAGAATTAAAGAAATGGATGAAATTCCTTTTAAGGGAATCAACTAAATAGATAAATTTCTTTTAAGGGAATTAAAAAAATGATAATCTATTGTGAGTGTATCTATTTTAACGAAAGCTTGGTATTTTAAAATGTTAGGGTATTTTAAAATGTTAGGGATACGTACCAAAAACATATCAACCACCACCTGCCTACTCTATTACCCTATTCTTTTACAAAAGTATAAACTTTTAGTATGTAAACCAAACAACAGGAAATAAATAAATTTTAAAAATAAAAGCACAATTTAATAAATAAATAAATAAATAAATTTTAAAAATAAATAAATTTTAAACCGAGAAGATTTTTCTTGAAATGAATAGAGTCCAATTATTACTCTTTTTTATTTAATAGAAAAAGCACAATAATAATTGCATGTAAACAGGTGTACTCCTTAAAGATTGTCCCCCGCTAGTTTCAAAGAAGTTAGTGGAGCTTTATTTTTTAAAATCTAATTGAGCTAGTCATTTCCTTTAATTAATTCATTCCCTACTGATGTAGATAAAAATTATTACCAATGGTGTAATTGAGTTTCATGATGAAATGATTTCCTCGACAAAAACCAAGTCTCTAGCTGGAAAAACACACACACACACGCACACATTAATTGATTAATGAGTGCACGCATTGAATTATCAGTAAAGTGCTCAGACAAAGTTTCGGTGGGATGGTGGTATTGTGCCACTCCCGTTTAAAACTCGACAACTCAAAAGTTTTTGAGAAAAATAATGAATTTTAATTGACTTTTAACCCATCAGATTTAGTGCAATTGTCAAATCTAAGCGTTTCACATGGATAAGGATAGCTTGAATTTGAAATATATATAAATTTATGTATGTAGACAATTTTAACTATTCACTTTTTTTACTGTCTGGTTCATTCCTCTATCTTTTTCTATAATAAATGGCCATAATTGTCTAACTATCTAATCCCTGATCTGATTTATTTAACTTCTTATTGGATATTAGTATTGTCAGAACACTCTCGCGTCCGATGGGAGAATTTTAAAAATAACGGAGTCGCCACCCTACTTTTTTTAGGTAAAAAATAAGGAAAAAGCATAGATTTTATAAATATAATGGTCTTAGCGCCATGAAATGGGTTCGGGAGTACAATTACGTGTGGGGAATGTGATCGGCACCCCACAACGCCCATTTTCTCAAAATAGTACCAATTGACCTTGGATAAAGACATTGCCTTAATAAAGATGGTCCCATAATACTCTTTATAAAATTTATTATTTACCAATATTTATTTATTGGGTTACGCTTGCTACCATCCCAACCCTTTTGGTCAAGTAGCGAACGGTCCAATACCTCGGGAAGGATCACAAGAACCACCCTTGTGATACTCGCGAAATCCGTCATCGGATTAATTAATATATATATTTTTTAATTTACACTTTTTACAGTAGCTAATAGAGCACAAAGAAAAAAAATAAATTATGAACTATTGTGTATTTGATTAAAATCAAAGGATTATTTTAATTGAATTTTTCCTTTAAACTATGATAAAAAGAGAGTATGAAATACTATGTACATATTAAAAAAAAAGTGAGTATTTTGTTTTCTTGCTCTAAATATTAATGGAGTTTCCTTTACCAAAAAAAAGGGAGGAATTTGAGTGGTTAGCACGGTAAATTATTAATTTCTAACGCCCCCTTTTTGGTAAAAATAAAGAAATTTGAACATGGTAATATTGAAATTAGGATTTGGTATGCGAATATTCATTACATCATTAGTAAAATTATTTCTATATATATCGTATTCTTTTGTAGTTCTCATACTCAAATTAAATTTAATGATATGAATATACCTCAATTTCGACGACAACATGAGATGACCGACGATAAGATGACTAAAGATTTGATGACGACTTCTCTTGCCTTCTTTAATTGGGAGACTTTTGCGAACTATGGTGATCGTTAGAATCTACGGATGAAGGTAGTAAAGGAAGGATTTGAGACATAGACTTATGCTCATTTTGATGTCAAATTCACGGAACATAATCTCATTCTCTAGACGAAATGAAAAAAAGCTCTCCCTTTTTCTCCCCTTTTTTTCCTCCTCTCCCCTCCTTCTTCTTTTTTTTTTTTCTTCTCTTCTCAAGCTCCCTTTTATAGATGCTTTGAGTGGTGGGAGATGGATGGTAGTTGGAATCCTAATGAGTGTAGGAAAGGTGGAATGGTGGGAGGTGAGTGAGGTGAGTGGTAGCTACCATTTTAATGAATGTAGGAAAGGTGGAATGGTGGGAGGTGAGTGGTTACTACCATTTTAGTGGGTGTATGAAAGGTGGAATGGTGGGAGGTGAGTGGTAGCTACCATTTTAATGGGTGTAGGAAAATTGGAATGGGAAAAAAATGGAATGGTGGGAGGGAAGTGGTAGTCTTGAATTTAATAGGTTTTAGGAAAAATGGAATGGTAGGAGGTGAGTGATAGTCAAAATTGGGTATATGCAAGTTATATTTTTCTATATTAGTTTCATTTATTTATATTTTATTTTTCCTTTCTATTTTTCTTTTCCTTTTGAGACCTATTGTGACAAATGAAATAATGGTTTCTAACATTTCTGGCTCCAAAATTGCCCGGACGAAAATGGGTGTCTACAAGTATTAAATAATGGGGAAAAAAACTATTTTTTGAACATTTGAGTTTTCTCATCTATTCTCGCCCAGCATTTTGTTATTTATTGTGAGGCAGTTTTGTCCATTACAAGCTTTTATTTTATTGGACAAATGATACTTTAAACCCTGAAATTTCACCGCTTTTTGATATTGGACCACGATGCTTTTTCCCTTTGACATTTTTACCCTCTAAAAATGGTCATGTGAGAGGCACATGATCTTTTTCCATCCACTACTTTGGACTTGGGTGATGGCGGGGTTCGATTGAACATGAATGTAAAACATTGGGGTTCAAAGTCAAAGTGGAAAAACATCGAAATCCAATCTGAAAAAATGGTAACATCTCAAGATTTAAAGTGTCATTTGTCCTATTTTGTTAGTTTATGAGCTTTTATTGGTGGCCCATATTGCCCTTAATGGTCAGCCTTGATGGGCCATTATGCCCCCGCTCCGCCGATGAAGGGGATCGCTTGCCTCACCTAACATGATCGAGTGATTCCCTTTTAAGCATTCAAAGGTTTGATCCAACGGGCAATCGCAACTTCCTTCCATGCACGGGAAGCGGACATGAGTAGGGGGTGTCGTGCTACAAGGAAATGACCCGCCGGGATTGTTTGGGATTCAGAAGTGAAAGAAATCATTTTATCGATAAATAATGAGCAAATTGAAATATTACCAAACCACTGAGCCTGTGCACATATAAAACGGCAAATAATTTCTTGAGGCAGAGGGCCGGACCAGCCTTATCTAGCTAGGTCAAAATTTCTATCCTCTAAAATCTTTGTATGATAATATTATACATATGAGCATATTGTGCTATTAGGTTGTTTTTCCGACAAATGTGTTTTGTTTATTTGTGTAAATTTTTTATTGTTATATGAGTTTATCCAACGGTCTGAGGAATTATAAATTAGAAAATGTATTCACCCAAAATTGTATGCCTACAAAGTAGACGAATTTTTTTCTTAGTTTATATATCCATAGAAGTACATCTTACGTGATTGTTGAGATTTGAGCCTATAATCGTAATTTGTGATCCGTCAAGCCGTCCAATTTGTTCATATGATAGGCCGACCTAACCTACAGTGTAATATTGATCCGCTCGTCTTGACCGATGACCCATCTTGACCCAGCCGCAACTCATCTAATTGTCATTTTCACTAGATTTTTTTATATATTTTTTTGGATTTAAAATTGGAGTTATTGTTAAATATAAATTAGTTCATAAAAATACAAAAGAAATATAAATTGCACTGATAATGTGAATCATTGACACAAAAACCTGATCAGACCCGCCCATAATATAATACTAACCTGGCCAGTAAAATAATCTTGACCCTCGACTAGTATTGACCCGCTCGACACCTGAGATGATATAAATTCCCATAGAGATTCCATGCCAAAGCATGAGGACAGCGGAGAAGGCAACAAGACAAGCTAGCCGCTAGCTAGGTGTAACAAGTGAATAAATTCACACAACCTTATTTTAATGAACAACGATAGCTGCAGCTGCAACAGATGTAGTAGTGGTCTTCTCTCCTTGTTATACCAGAGATTTGGATGTTGCCCCTCTGCACTTGTTCCCCTTCATTTAATGCTCTCTCTCTCTCACTGCACTACATATATATATATACTTTTGCAAAGATCATGAAGAAAATTACAATTGATAATTTTGCTATGACATTTTATTGGTCCCCCCACAGACCGGTTCAGGGTCTCATTAATTCAGGTCTCTACTTTTGGGGTACCGTCCCTTATTGAGGTGGAGACGTAGTAACATTTCATCCATACGTTATTATTATTAGTGCTACTTTCAGACCATTTATTTGTGCCACTAGACTGTAAAAGTTTGAAACATACATGCCACTTAGCTAGCTTCAAGAAAGGCAAATTGTTATGATGTGTTTTATCACCTCTTTGTAAGTCCTACTCATACGTCATGAAGGAGGGCACCGAAGGAGGGTGGCTACACGGGAAACTTCCTTCAATGGTATATACACTGTATCGGCATTCACGATTCACATGCATGTATCCTTGGGACAAACTCTACCTCCCTCAATTTGTAGGTCTGAGCGGGTCCAAAGGGTTCGTTAGAGTTGAGTTCTGAGTTTCTTAAAAAAAAACAAAAAGAGGCATCATGTTCATGCCTTCTTTTTTTTTTTTAAATTCTTGTAATTGTTTGATTAGTTATTGATGAAAAAATCCCACATTTAAAGTAATGCATTAGGCACGGTTACACACACCAAAAAAGTAGTGTTGCTTTCATTGAACAATTTTAAGGCATTGGAATATAATGGCGCGTCAACTCAAATCGTATTTATTTAATATTTTATAGTGGATGTTAGAGGTCAAGTCTCGAAGTATTGGCCTGACTTTGTGCCTAGGAAATTAAAATTGCTTAACAAAGGCCATCATCTCTTAAAATTATTATTATTCTCACTTTGTTGTTAATGTGGTTGGGTCTAGGGTCTGGGAGGGGGAGAATCAAAAGCTTGGTATAAATACTATATCCTTCTGAGAAAGACGCACAAAAATTTATAAGGGCCATGACACACCAATAATTCAGCATTATAAATTGCTATGGGGATTCACAAACCTGTGGGGGTTGTCTAAACGTCAGGGTGCCCCAAGGAGGGGCTGGGGTTGTCTGTCATGTGAATTTTTTCACTTGCAACACTTTCGATGCATCTGATCGGCGATAACGATGCGTTAGATATGGATAAGATAACTAACAACTTAACTAGTGTTTGGAGCTCAGTAAGATAAATAATGTGATTGTATTTTATAAATCCTGCTCAGTATTCGTACCAGCCAAGATAAGATTGAATAATATTTTTTTCATAATTTTTGGTAACAATGTAAAAAGATTTAACACATTAAAAAATTATAAAATATTGGATAAATATTTCCAAAGATTTGAAAAAATTAACAATTTTAAAAAAACCAATGATCTCAAAAAAATTAACAATTATTTTTTCTTCAAAAAACACTTAAAAGAATATTTATAGGAAACAATTACAAGGAAAAAAAAAATCTGGTTACATTTGCAATATTCAGCATGGATCAAAAGGATTCAAATTCATATTAAAATTAAAATGGACAAACTAAAAATCTTATTGATTCTGAACAAGTAAATCTGTTCAATTTTAGGCAAATCTATTGATATGCTCACGGTGTGGTCGAGTATGTCTAATCATGAAAATAAAAAAAATGAATAACCAAACAAGACAAATAAATCTTCAATTTTCTCCTAGGAGAAAAGACCGATCAAAAGATACAAACATGGAAAGAGAGGGAGAAGCAGAGGAAGAAGAAATAGGAAAAGGTTGAACATTTGCATGTGAGAATGTATAAGAGTAAAATAGAAATGGGTTTTGACGATGACGAGTGGAGAAGATAAAATGTAGATGAATTCTAATTTTTAAGGGCGACGTGATTTTTTCCTCTCTCGCCTCATTTTTTCCCATTATGAGTTTGATGTATCTCACTCCGCCTTAGATTTAGTTACGAGAACTCACACATAAGATAGAATAATCAGGTTGCAAGAAAATAAGGAGAGGCCCAACTGAATAGCCCAATCCACTCTTAATGCTTACAACAAACACTTGATAGAACTTAAAATGGACTAAATAATCTAATCTAATCCTCCTATCCAGTCAAACTTTACTAAGCAAAGATGGTATAGGATTACAATGTTAAAATTCAAACGTAAAGGTGAAAGAATACAAATCCTCCTATCCAGTCAAACTTTACTAAGCAAAGATGGTATAGGATTACAATGTTAAAATTCAAACGTAAAGGTGAAAGAATACAAGGTGTTATTTTTATTTACTTAAATCAGGTAAATAGAAACCTCGACAGCTGTATACATGTCACACTATATATATATATTAGGATTATGATCTGAGGTGAGCTTGTCATTTTCTTTTCTGTTTTTTTTTTTCTTTTTTAAGGTTAAATACACAAGGACTACAAGTTTTAACATGCTCAAACTCGGCTCAACACATTTTCAATGAGCTTGAGCCAAGCTTAGCATTAATGAATTATGCCCAAGCTCGGCTCATTAACATCTAGCCGAGCTCGAGCCCGCTCTTGAACAAGCTTCTCAATGAGCTTGAACAAGCTTCTCAATGAGCTTTTCAAGCTTTTACGGAGAGCTCAATAAGTTTGAGCAAGCTTCTTAGTGGGCTCTTCAAGCTTAGGCCCAAACGATTTGACCTTACAAACCTTCAGCAAACCCATTAAGAGCGCAACCCTTCAATGCAACTCTTGAATAGACCCTTATAGGAACCATGACTTTCAAACTGTTTTTTTTTTATTCACCGAAATAAAATAAAATAAAAAACTCTATTGAAGTTTCCGATGTGGGATTGTGTACAATGAAATAAAAAGCTAATACGTTATAATTTATATTAAGTAAAAATTAAACCAGCCCTAAACAAGCTTGTTGGTGAACATAATAGAGCCACAAGCCCGGCTCATCTATTAAATGAACTCGACAACTATGTTCAAGCACGTTCATTTACCTTGATGAATGAGTTCGAGTGAGCTCTTGTTGAGCTTGCTCAGTAGCCCGCTTACAAATACTCGATCCATTTGTAGCTCCAACCCAACAAGTGAAGAACCCGTGACCTTACAAGGGAAGGAGATGCCATTAGACCAAAGATACCAAAGATCTCTTATTCAGATCATGGAAACAATTAACTTTGCACGAAGAAGAAAAAAAAAAGTGACACTCCTTCAATCTTGAAAAGGCGAAATTAGAATGCTCTTTCGGCCTAACAAAGTGAAATTAGAATGTTCTTTCGCGGTAGCAAAAAATAAGAGGCAAAACGCTCGTGTTCTCACTTACTATGACATTCCTTCTTTTTTTTTTTTTTTGAAACTTTTGGATTATTAGAGAAGTGATTTTAAAAGATCTTATGGACTATCTAAGGAAGTGTTTCTGGTGGTTTATTCATACTTTTTTTTTTTCTTCTAAATTACGCCTCCTAGTTATACACCAGGTTGTTTATTATTATTATGCTTTGTCGGCCCAATGTCTGGGCCTCGTGGGAGCAATGGGCCGCAGGCGTGAAGGTTTTAGATCCAAATGTCAAAAACTGGCTTCCACTGAATTGGGCCAATAGATAGAGCAACTCTCGAAGCCCAACTTCAGTTTCGCAAAGTCTCGTCCCACGAGCTCGAGGGGAGAGTTGGAAAAGGCCCATTGTGATCATCAAAATTACCGCTGGATAGAATTTAGGGTAAAATTTTCAGAATCTTTTTCACCAGACTAAACTTGACTGATTGATTCTTATAAGATATTTAGAAAGTTCAACAGGCTATTCCCAGTGTTAGAAAATTACGAGACCCTGTGTGTTTTCTGAATCGCCCGTTGCTTAAAATCATGCTATATATAATTCCTTCATAAATTTCTGCAGACGTCTCGTGTGCCAATATTATTGGGTAATAAAACCCCCACAGAAAATAAAATAAATTAAAAATAAAAAGAACATAGAAATTTATGTAGAAAATCCTTACGAGAAAAAATCACGGGCAAAAAGAGAAAACTCTGTCATAAATGAGTATTACAAAGGAGGAAGAATTTGAATGAGATGATTAGGGGAGGAGGAGGAGCATTTCTTTCAGAAGCTATATCTCTCCTTCCCTTTCATTTTGTTTATGTTTCCCATGAATAGTTCCTACAAATATATGAACGAAATATGTCAAACGTACGAATTCATGGAAACTAGTCTATTAACTTTCACTTTCATTTGCCAATAGCACCTCAATTTTTCAGGGATTCGGTTGAGATTTAATAACGATGTAGGATAGTATCTTTAGTGGGGTAAAAAAAAAAGTTACATTCTAACACAAGTACAAGATATGGGTGAGCAATGCATTTCCAGCAGCACTGCAAACATCTGATGCATTGCTCCAAACTGAACAGAATTTCAGCAAAAACTAAAATCATGAAAGGAAAATAAAGAAAACAGAAAATAAATAAAGTTTTTGTGTAAATCGGACCGTTATCCTCAATTCCCCGCAATGCAACGCTGCTGCTCTCCCGATTCTGCCCTTTTCCGCAAGGTGGGGTGTAGAAGCCCAGGAGAGCGCCCGTTGCAGAGCTCTTCTGCTTATCATTTCGATGCTCAGATGCTTCACAGAATTCCTACGGACGAACCCCCCAGCTACGACGTCGCCGCCCCTGCTGCAGAAAACCGCCTTCGGTTGGCTCGGCAAAGCCTCCGAATCGACCTCCGGAGGCCATACGGGCTTTGGGAGGAGGGGCAGAAGCTAGAGAAGGGGAACTCGCAGGCAAAATGGTTCATAGGTTTGAGAGACCGGGGGACATGAAGGGCCTTATATAAAGGTGATTGTAGCTCTTGGATCTACCCAACTATGTTGGGTCTATTAAAATAAGCCACGCTGTTTAGCGTGACTGACTGATGCATGCATGACGTGACTTGTTTAGCTAGCCAGATGCAACATTACGTATCGTATTTCAAAATATACCAACTTTTTCTTGAATTATAGTGACTAAACTTTTAATTTAATTTATCATCAAGAAAAATTACTTAATTTGGCCTTGAAGTGGCTTAAAATCCTTACGTCCCCTTTAGAGTTTCAATAATTACATTTTGTTGGTGTTCCTCCCTCTTCCAATCGTTCTCTCTTTTCCTCCTCTTTCATAGGTCAATTGGGCTAGAAAAAAGCATAATTTGCAAAAACGAAGGGAGAAAAATGTTAATGTTGAATACAACGAGCATAACTTTAAACTTGAGAGAGTAAATTATAACAATCAAAATTCTAAGAGGTACATTGGGATTTCACAAAAGCTCAAGGAAACTCTTGAAGAAATTATCAGACGAAAGAATTGACGATAATAACTATAAAAGGAAAGGAAGGCTCCCCTGCAGTTTGTTGCATTGTAAGGCGTCGAACCTGTCCAAAAATAAGTCAGGTTTATTTCCCGCAATTTCATAATATCTACCGATTTACTTAAAAATATGTTCGAGGAAACAGACCAACTATCCAATAGCTATAGTCCCAATTGTTTCGAGCCCGTGTAATTCAGATAGTGCGGACCCAAGGTTATAAAAAAATAAAAAAAAGCAAACGGTCCACGCTGCACGATAAGAGCATGTTTGTGGGAGATGCGAAATTCTCCACTTACACGTAATCCGAGGCTCTTGGAATTATTTTCAAATTATTCCGATGAACAAGAAAAAAGCGAGAGTCGGTGTGGGACTTTCTTGTCTGCAGATGTGAACGTGGCTTCGGTAACTCAGACCTCCAACTGGGAAACAAATATTTAAAAATTGAGGAGCCTTGTAAGGGATCACAGGAGCCTGGTTAGTTGATGACTTTAAGCATCACAAGCATGCATCTGCTCTTTGAGTTTCCGAATTCGCGGTGTCGAAAATTATGGATACTGTACCGAAGAAGTTTTTTTTTTTTCATGGCAAAGGAAGGATGGCCTCTGTGTTTTTATCCAAATCATGGTTTGAATCTCCACAAGTAATTGCTTCAGTCACTGTCATCACCTTCGACTTGGTGGACAACTGTGGAGGAGAAGAAACCAGCAAAGATGGAGGAAAACTGGCTCACAGTGAATCCACATCTTCCGTTGAAATGTTGTCCAACGCATGAAAAAAGCATGCCCAGCCCTTAAGTCAACGATTGATTGCTCTCTCTCTCTCTCTCCCTCTCTCACGCAGACACACATTGGTCCAAATCAGAACACTAATAAAGCAGCACACTTCTTTTTCTTTCTTTTGTTCTGATGGGGGCAGCTATCTTGTCCGAGTTGACTAACCATCCCATGATACAGCAATGATCAAACTAGGACGAATCAAAAATGGGGAGGAAGGTTTATTGTGTGGTTTTTTTAATTTTTTTTAAAAAAAAGTCTCAACAACGTATCATAAAGGAGGGTCCAACTACTAGTTGAGTAGAATTATGATATGCTCTACCACCCTTTCGGAGTCCCACCTGCGCATCATAAAGGAGGGCACTGGGAGAGGATGGCTGTTTGGGACACTCCCTTTAATAGTGTATAGACTGTATTTGCATTTGCAATTCACATGAAAGTGTTCTTTGGACGGAAGGTTCGAGTGAATTCAGAAAGCCCGTTCAAATTGAGTTTTCAAAAAAAATAAGAAGAAGACAGCTGAGTGCTGCGTGAGCCCTCCTCCCTCTTTTCAATGAGTGGGAACAAGCTCATACCGATGAGGTCGATGAATGTTTTGGGAAGGAGGGACTGCTGCCGGTGAGTCACAATACTGAAACCGGACGGAGAAATGGAGCATAGAGTAGTTTATATCCTAACATACTTCACATGTGAGTCGACTCTGACGGTGGAGTTCGGTTAGCCGTAAGGATCGAAAGGCCCTTTCAAAAATTCATACAACTATAAATTCTCGCACAATTTGATAATATGTGCACCCTTGGTCTATTGAGTGAGATCAAAAAGAAAATAAACACTTACACTTTTATTCTTGTAAAACATTTCTAATTTATGCCATAACTTTTTTTTTAATTTAAAGAACTCGGATTCAGAAACCACATGGACGGACAGAGGACGGATGCATAACTAAGCAAATGGGTGCCTCCCTTTAAAGAATAAGGTTGATAAATTATTTCAAAACATCAGCATTACGACGTTTCTACGTCATATCTGTTGTAGAAACTATCCCATTTATTTATTGCTTAGTTTTTTTTTTCCTTGAAAAAAGAAAAAAAAAAAAGGGTGCAGTCCCAATGTGACACAAACAGCCACCCAGGCGGCAGGTTCTTAGGTGGGGCGCAATATGTCTACATTGATGCTTGTTTGAGATGTTAATTAAATAGGACCGTTGATTAAACAGGGCCATCTCATTTAAATATTAAATTTAATTTTCTAACCAAGTCTTCCTTTAACAGGAGGGTTTTTTTTTTTTTTTTTCCCCTCCTAATCACTGTTGGTGGGGGTAGGATTAGGAGGAGGGATCAGTTGAAGAGTGATACGTGAGGAGATCTGCTCCGCGACGCTTAGTACGCAACCTGTGATATTTGCCTAAAGACAGTTGTTTCCTTGAAAGGCTATAAACATTTGACAAACCTCATCTTTCGGGGGTGTGTTCCTCGGCGTAGAACGAGCAGCCCATCGATGTGTGGAGGGACCGGAACAAGAGAGAGCAAGGGTAGGCCGACGACCTGCTTTAAAAGGACCACCTCGAACTTCAAACAGCGTAAAACATCTGATTCAAGAGGAGTTTTGCTTATTGTTGTGACCTGTCCTCGCGACGAAGAACAGGAAAGAAATCTTCGTAGTGCAGTACCCCTTTGGAGGAAAGAAATCTTCGTAGCAGTACCCCTCGCGACGAGGGCTTCAAGTTTCAAATGAACAGCCAGGAACGACCAGTGCAGCCATAAAACCAATCGATCAGTATATATATGTGTGTGTGTGTGTGCATGTGTTTCTTTTCTTAAAAAAAAAAAAAAAAAAAGATGAGGAGAACAGAAAACAGAAGATTAAAGGGAAGAGAGGATAACTTTCTGCACAATCTCTACAAATAGGGGAAGGAAAATAAGACAACACTAATATTGTTCTCTTCCCTTGATGAACAAAGGTGCAAACCATGAAGAGAACAATTATACACGCTCATCGAACCGATTCCTGATGAGGCCGCCCCAAAAAGATAAAAAGTAACCTATACAACTGGAGTCCGAGAGAACTCAGAAATGCAGAGAGAATCACAGTTTTCACAGAGAGGCAGAAAGAAACTTCCACCTCCACAATGCTTCAAAAAGTTGGTACGAGTGCCACATCCGAGGTAGAACCTATAGACAAACCTGAAGCCATGAGAGATTGTGAAAAATTCACATCCATCTACTATTTTTGTACGAAACGCACAAGAGATAAAAGTAGATTAAAGAAGCAAGAACAACGATCGACAACATAGTTTCGATAAAACTTCATCACCATAGTTCAGGTATGCCGATCTACAGGATGATTGAGATATGTTTATCGTTTCAATCTATTCATGATTAGGATTTGCTTCGAAGGTTCTCCTTTCAATATAACTACTGTAGCCCAAACATGGCCGAAATTGTATAATGAGGTGAAAAGTCCACCAACAATTGTTACAGTGACAATCTTCAAATGTACAGCATCGAACCCCATGGCGCATAAAAATATCAGGCTTTGTGCTTTCGATAGTATATGCCTGGCAATGTATTAATTGTTCCCTATTTTCATATTCAAAGAGCACTTTTCATACTCAATTGTTTCCTATAGCTGAAAACCCATAAAATATTTCAAATTTGACTTCAACCAACACATTTGGATCGTCTATTAAGGTCCCAAGATCTAACTATCTCATTAGACTTCTTGATTAACCTAAAAGTATGTCAAGCCTACTAATCATTGTAAGCTTATTTCATGGCATAAATCAAAAAAGAACTAAAAACATAAGTGGGAAGAGGAAACCAAAAAGATAAAGAAGAGACAGCAGCAACAATCCCAGAGCTGGGAATCGAAACCAGAGCTGGCATACCTGCTAAAATAGTAGGGGTATTTTGCCTTGACTAGCTTGGCTTGACATGCACTTCAACAATGTCATCGTCCTCCATCCCAAGGCCAAGAGGGGTTGCTGCCGGAGCAATTTTATCCCCATCAAAACAAAAAACTAACCTTCCCAGGTCTAACTTAACTTTATCCGCATACAATTTAAAAAGCCGCTCAAACTTGTCATCCTATTAAAATAGAACACTCTTAATCAAATGATAGATATAACTAACTTTCATTGGATCTAGAATAATAAATTAAAAGAATACATAGAGACATGAATAAAACAAAAAGAAAACCGAGTTAATTATTGCACCTACGGAAACCATTACAGAAGTAAATTAGACTCATCACACGGTGCCACTATCGGTCAAGATTTTTTGGAAATACATCAATGTTTCCAGAACACAGTTGAATCAATTGGCCATCAGAGAGCAGTAATACATAGCGAGGCATGAGATGTGACTTACAAATACCCCATTTAGCATAATTTATTGGCATCACCTATAAAGAGTGCATCCATCTAAGTGAAACCTGACACAGATTTTTAGCTGCAACTACATTTTCAACTCAAGTTGTTTTCTAGCACAAACAAGGAGACGAAGCGCACATCAGAAAGCTAATACCATTCTAGTAACTATTAGCCAGAATATTAAAAAAACAGCAAAAACAACATTGAGTTATACTAAGCCAAAAAAAATGCAAACATACAGAAGAAATTTATACCATGTATATGCGGAACTGCTTAAGTCCATCCTTATCTTGGATGGAAATAACTATTTTCACTCTTTCAGAAGGCCTCGATGCTTCACCTGCAACTTTATCCAAAGAAGACTGCAAAGACCCACCAAGTTCTCTATTTGCAGAATCTCCCCCAGCTTCTAATACATCTTCAGCTGATTGGGTAAATGAGATTAGCTCTTGCTTCTTCAACCTACAAGCTTAAAAACAATGCTCAGCAAAACAGGCAGATAAAAAATTCAGAAAATATGCAAAAGAGCAGAGAAAAAATAAACAAGTTAACAAATATTAGAAAATAAGACAGTAAATCCAGGAAGCATTGAAGAACATAGAGCCACTTATTAGTAACAATAGCAACAGAGCATGCCGTACCATTTCATCCCCATGAAACATGCATAACATTATATGTAGAAATTATAATCCTAGATACATAATCAAGCTGTACCAAGTAATATGGGCACATAAAAAAATAAAGTTGAACACAGGCAAAAAAAGGGCTGAAATGACCCACAGATGAGAAAAAAGGGGGGTTGAAAATAGGGAAACAGAAGTTCAAAATATTTTCAACATCCTCACACGATTTACACTTCTGCTTAATTAGTGGAGGTTGGAGTCTAGGAATAAATGCAACTATGGAAAACTGCTATGATGCAACAACATTGCAAACGGGAGAACTTTGAATTACTGACTTTGGCCATATCAACTGCTGCTTTAGTTAGATTATCTTTAAAACTTAAAAGGTATCAATGAAGTCAAATTGTCACTTAGGTCAAGCTTGAGTCTTCATTTAATCTGGCTTCCAATTCCCAGAAAATAGGAAAACATCTTCAGAAAATAGAAAAAAATCTTCAACTTTATGCTCCTACAAGGTAATTAATCACATAGTGCATCATGCATACTTTACATTCCTATATATACCAACTAAATTTAATGAATTAAAAGCTAATGTTACAGTACAGAAGTAGTTTTAATGTGATTTATGCAAGTCAGTTGGCAAATGACATTCTTAGAATTGAGTAAGCAATAACTCAAAATACTTTTAGGAGGTAAATAGATTATATTCCCTTCAAAAATGTAATACTAAATAGAAGTAATAAAAAGTGACTGTTGGCATTGCTTTTCGTCCCCTCAGGGGGAAATCAACCTTTTAATCGAGAATGTACACTTTCAGGCTCTCGTTGACCAAGTCAACAGAGAATTATCCTATCTACGAGCCCATGGCTCAACCCCTAAGGGGATATCCTCTTGTTTGGGCCCCTTGGCTCACTTTCTTTTGAGCCTGTGGCTCAATCTTTTTTTTTTTTTTTTTTTTTTGGGGATGCCTTTTGCCGTCGGTCCACACAGTTGTCCATGTACCAATAGAAGATTCAGCAACTACTGCTTCCCTTGCTTCCTCAGGTGGAACTCCATGTTCCCCTGGCCCATGAGTCCTTACCCATCCCTTCCTCATTAATGAGGAGAGTTTCCAGCCTTGAGCCTTAGGCTCCCCACAATGTCATAATGACATGTGGATCCCTTTTAGGGATTTCCCTTTAATTCCTCCGCCTTTACGAGGGAGGACTTTTTGGGGCCCAAAGCTAAAAGGAAATGACCCACCGCATTCTCTCTCTCTTGGGTTTTGCAGTGGGAAGATTTTTCTACGAAGACAAAGAAGCGGCAAAACAGAGAGAACAAGAGAGAAAACACGGGTCTTCTCCATTCTTTCATCACCAAGCTTCAAACAACCACCATCAATGGCAACGCAAGCTACGCTCCGGTCATCCCCATAGCTCCGTGAGTCCAGAATTACATGGACCTGATTCTCCCATGGAGATATGTATGAAATCCTATGGGTTCAACCCCTTCCGAGCCAAAAGGCTTCTTCTTTTTTCCCTTCCGAGCCAAAAGGTTCTTTCTTTCTTTCTTTCTTCTTCTTTTTCTTTTCTACTTTTGGATCTATGATCCTTCATTTCATGGAATCATCTACTCCATTGGCCCCTAATCATGAGATCTTCGTGTTTCTTGACTAAGGCATTGGATGTAAAAAATCATACAGTAGGATGGGTGTTTGTTTTTGAATTTTCTGTATTCTTAGTGATTTGTAATGAAGTCTTCCATTGTCACTCATGCCTCCAATTCCAATGATACCAAATGGTTGTTGACAAAGTACAACAATATGTGTGGCTAGTGCCCCACAAATTAATAAAAGGTCAACCGTGAATGAGGGAAAAAGAAAGCACCAAATTGACAGAATATTAATCATGTGTATGTGAATCATGTATAAATTCACCTGAGCTCCTTTATGGTTGAGTCCTCACCGAGCTCGTGTGTGTCAATTGAATCCATGGAAGGAGGAGGAAGCAGCCAATCCTCTTCATCATCTTCGCAATCGATAAAGATTGCCACTTGTCCGTTCTTCTTTTCCTAAGGAACCGTAAATCCCAAAAGAAGCGCAAAAATAAAAATAAAAATACGACAAACCCAATGCCACTAGACAGGAAGAGAACAATGAGAGGCTACTGAAGGAATCGAAAGAAATCCTACTTTGGGATCAGAAACCTTTGCACGTTTGGCAGAAACAGGAGGGGAATCATCTGCAAACACAAAACAATGAATAAATTTTTTTTAAAAAAAAACAAACAAACAAAGAATCAGAAGAAGGGTATGAGGAATCAACAGACCGTCGAGGCA
The DNA here is from genome assembly GCA_034195605.1 of Santalum album. Taxonomy (NCBI): domain Eukaryota; kingdom Viridiplantae; phylum Streptophyta; class Magnoliopsida; order Santalales; family Santalaceae; genus Santalum; species Santalum album. The sequence continues at coordinate 13,027,162 of CM067260.1, read as the reverse complement.
TACTTCGTGGAAAGGTTGGACGCGGGAATAATCGAAGAGGGGTTCAAGATCATCCGTTGAATCCGCCTGTCATGGACAAAACACAGATCCTCGAACAGTTGAACAAAGAAACCCTAACCGAGTGGAGTGATCACAAAGAGAGAGACAAATTGAGGGAGAAAGGAGACGATTGAGTACCATTTAGACAAAAACAATGAGACGGCTGATTGATTCAGAGTCTCCCAATCTTCTTCTTCTTCTTCTTCGGATTTCGATCCCGCTGGAAGGAGAACTCGGATTCGAAGAGCGAAAGACACTTCCCTCGCACTCTATCTAACCTAGAATTGTCGCATCAATTCGGGTACCGATAGCATTTACAAAAATAAATAAATAAATAACAATAATAATAATAATAATAACCAATTTAAGTAACGTTCAAAGTTTGAAATTAGTATAAATTTAGTGGAGCGGGCCCCCTTTTTAATTTTTGTCCTTATCATTATTTTTTATCTTTATAAAGTAATATTTTTTTATTTATTTATTTATAATTTTATATTTTTAATATTAAAATCTCTAAAATTAAAAAAAAATCTAATCAAAATTAAAATTTCTAAAATTTTGAAATCTCCAATCACATAATTAAAATCCCTACTCCTCAAAATCAAATCCACACGTCAAAACCTTCAGGACTATTCCAACTCACATTATTCAAGGCTTTCGTAATTTGTTAACATTTTTCCCTTTAATTTTATCATTTTCTTTTCTGGTTAAAGTGCGAAACCAGAAGAAAATTAATGGAAAAAAAATTAGTTCCGGGAGGTATTCGAGAAACAAATCCCCTCTCTAATTCATGGTACAATTTTTATTATTTTTTTTGTTCAATGCGTTTTTAAATAATTTGAACTATACAGATGGAAACAACATTAAAAAAATGCACATGACTATCAATTTTCAAGTAATTTAAAAATAAAAAATATATTCATCCTCAAATTGATATGCCTGTATATTTTTGTATGTTATTATCGTCTGTACAATTCAAATTTTAAAAGAAGTCTTGAAAAAAATGGTGCAAACTGCACCATGAATTGAAAAGGTAAACTGGAGGAGATCCAGATTCTAAGATCAAACCCAACTCACCTTAATGAGGTGAGAATGTTTTTACAGTCACAAGCGCTTTGCTATTTGATTTATAATGGGCTTTTCCTTCATTTATTCTCTAAATTCTATTGCTAAACTAATCTGCAATCGTTCGAGTGTTGTTCGATCAAAGGGTTTTTAGACCCGTTATACTTTAAACGAGTCTATCTCTAATTAAATAAGAGACTGACCGGAATGCCAATGCAATGCAAACAAACCACAATCGATCCGAGCCGACGGATGAGGGAGAGGTAGAAATCAAGAGTGGGAGTTGAGAGATCTAAGAGGCGAGAGGAAAGAAAGAGAGCGGAAGAGAGAAGACAATGAGAGAGAGAGAGAGAGAGAGAGAGAGAATCAGTGGGAAAAGTTCGGAATTTTAGTTAAAATGGGGGATAATTTTGTCCATCGGCAACTGAATTGGTGCATTGAACGAATAAACAAGCTCAAGGATGCTGATCGAATCAGTGCTCTTTGGCGTCCATCCAACGGTACCACCAAATGATCTGAATAGTTTAGGTACTGATTCTTTCAACACTTAACCCTCATTCAGCACTAATTAAACTGCAAACAAACAAATGTCACCTTAATTCATAATTAATGGAATCGTTAGATTTGAATTAAAAATTCCATGCATCATGCATGTGTTTCGTCTTAATATGTTGGAAAAGCGCTACATCTATAGGGAAAAAAAAAAAAAGTCCTTGAATGGGAATTATTTAATTAATTAATAAAAAGAAACCTCAATTTAATATACTTTTTTATAGCAAAATTAAGTAATAAAAAGCCAAGAAAGAAGCAACAAATTTAGGTATTCTCCCAAAATCACGGTCCGCGATGACGCAGTCAATTGGGCCTCATTAAGGTCCTAAGAGGCCCACAAGTTCTTTGTTGGGTCATATTTGATGGGCTCACCCCAAACTCCTCGGAATGTCGGCCTTTTTATATTTCAAACCATGTTGAGCGGATCACACCTTATACAAGTTGTTTTTAAAGATTCACTGATTTCTTCCTCATTTCTCTGAGTCTGTATTCAATTATTTTATTTTATTTTCTGAACAGCCTTCATCTCAAATAAATATATAAATATATATATATCATAACTTCAGTTGTCTTTTTTGTGGATTAGGGGGGATCAGATTTTTAAAAATAAAACAAAAAAAATGAAGATCTGATTAAAATATTAAACTTCCCCTTCATCCAACAAAAGAAATGGATTAATAAAATAAAATAAACAAAGCTTTGCCTAGCTGGGAGGTTGGGCTTGGGTCAAGGGAATGGAGCCCACCCCCCTTGCGTGGATCCCCTAGCCTTTTTCTTTTGTACTCTTAGCACTGCTCTTTTCGGTAACGGCATGTCTCGAGCGATGCCAACGTCGAATCGAACTTTAGGGAAAGAGAATTACTTGTACATAAACTAATCTAATATTTTGTCACTAACTATGCATCAATCGAGAAGCACATGTTTTGCTGCTAACTGCTGAGATCCATCCTACACTGCTAGGAGCTAGTCGATCATTCACAGGGACAGAGTTTGAGCATTTACACATGCACAGAGCGAGCCCAAGCAACTAACAAGAAACTTGGGATTGACTACGACAAAGAGCAATCAAAATTACCTCCTAATCCCAGATTCCAGCTCTTCGTCAAACGGTGAACCAACCGACTCGTGGTTCACGGGCAATACAAATGCGTTGCTGTTTCGTCTGGCTTCGGCGTTTGCAACCTGAGCCTCCACAAGCTGTAGGCTAAGCGCGTTCGCCGAGCTCATTGGTTGCGCATTGGTCTGCGACTCTTCCAGTGCGCGAAAGTACGCGTAAGGGCCCCACCCTAGAGTCAGCAAATAGAGCAGTGCATGAGCAGGAGCAATCATTAATAATGTGCAAAGGAAAATATGCAAAACCAACACAGGGAGGTGCGTGGAACCACCACACTGGTGAATGGCTCCCCCGCTCCTCCTGCAGTCGTATTTTCTTTTTGCACCTAGGACTCCGGTACTTCAGTTATGAACATTGCTTATGTTGAGTTCGGAAAAATCCTACTAACCCTCCGAATGGTATGGGGCGGGGAAGAATTGCATATAGCAAAATGTGGCGACAACGAGCCCTGCAAACACCCACAGAAGCCACTTTTCAACTATAACAGCTCTAAAGATCGTTTTCTTCCCTGCTACGAGTGAGAGAGAGAAAGGATAGATACCTATAATACCACCAGCAAACACATCTTGCCAATGGTGCCAATAGTCATCCACTCGAGATATGCCAACAAGCGATGCAACGAGCAGGGGAAGAAAGACAATACATAGTTTTGCCACATGCCCTTTACGATCAAATGCTTTGATTTTTCCAGACAAATACAACGATAGAAAACCCAGGCCTGAAAAAGACCCTGCAAAATAATCTCCTACATTTTGTTAAAGTAATCAAGGTGCACGAGCGTAGTGCATGAACAGTTGACGCCCAAAATTTTTAACACGATATAGAAAGTCATGGTCAGCATAGATCGGGGCTAAAAGTTGTAAAAGTAAAACCTGCGTATAAATCTCCTACGTCCCCCTGTTATGTATGCTTAAACTACATCTTCAAACTCAAAGCGGAAATATGACTTACCGGAGGTATGTCCACTTGGAAAGCTCTTGTGCCCTTCTTTTATAACACTATCCTTCCCATGACATATTACATCTCCCAACGCATCATATTTCTGGATGGTGTTACAAACAAGAATCAGTTCTTGATATCGCAAAAAACCATGCCATGGATATTTTAAAGGCAATGTATTGCAAAAAAGGGGGGGAAATGGAACTTCCATAAGGACCATAAAATGTGGCCATTAGTCTCAGAACATTTCCAAAACCTTCAGAATCTAGCAATCAAGCTCGATGTGTTAACTTGTAGCAATAGCAACTCAAGTCTCGTAAACTTTGTTGAGAAATCATGAATGTCATGAATGAATGAATTATAAAGAATATTAACAGTTTAATAAAATTACGCATACATGCTAAAAATCTGCAGACAGACAATTGATATTCTTTATATGCATGGCTATGCAGGAGAAGGAGGAGAAGAAAAACACACACTAAAGTACTGAGTGACAATGCAAAACTTATAGTTAAGGGGAACATACGTCTTTTCCATCCGGAAAGCAACGCCAGAAGAAATCTGGTCGAGGACGGCCAACTGCATTTTTTAGTGCATCCGTGATAACCGCAGTGATCAGCACAGAGTATAAGAGGCCTGCTTGGCAGATAGATTAAATCAATATACAATATAACTCACTATAGATTATTACCTCTAGAAAGGAGCACAAAAACCACAAAAGGAAGGTCCATCAAATACTAAAGCATGCTGTTACCTAGAATACCATGGTGTAGATCATACACATCTCTCCTACGATAATAGACGAGATGAAAAATAGCAACAGGCAACAGAATAGCGTACATCTGATCAAGAAAAAGTAGAAAGGTCATGGAAGGTGCTTAATTTGAATCACTACTGGAGGTATATAACATTATTTACTTAAAACCCAAAAACAGAATTAATTAATTTGGCAAGCCACTACAAAGAAAAATGACTTTTTATTGTCAAGTATATAATCCCACTTTGGGAAATTGAAGCCGAGCAATTCAATTAATAAGATCTATAAGCCACCACACCCAAAGCCAATTAGTTTTGGAATGGAAAACTCCGAACTTTATCAAAGGCAAGATACACAAAGAACTGTTTCAGTTTCATGCAGCGTACAGAGAACCTCCTCCAGTTACTTGAGTAAATCCCAAAATTTCAATCTAATAAAATTGGCAATGTGCAGTAAAGGAGAAACTTACAGGTACAGCCCATCCAGGCACCGTATTGTCCTTCAGAGGATATCTAAGGTCTGTCATCATATCCTTGCCAACAAAGCGGTAAAATGGATGAATGACATTAAGTATGACCTCTATCACAACAAGAAGCAGCAATATGAGCCAGTCATGCATGTGATTTCGTGCAACGGCAGCTCCATGAGATCTGATTGTGTGTGCCCCAAGCTCAACCTCCCTCACTCTGCCCTGCTACAAGATAGAGACTTAACTAATTCAACTTGACAAGTATGCCTGCCATTCAGTTTTTTTTTTTTTTGCCAAAAGTCATGGATAATTAACACCACATCATAGAGTTAACTGAGACGGGATGAATGGTTCCTACACTAGGTTGGAAATCATGCTTGAGAGAGAAACCATCTCTGCAATGGTCACCACAATAAATATGCAACAATTACCCGAATAATGGACACGCAATTGGTTTTACGATAGAAATGTTTCATTTAAACATCACCGTGGCAGATTTTGGCAAACTTCTGAAGTCCAGCACGTTCAAATGGGACATTGATGATCTTTGATGACAACAAAATTAATTTCTACATAACCAGTTGCAGACACTTTTCATAGACCACCCATTTCTTTACTTCCTCCTTTGAAATTGACAACTTGTGCAAACACACTCTACAGTTGTTGTTTTTTACCCCATAATCTTTGCGATAACAAATTAACATGCATCAGACAAAACATAACCTGCTAATCTTAACATCCATACAAACTAGGAGGAAAGAAGGCAAACAAAACGAATTTTACTAAATCTCGAAAAAACTAAGAAATCTTCAAAAAGGGGATGCCTTCGACACCAAAGTTAAAATACGAATAAATAAGTTCAGGAAAGAGAAAAAAGAAAAAAAAAAAACAGAACAGAGACGATAATCCAACCTGGAACTGGAACATGTTCCGGAGACGCTGAAGACAAGCAAGATCCCACCAAGCCATAACAGATCCACAATAACCCAATCTATAGGACAAGTAGCCAGAAGCTAAGAACAGACATAGTTTATAATACAAATTATTACACAAAATTGGGGATGGAAGCAAGCATTATTGGACTATGAAAAAAATGCGACAAGACCCAGATTCTTATCAGGAACAGTGAAGATCAAAAAAACAATAATTGGGGAATTAGATTAAAGTGGCAGCAAGCAACAAAGAAGGGAAATAAATCCAAATTACCCTCGCAACACTTTTCGTTGGGGAAGATTTGTTTTACAAGAAGATTATGAGGACAGTAGGGGGGAATGGGACCCAATATCCCAAACAATTCTTCGCTTCAATCATCCACCACAAAAAAAAAGAAAAACACACAGACGGACACACACACACACACAGAGGTCCACGCACATTCAAAGAGAGTCGGTGGAGATGGAGATGGGGGGAGGGGGGGCCTTGAAAGAGAACTGGAGACAGTTAGAAGGGTCGGTCCTCTCTCTGTGGATGAGCGTTGTCGGCAACTGCACTACTACAACGTGATCTTTCTCCCTGCGATTCCATCGGAGGAGGAGCGAGAGAGAAGAGAGGATACGGTTTTTTACATTTTTAATTCCTAAATAAATATATTAAAGAAAAAAGAGAAAGGAAACAGAAAAATGTAAGGCTCTGCCCGTAGTGGTCAAAGGAAGCCATGACGAATGCCTTATAGCTTTTGGGGGCCCACGACGGCCCAATGGACGCAGCCAAGAATTTCGAGGTGACGTGACGACGTCGTTTTCTCAGTCTTTCTTATTTCATAACAGCGTGCCGACGGCGGCCCACCACCACCACTAGAATGTAGGGGGAAAAAAATCTAAAGAACAATCCCTTACACAGATATTTTCTTCTTTTTTTTCTTTTTATAAGGAGTGCTCAGCAAAGCAGATAAAGATATAAAGATATGAGAGATAAAAATAAATCTATCCGAATACAATTATGGCTAACGGTTGTTGTGTGTTTTGCTAAAAAAATTAGCAAATATATTAGTTTCCCTCGTCACATAGGTAAAGATATAGTGTGAAAAAGAGGAAGCCAAAGACTGAACATCAGAAAATCACGTGGCCGAAAGGGGCTAAGCTGCATTGGGAGCTCCAAATTTCTGTTAAAGTAGTTAAAGAATCAGATTCAACAATCAAAGACTGACATCCAACATCCTTAGTCAATTTGAGGCCAAAGAGGATGGTCTTCGCTTCTAGAAAATGGATCGAGTTTACGTTCTCCTCGGATTGTACTGCAACCAACAAAATGGTGCCATAATAGCCTCTAAGGACTGCACCCACCCCATTCGTAACCTTATCTAGACAAAAAGAAGCATCCACATCAAGCTCAAGAGTCTCCCCTAGAAGTGCCAATTAATTGCATTTAACACCCAACACCCCAAATCCAGAGTCCCAAAATTTTCAAGAAAAGATCGGAGCCCATTTGACAAAATGATGTTGATGCTGGCTTTTTCCTTGAAAAATTAGGTAGTTTCCATCCAACCACATAACCCAAGTCACCACCAAGAAAAGAGCTCGTCTGATGTGCTTTTCAATCCACAAAAACATCTAATAACAAATCATGAAAATTAGGGATGTGTTGGGTATTAACTGGACAGAGAAAATCACTCCAAATCACAACAGCCTAAGGGCAAGTAAGAAAAGTATGATTAATATTCCCCCACAGCCCCTAATAGAAAGCAGAGATTATAGGGCAATTAATCCCTCTTCTAACAAGTTTATCTCTAGTCGGAAGGATATTTTGAAGCTCTCGCCACCCAAACAATTAGATTTTACTTGGCAAAGGAAGCTTCCGAAGCTTAACCCAAAGACTTAGAAGAAGCACAGGATGAGGAAGACTCCATCCAACTTTTCCTGGATTTAATCAGACCCCGAGCCATCAAATAAGCACTTTTGACTGTAAAAAATTCATTACTAGTACCTAACTAGATTAAGATATCCTCTTGGGTTGACCTAGAAAGTGAATGCCAATGATAGTCTTGGCCTCAGGGGAAAGGAACTAATATTAAATTAAAGCAGCATTCAATCTCAAAGGTTGCTCAAGAAGCACCGAAACCACTAAGGAATCAGTGCGAAGGTTTTCTTTTTCAATATAATCAAGGCATTTAAAGGTTTAAATAGTACAATCTACCAAATTCATTCTTTCATTTTTATGATTATTGTTATTATTATTTTGGAAACTAAGGGTATTAGGCTTATCCCTATACGAGACTAGAGCCGCCCCTCACCTAACCCATGTATAAACTACAAGATATTATAAGGCGAGGCCAGTGGGACATGAACCACATTATGAACATTATGGCTAAACCTTTTAAATAAATTGATACCAGCACTGCAAATTTAAACTAAAGTCTTGTCTCTCATCTATCTTTGATGAAAATCTCTTCACTAAAATTTTATGTGAAAATTAAAATAATAAGTTTAATAGTTTTTAAAACTCTAAACTAGGTTATCAAACTCTCTGAATAGTTTATGGTTCGTTTGATTTGCGAAATCTACTTAAAAATGTCACATTCCAGCATTTGGTATGGCTTTAGAACGTAAAATTCCTAAAATATCACATTCCTTAAATTTCACATTCCCAAAAGGGCTCAACATTCCTAAGTTGGGAGGTGGGAATGTGGGATTTCGAGTATGTCGAAATGTGCACATAAAACACAATAACGAAATTGCCCTTATAAATGAACAGATGGACAAAATTCTCATTTTAGAACATAACCCATATAACTTTAAATTATATTAATAATAGTGATAGTGTATTATTCATAATAAAGAGTTGATAATAGTATTTTTAGAAATTTATTATTCTATTATATAAATTCTTCTTTTATTTAGTAAATGTTTGAACTGAATTCTTTTCATTTTTGGTAAATATGTTTGAATTAAATTCTTTGTCCTTTGAAATTAAAAAGAAAAGACAAAACTTTTATTTTAATGTTGAATTTAAAATAAATATTTTTTTAACATGTAAATAATTTGTTATATTTTATGTGAAAAATATTATTATTTTTTTATAAAAGGGTATTAATAAAAAAAAATAACAATCCTTGAATTTGATTATTTATACTAAACATAATAATGTCATATTTCGAAAAATTTAATTAAATATATCAAATAAAAGAATATCACATTTCGAATATCACATCCCAAGCATCACATTTTGAGAACTCACGAACTAATAAGCCCTAAAATCATCAACAACATTTAGTTATTTTTAGAATTTTGTGCCAACAGATTTTATTATACTTCCAATGATTTTTAAGCTTTTATGCCCTCAATTTCTATTACTACACACACTAAATTGTTTAAATCTTTAACCATATAATGGGCATAATGAATTTAATGATTTTAACCATTATTAAAACCCTAAACATTTTAATAAATAAGGTAATAAATGGATCAAGCTTGATTAAAAAAGTAATAATACATGTACATGTCAATTTGGAACTTTCTCTTAGAGTATCCAAAAAAGAAACATTTGATAAACCTACCCTACTTTTTTAAAACTTTTTAAAACTATCCTACTTTTTCGAAATTGCACTTTAGAAGTGCAATTTTATGTTCGACACTTGCTGACATGCCCTAACACCCACTGACAGGAGCAGGAAAAGAGAAATCGCACTTCCAAAGTGCGATTTCATTTAATGTTCTTGTCACTCCTACTGTATTGGTTATTACAAATGCGTCCATATTGGACATGTAGCTCATGTGAAAGTGACATTTAAAAGTGACTAATTTAGTTCTGAAAGCTTTTTAAACTAACCATTTTAATTCTTAATCTAAAAAAATTGTCAAATTACTAAACCTATGAAAAATAAAAAGAATTTTAATATAACTTTCAGCGTTATATTCCATCAAAACAAGACTTACCATAGTTTTTTAAAGACAACTATTGGTGGGAAAAAGTATATACAAAATGATACAAGAAGGATTTGAACTTGGCACAATTGGCACCTTAAGAAGGCATCTTATCACACAAGCTACACATTGAATGTGTAATTAATTGGATGCATTTATAATAACCTATGCGGAGGGAGTGGGGAGGATATTAAATGAAATTGCACTTTGGAACTACAATTTCTCTCGTCCTAAGCATGTTAGTGGGTGTCGAACATAAAATCACATTTCTAAAGAGTGATTTTGAAAAAGTAGGGTAGTTCGAAATTTTTTGAAAATGTAAGGTAAGTTTATCAAATGTTTTCTTTTTTGAGGAGTTCTTTAAGAAAAAGTTTCAAAATTTGTGTCACATGTCAAAATTTGTGTTACATCCTTCGTACACTATCCAGAAAGTGGCCACATATCAAAATTAAAGTAATCCTTTATTATTATTTGACTAAAATATTTCTAAAAGTAAACTACACAAATATTAACATGCCATCTATTTGATATTTGTACGAAAAATATAGATATCATATTATTCTGATTAGATTAACAGGCGGAGCCCAACTACACCGACATGCCTATTGGGCCTTCTCTTACGATTTCATCATTGTCAAGTTTTTTGACCAAATGAATTTTTTACCCGGTAAAACGTGAGCTTAAACGAGGCAATTGTTTAAATTCAAATCTCAAAATTATGGTTTTAAGTAAAAAAAAAAAAAAATTGTCAATCATCTACAAATGAGAATGATGTGCATAAGATGCACATAATATAACATGCGTAAAGTATAATTTAAAAGTCTAATAAATTGATAAAAATTGTCTAGAACTAGGGACAAACGGGTGCCTACATTGGGTTTCGATCATGTTTTCCTTTTTGATTATGTGCCTTTGGCCAATTACTTGTAACAGAAGCTCATAGTGAAAGAAGAAAGTACACAGTGACATGCTTGATCGTTTATATAAGAGGCCCAAATTGAATTATCTAACGCGTTTCAATTCCTATCAATTATTTGGTGTGCGCTTCTATAGTATATTGAGCTGTTAGATTGGGTCTCCTGATCAGCTCTTAAGAGGATTAATTAATCTGATGGTGGAGCTCTAATAAGCTTCTCCATCTTAATGGTAGAGCAGCTAGTGGCCTATGTCTTCTAATCTGGTCTTCTCAAGCTGAAGCAGCACCCCCAAGTCCTCTCTCTAGGGTTTCTTATGATTATTGCTCATTAATTTGATGTTTTTGTTACCAACATGGGGCGATTGAATCAGCGCAAATGGGCACTTTTAAGGGTACGTGAGAGGCACGTGAGGGTTTTCCGTCGCTATTTAGGTAGGCAGAAAGTTGGAAGATCAATTTAATGTTTACCATAACTAAAAAAGATGTTTTAGACTTTGTCCCACTTAAAAACTTGATTCGAGAAATAAACAGAAAGTTGGATGTTATTGTACGAGGAAATTTGTAGCAATCACATTTGATCAATATAGAGAGGTGATGTAATAATAAATTGGATGGAAAGGAGTCCACCCTATTATAACAACAAACTAATTTTGATGCCTTGGTAGCAAAAAAATCAACAGCCACATTACCTTCCTCTCTCGTATGAGAAAAAGAGCAGTCGTACAAATACGAAGTAAGCCCTTGAATCTCGGTAACGAGATGAACAAAGGGAGCTAGACTTTCGAAATTACTCCAAAGCTCAAACAAGACCACCAAGGAATCTGATTCTACCATCAAAGAGGAGCAACTAAACTCTTTAGTCCAATTAAGCCCAAATAGTATAGCATTGGCCTCTAAAATGTGAATATATTCCATTAGACCCTCAATTGTAGTTGCAGTAGCCGTAATAACACGATCACAATAATCTTAGAGGATGACAGCAATTTCATTGACAGTCCTACCACAAACAAAAGAATCATCAACATTGACATTTAAAATACCTGAGAGAGTGGGGGCAATTGCACGGCCCTCTTGGGAGGATTCCAAACATTTCTCAAGAAATAATATAGCCCATCTTGTTATATTATGAGGATATTGATTTAAACCTTTAAAAATAAAATTACTCCTTCCATACTAAATTTTCACAGCCAAAGTGAGAAATAAAGTTGCATCTTTGACTGACATCTCAACAACTAGCATCAGTAACGACATCCTTGAACTTAGTCAAAGGATTAAAGTTCACAGACGACGATGAGTAATTCCAAACACTCTGAGCCTAAGAACAGAAAATCATGATATACTCCGAAGTCTCATCCGACCCAGAAAACACTAGAAAAAGATGAGCAATCCATTCCTCTCCTCCTAAACTTGTCATTCGTTAGGAGGATATCTTTCGAGATCCGCCTACCGTAAGGTATGAATTTTATTTTAAAATGAGAGTTTTTATAATTTAGACTAAATAGTGGGCGCAGAGATAGAAGAAGGTCGTCCCATCTTTTCAGAATTTTGAGCCAAAAAATTAAGAGTAATTCTTTATGTCGTAAGGTTTTTCGGATACAAAATTTTCTATTGATCGGGTGGATACAAAATTTTCTCGCACAGTGAAATTCTGCTTCCTCTATTACGCTGTGGCCCACTGTAAGATGCCATTAGGCCGCGCCGCCAACTCTCTGAGGCAAGAAGAGGAAAAAAATTCTCATTAATTAAAAAAATAAAACTAAAAACAAAGAGTTCTTTTTATTTTTTTTTCAGAAAATAAAATAATAAAAACTAAAAAGAACAGCTGGATATTTATTACCATAAGGAGGAGCGTTGATCCTCTCCCTCTTTCTCTCCCAATGGATCCTCCCCCAGCTCCGCCAGTCTCCGCCCCATCGCCGCGTTCCGCCGCCCCAACCGGATACCCGGACTCGGTGGAATCCTCCCCTCGCTCACGGACTACGACGGATACCTGGGACGATGCCGTGCCTGCCGGCGGCGGTGGCGGCGGGAAATTACGGCTGATGTGTAGCTACGGCGGCCACATCGTACCTCGACCTCACGACAAGTCGCTGTGCTATGTCGGTGGCCACACCCGCATCGTGGTGGTGGATCGGCACTCGTCCCTCGCCGACCTCACGACCCGCCTCTCCAAAACCCTACTCGGCGGCGACGGCGGCGGCGGCGGCGGCGGCGGCTTCAGTCTCAAGTACCAGCTCCCCAGCGAGGAACTCGATTCCCTCATCTCCCTCTCCACCGACGAGGATCTCGAGAACATGATCGACGAGTACGATCGCACCTTCTCCTCCTCCTCTTCTTCTTCTTTATCCATTAAACCCTCGCGCCTCCGATTGTTCCTCTTCCCCTCCAAGCCCGATTCTGCCTCCACCGTCGGTTCTCTCCTCAGAAACTCCACCAAATCCGAGGATTGGTTCCTCAACGCCCTCAACGGCGCCCAATCGGGCAATTCCTTGCTGGGTCTCGATGAGGACGGCGTGGGGCTGTCTAGGGTTTCGGACGCGCAGGTTAAAATGGGGAAACAAGGTCAAGATGTGCACTCGATGCCGGATTCGCCTATGCTGGAGAACTCGTCCTCGTTCGGGTCGACCTCTTCTTCGCCGTCCATGGTCAATTTGCCACCGATTCGCGTTCATGTGGTGGAGGATGGTGGGTTGAGGCTGGGGGATCATAAGGTGGTGGGAATTGAGGAACAGTTTTCGCAGATGACTGTTGCTCCGGTTGCTCCTGCACTGAAGCTGGATGAGGCGTTCGTGGTTCCCACTTCCACTGTGGCTGCAGCAGCGGTTCCTCCGACCTCCGGTGAATATGCGAATCGAGTTTTCTCCGATGATGAGAGATCGGAGCAAGGGATACCCGTAGGATTCCGGAAACCACCTCAGCCACCGCCACAGCAACAGTTGCCGCAGAAACCAAACGGTGGTGGTGGTGGTCTTGATTTGCCTTCCCCAGATTCAGTTTCAAGGTACGTTTTTTCTTTTCTTTTCTTTTTTTTTTTTTTCCCGATTTCCATCTTCCAATCTTAGTCAAAAGGAATTTCTTAATGCTAGAATGTTTTGCTTGTTGTGATGTATGATCATGTTCTGAATTTGGGTCCTCCTCAAATTTGTTTTATTTTTCAGTGATAATAGTCTCCCAAATGCAACATCTCGCCCTAAGTCCGCCATTTATCAAGACCCAGTCACTGGCCAACTACATTCAGTACCCAACATGGTTTCTGCGAACCCTGTTGACCCCAAGATCAATATCTATGATCCAAACCCTAGGGCCCCTCTTTTACAACAAGTTCAGGATCCTCCTCCTCCTGGCTATGTCTTAGCACCACAATTTGATCAACAACAACAACAACAACATCATCATCATCATCAACAACAGCAGCAGCAGCAGCACCATCAACAACAGCCGCAACAACAATTCCTCCATCCCGGAACACATTACATCCACCAACCGCCCACAGGCCCCGTCCCGGTTTCATCCTACTATCCTGTATATCCTTCTCACCATCACCGCCCGCAGTCCAATCAGCCGTACCCATTCTACTTTGTCCCGGCAGGATCCGCCCAGGCTTACAGCTTGTCCATGCCACCGTCTAATTCAAGCGAAGCGGCCCCCTCTACAATCCCATCTAGTGTTCCTCAAGCACCTCCCGATGCCTACAACCAAACTAGGTCTGGGGTTGGGGCTCCCACTCTAGTTCAAGTGGCCACCTGGTCAGCATCAGCAGCAACAATATGTTGGGTTCCCTCAGATTCATCATGCGTCTCAGTCTGTTGCCCCTACTTCCACTGCTGCTACTGCCAACTATGCTTATGAGTTCGCTGATCCAGCTCATGCCCAGATATACTATTCGCATGCCATGGCTCCTCAGTATCAGACCATGACAACTGCGGCCCCTACTGGGGTGTTATCTGAAAGTGAGACAGCCTCACACCTTCAGGGTGAGAATGTCAAGCAGCAGATGAGAAATTTGCAGCCGTAGAAAGCGCTGTGGGCAAAGAAGGAACAATTTTGAAGAAATGGATATGGTTGGCTTTTGAACTTTTTCTGTTTCAGCTTCCGTTCAGCTACTATTGGTACTGGTTTCTCTGGTACGTATTCGTTATAATAAGGAACTTCTCATCATCTTCTTCTTCTTTCTTCTTCTGATATATTACATTGTTATTGTCCAAGGAAATGGAAATGGTCTGGTATAGTGTAAATGTTGAAAACTCTTATATGTATAATGTGGGTGCAGTTCATATAGAATTGAATAAATGTATTACAAGCATGAAGTGATTGGCTTTAATTCCCCTTCAGTCCTCTGATTGGGTCCTTCATGAGACCCAGCCTGCATTACATTTTGTACAAACCATCTTTCTATAATGGTTGGTCTATTGTATACAGACGGAGCAGTATAAAGTATTCTTTTAAGGAAAAAAAAGAAAAGAAAAAACTTATATTGGTACGCTACACTGGGAATGAGCTGGTCAGATTAATGAGTCAAATCACAGAGCATATTCATGCGACTCTGCTGCAGCCACTGCAGTGCGCTGGTATGTAATTCTTGCACTAATAAATATGAAGCCATTGTAAAAATGCACAAGTTCATGGTTATTACTATTATTATTATTATTATTATTATTATTATTATTATTTATTAATAATTCAGTAAAATTGTCAAGTTCATAATTGTGTAGCTAAGGGGGAAGGAAAAATGGGAGAGCACAAGTAACTACTAAATTTTAATGATTCAGTTTATTTAAAATGTGTGAGTTGCTTCGTGAAAACAACCATTGGTCATATTAAATAATGTTCTTTTATCACAAATTTTGGTGGACCGCCATTCCATGAACTTGTACAATTGGTTGGTGAGAGGAGTGCATCCTTGACGGGAGAGTCAAATGTAAGATCATTTCATTTTGAAGGAAGTACAAATTTCCATTGGACGAACTTTTGAATTAAGGGTCCTTTTTGAATTAACGTCTAAGCGTTCCACAAGATCACTTGATTATCCCCCCATTCAAATGTGGACGTATAAGATTTTTTTAGATTTGATCAAGTGATTTTTTAGTAGGGATGTGTAGCGTTAATCGAGGAAAAACGAGAAGGGTTGAAATGCAAACATGTGCTAGGAAAACACTATCTTGCCTTCAACATTAAGAGAGACCCAAATCTTCACCGTGAATTCATCATTATGCCCTCTCAGTACTATACCACGCAACATGGTATTGCTTTAAGTGAGAAGAGCTTCTGAGTGCACAGACTTATCTGTGTTCGGAATGTCAAAATTACATCATTTTGGTAAGAAAAAAAGCTCAAATCTTTTAAGTTTTTCTCGTTAAAATAACGTAATTTTGGCACTAGACAAGTCCACGCACATGCGCGAAAGAACTCCAGCCTCTTACTTTAATCAGCATTTACCCCCCCCCCTCCCCCCCCCCCCCCCCCCCCCAAAAAAAAAAAAAAATTGTTGTGCTCAAATCTTTTATGTTTGCATGGCCACTGTTGTGCTGAAAGTTGTGTTTATTGCAACAAATTGATGCATCCCCATGTTTTATGATCAGTAGATGCTCTATTATACTGATAAAATTCTGGAAGTGCTCTTTGTGGCTGACTGATATTCATCCAGAAATGAAGAACCCACTTGAGCATATTACTCAGCAAAGCTTGCCAATTAGCAGAAGGGATTTCCCCACCAGGCATTTAAATTACTAGGACAAGCAAGGCCCAAGAATACATTGGAACCATTTACCTGATTGGGCTGGGCCAGGCCCAGCATCATAAAACATCTATCTTATGTAAAAAAAAAAAAAAAGAAAAAGGGGGGAGGGGGGGAGGTGGGGAGGAACTGAGTTTTACCTGCTACTGAAGTTGACTCAAATGAAACCTTCAAGACATCTTCTTCTTTTCCCCTTAGCTTGGTCCTGAAAAAAGACCAATCTTTCGTTACACATCTCCTCTTCCCCTCACCCTTTGCTTTCTCATCTTTATTCTTTCTTTTCCTTTTACATAGGATGGACCTTACCAAAGATTCTGTGACGTGGATGGTAACTTAAGCTTCCTCCTTGTGTTATTCCCCTAACTCAACCCTCTTAGTTCCCACCTTGCCCTTGATGTGCTCTGTCGGTGAAACCTGACACATTTTTTTCGACTCGTCCACAGTTTAAGCGATAGTTCTAGGGGCATGAAGCGAAAATTAGGAGAAAAAAAAAAACCCATTTCATCTACGTGGTTGGGATCATGTGAACTCACTCGAACAAGTCCATGTGTTATGACTCACACGGTCTCCTAAATACCTTAATGGGGTTTTTGTTGTCTTTGGGCCCTTCGGTGAGAACTCATTAGCTTGATTTGAACTCCATCTTAAAGCTAATATTACTTTGAAGTAAACAAGGATATCACTAGGTTACAAGTCTTATTATGGCCCTAGCCCTAGAAAATTGCAAAGAGAGGGCCATATCTCTCCCTATGAGGAGATATATATATATATATATATAAACACCACTGGCATAGCAAGTCATAGAAAGCAGCATCATAACGACAACTCATTCTCGTGCTCGAATCTTGACAGTGATCAAATTTCGCAGTGGTTTAGTTCGTATCTTCTTTCCCTTACTATCAGTAATTACTGAGCTCTACTTATGTAAATCATACCCCAAAAAAGAAACATATACTAGTCGTAGAAAGGGCAAGTGGTATGGATTGTCATGTTTTATGGTTGGTGACTCAACAACCATCATGAACTCACATGCTATCTTGGTGTGCAGTACAAAATGCCTTTTCTCTTCCTGACTTCACACACCATTTTTTCGTTCACTCATTTCTCTTCCATACCAAGAAAACATAATTACCTAAACCCAAACTACTCAACACGAGCTGTAGCACAAAGTCCTCATGGAACTTGAACTTCAATAAAAGGAAGAACATGAAGCATTTCAATTACATTTTCGATTACACGCGATCGGAGTTCCAACATAGAACAGATCAAAGACCTTGAATCTGAAACAAAATGGGGACTTATTATCTGAAACAACAAAATGAAAATGCCTTGCCAGGGACTATAGGCATTATGCAGCAAATATCAGAAGTATGCAAGTATTACCTTTGCGTGGAAAAATGCTTGAATCTGTAAAAGAATGAATGAAATACTCTCTCTCTCTCTCTCTCTCTCTCTGTACACTCTTGAATTCTCTCAGTTTGAGATTAGATCCACAAGTGGTTCATGCTTGTGGCTGTTCCCAACCCACCATGGCTTAAACCCAATACCGTTTGCATTCCCCTCATCCTCAACAGGAGCTGGAAGATTCAGATCAAGAAGGTCTCTGATCTCCGGCGTCGGTCTCTGATCATTCAAAACAGCGGCTCGATCATTTCTAACTTGAGAACCGCCGATCAAGTGCGATCTTTTATGGCCCCCGAGAGCTTGCCCAGACAAGAAAACCCTAAAGCAGATTGGGCATTCGTGCCCCTCGCTCTTCTTCAACACAAATTTAGTGGTACTAGTCTCAACCCCAATCCCCAGTAAATCAATGGAGTTGCCATTCTTGCTGTCGTCTTCGATGCTGTTTTCGCTGCCCTCGATCCTCGAAGCGAAGCAGCCTTTGATCTTTTTATGGCTAGCTCTGTGGCCCCCAAGAGCTTGGTAAGAGTGGAAGGTTTTACTGCAAGTGGCACACTTATACTTTGGAAGGGCCTC
The DNA here is from genome assembly GCA_034195605.1 of Santalum album. Taxonomy (NCBI): domain Eukaryota; kingdom Viridiplantae; phylum Streptophyta; class Magnoliopsida; order Santalales; family Santalaceae; genus Santalum; species Santalum album. The sequence goes on along the minus strand of CM067260.1, from coordinate 13,008,741 downwards.
GGGGGGTTCATCAGATTTGGAGTCGGTCCCTATTTCGGGAGATGAGTAAGAATGATGAAACTTCCTCTTTCCTGAATCACCACACTTGCTAAAGAACAGCTCAGAGTGATCTAATTCTGTCTCCCCAATCAAGCCCTTCCCCAACTCGATCTCAGAATCCTCAAAGTCAGTTCTGTGATTTTCCAGAAACTCAAAATCCCTGGTATCTTTAAGCCCATTTCTCAAATACCCAGAAGCACGATTTTTCTTCCAATCGATCTTAGCGATTCGATCAGGCCGAGGCCATGGCGGATCATCGGAGAACACAGAACTGTTATCTGAAGACCCGGCAACTGAATTCAAACCCCCCCAATGGCCGACGTCGCGGGAGAGCATCATCAGGCACAAGGCGACTTCTTCTTGCTCATGCTCCATCTCAGAGACAGAGGAGGAGCCGTTGTTATTAGCAAAAGATAAGGAGGAAGAAGCTGTTTGGGCCATGGCTGAGTACCTGGTGTTTGCTCGCCTCCCGGATCTCCTCCTCCGATTCGGATTCTCGGATTCGTTGTCGGATTGGCTGCTGATCCATGAATCTTCCTCCCCCAACCCGTTCTGATCTTCGGGGGCATTCCCGTCTTTGTCAGAGTGGCGTTTCATGTGGCCAAACAGGGCCTTCCATGACTGAAACCCTTTCCCGCACTCCTTGCAGAACTTCCCATGGGCCGAAGTCTCGATCTTGGAATCCGCAAACCTGCAAGTCTTCTTGGGGTTCTCTCTGAGGCCATACCCAGTCTGATTCGAAGCTTCAGGAGGAGTGGCAGAAGACGAGAACTTCCCTCTGCTGAGCTTCTCTTCTGTCTTGACAGAGCTGTTGTTGAGCATATGAGACCTCATGTGACCTCCCAAGGATCTCCCGCAGGGGAAGCTCTTGCTGCAGAATTTGCACATGTGCCCCAGTTCTCGATCTTCTTTCATCGTTGACAACCGCAATTCAAACCCGGGGATCACAGTAGCAAAAAGAACGACGAGAGAAAATGCTCAAATCTGGCGGGGGATGAATTCAACAGGATTGCCAGATTGTGTTGCTTAATCTAGTTGTGATAGGAGGAGGAGGAGGAGGAGGAGGAGGACCCATCTTCAAGTAGGATTTCAGAGAATCTGAGTGAAAGAAACAAAAAAGAGGAGAGAGATCTGAAGAAGCAGCACAAGGAATGGCTACTGAATGTGGAGCTAGCCAAGCCACTCCTTTTTCTAGTAATTTTATTTTATAACACACACAAAAATTCTTCCCCTCAGTTGCTGATGGGTAGTTGAAATGTTTGAAGAAAAAATCAAAACTGAGGAGATGGGTCTGTTACCTTTTGTTGCAATTGATGGCGATGAACCAGCCACAGAAGAAGAATTAAAAGATCCAGCGTTTTCCTCTCTCTCTCTCTCTCTCTCTCTCCTCTCTCTCTCCACACACACACACACACTATATCTGGAGGAGAAATCCATGCATGGAAGCAAAGAGGAAAAGGAAATAGAAGAGAGGAGGAGGAGCACGTGTACTCAACTGAGGATCCTGCGCTCTTTCTGAATCCAACGGCCACGATTTGTCCAGTTCGGAACTGAAAACCGACGACCCCTTTTAACTATTCCTTACTTTGTCCTTCCTATTAAAGAAGGCATGTATTGTATCAGTGTGTGTGTGCGCACGCGCCCCATACCCAACCCCACCTCGACCGTTATTCTTTTATTCCACTACCTTTTTATTTATTTATTTATTAATATTCACAAATTAAATATCATATATGAAAAGAGTCGGACTAACAAAATCTACTCCTTACATCGTTTCGATAAGGAATTATGGAATTTGAACGCACTGTTCTAAAGTTCGAACTAATTTTGAAATTCAGACATGGTAATGCTCTCTCTCTTCCCCTCTCCCGGTCCGATGTGAATTAGGTAAAAAAGAAGATCCGATCAAAGTGGAGTGAGTGTCTCCAGTAGCATTCTCTCCGGTGTGTTCAATTGGCCCCCGAGGGGTTTGACTAAAGTTCTTTGGTCAAACCTTCTATTTATAGGTTGATGTTTGGGTGGACAATAGAAAACACCTTTTTCCCACTAAAAAGGAACTAATTTTTATTCTCAAAAGAGGTCCTAATTTTAGCTTAACTGCTCAAAAAAAAAATAATAATAAGGGAGAGAGAGAGAGAGAGCATTCTAATTTTTTATTTTAAAAAAACTTTAAATCTCGTTTAATCAAACAAAACAACCTCAAAGTTCATCCTTTAAGTATGGACGGGAAATGAAATAGCTATTATTACAAACCAACAAGTCACATAAGCCTGCACCACCGAAAGTTCAGGAGCTGATGTCACGATGAGCTGCAAGGGGAAGTATGATAAGTGAGTTAGGATTTTCTTTATCTCATGATGCAAGAAAGTTACCAAACAAAGGGGGTAAGTGATGGGCTGCATGGTATGATTGTGGAGAATTTTGTACATGTAAAAAAAAAAAGGATAACGAGAGGAGGAGTGCTAGAAAAGATAGTTGTAGAGAATCCGCAGCCATGAGTGGATCCATATGAGGTGCCACCAAAGTCCACACCTCTGGTCTGCACTCCACCAGCTGGATCTTTGGCATATTGCGAGCATTTTATTTGTGGGTTCTATTTTAGATCGCCACTTTTAAGCAACCCACCCACACACATATACATACATACATATATATATATATATATATATATCTCAGGAGGAATGGTAGTAGTGGGTGGGTTGTCCAAAACTCTATCAAAAGATTTACTGCAAATTGGTAAATAAAAGGTCAGATGAATTAGTACGTACCTGGGAGATATACCTGTTTTTACCATCTGCTAACCTGCACTCTTTTCTTACAAGTTTTCAATCACTATACGGTAAAAGCAACTGCAACAGATAGATCGTTTTATTGCGATCATCATCGGGTCAACTGTTTTAATCGGTAAAGACTTTTGATATCACACCAGGGTTACATCATTATAACATTGCTCATACCAAAGTAAGGAGATTGCCCTGTTGTGTAGTCCATACCAACCGAAACTGATGGTCGAACCAAAATGGGCCTACAGACGGGGAAATGTTTTTGCCACGTCGACATTTCGGTGAAAGATCGATATTCAGGGCGTACAAACAAGTAGCTGTAACTATATATGTGCGTTTAAGTGCCTCCAATAGCTTTCTTACCTCATCAACCGCCTAATGATTTCGCCATATAATAATCTTTCTTAGTTTAAGACCTCTTTGCACTCTAGGTTCCTACTTTGTACCTAAAACAAATTGCTTGTAATTATTAGTTAATTACTCTATTTGATTATTTATCAATTAGATGTTGGGGGAGAAAGGGTCTGATTGGCACACATTATTAGGTTACCACACGTAGAAGGGGTAGGGCATAAACATCAATACGTGACAGTGCTGCTGGCAATTATAACCCAACTTGGTTAATCATCTTAGTTTGGATAAATTTGTTCACTAATTTATGACCCCTTAACCAGCATTTTGGTACAATTTTGGGCGCAAAGAGGGACCAGAGTTTCTGTTTCCTTCTCGTTGTTGTTTTGCTCTCTTTAAGGGCAACTGGCAAAAGGGGAATGGGCACACCAAAGAAGCATATAAAGAAGAGAATCAAAACAAAAGCATCAAATATTTTTTGTTAATTGCGGCTATAATAGTAGCTTGGTCCAACAAACATTGAAAGCTCTGACACTTTTGAGTGCCAAACTTGCACTAAGGCCCCGTTTTTTTTACCTGAATGAGTCAATTTTCTGATTTCGGTCAGAGACAAGCCCATTCGGAGCGTTTGGTGCGCGTTCTGACTCTAATTAAAGACTTCCTTTAAACCTATTTGAAAGGAAAATTATATTAGTAAAACATAATAAATGACACATAGATATCACTATGTGGCGCACATACAGTTTTTGCCCATAAAAACTTCACTTGAAGGTAAAGAGTGCCCTGACAAGTAAAGACCCTTTCAAGGAAAGAATGGTCACTACTTGCCTTCTTCCATGCCTCTGTAACATTTTATCAGTATAAACCTACTCCTTACCCAGAAAAAAATAAAAAGTAGAACTAAACATTGACTTAAAAACCCATGACCTAAACATACATTAGTTCCTCTCCTGGCTAGCTAGAGCTTAGCTGCCTAAATGTTCATATATTATATTCTAACTTATTCTCTTTCCCCTCAATAATCACCATGACTATCAGTAAATTTTATATTATCAGTTAAGCAAGCACTGAATTGAAGAAATGTCAGATGGATGTAAACTTAAACACAACCTCGAACTCTTAAAAGGCAATTTTAGGGTCACTTGAAAGTTGTTTCAGATAAATACTAACTCTATGTAGGTAAGGTCGTGCTGGTGGAATCTAATGCCATAGTTTTCCTCCATTGATCTGTGTGAGGACTCTCAACTGGGTTACAGAGCCCACGATTATAAAATTAAAGATGACCAGATAGTTGCATTAGGTCTAATTTGGTTTAACTTGCTATGTTCTTGGTGGTTGGAACAATCATTCTTTATCTCATGATTGTGATGGCAAGTTCAGTCAGATGCCTAACTAGCTCCACAAAGCTTAAAGAAAATAAGTAACCCCATAAAATAAAAGTCCGCAGCAAAAATATGCAAAGAGCAGCTAGAGAAAAATCACTATATATATATTACAAACCTTCATCTATTATTTATGAACTAACCATAAAGGTGCATGTGGTCTTCTATGGGCAATTATGGCAATGTGTAAGTGAGCAAGCCCTCACCAGCAATGCTCACAGAACACGCAACAGATAGAATGTTTTGAACAAAATTGTGAAGTAGGACCAGTTTTCATCATAGGCTTTTTGGCTGCATCAGGTAGTTTTGGCCCAAAGCACTATAGCTGAGCCCCCCCAACTCTGTTTATTAGTTCCTCTCTGACTACTGCATAACAGCAGAATTCCTGCTTTCAGGCCACGTGGTTGTAAAACCAAATACATACTCAATTTCAACAATTTAGATCACCTTTACATCAATTCCTTTTCCCCTTCGATCCAAAAGTAAATAAACAGATAACGTTTTTTTCCTTGCCGTTCCAAAACTTTGCTCCTTCGATAAGAAGAGTTTTTAAGCATCTAAACCTCCTCTATAATTGACTCAATTCTGTGCAACAATGATTTTGTGTACCTTCCATGTAGGGCTCTAGCATGCTAAAGTCCTATTCTAATCTAAGTAGCATAAAATGGTAAGCTTAAATGTAAATGGGAGCGAAAAACAGTACTGGAAGAGGTGGCAATGCTAAGTGTAATAGCTAGGGGGCTGCACTTTTTCAAGTCTACAACTTGGGGATGTCTGTTTTTTTTTTTAATTTTTTTATAATATATATATATATATATACATTTAAGGACTAAATGTGAACATGAACCGTTGAGCATTTCAGATATTGACACACAAGGGAGGGAGGGGAAAACAAAAGTTGATGCTTGCAAAGAACACATTCCATACCAGTCATGCAGATCGAGGGATCCCACCTGGTGTCACCATCAGTCCTCTTTGACTGCAAAACAATAGAGCCATCATAGAAGCAGCATTTGTGGATGATATGCAGCTATGCAACATCGCTGCTCTTGTGGGAACCCGTCAGAATTCAGAAGTCAATTGATAGTAGCAGAATTCAGCAAAAATTTAAAAAGAAAAAGAAGGGCGTGTTAGGATGCCCTTAATCAAGTGACTCTCTATGGGGAGTGGGAGGAAAGATTTATGCCGTATCTCAGAATTAGATCTGGCTAGAGGCATCGGATTGAGCGTTGAGAGTAACCAAAGTGAGACATGCTACCCCAATACTCAAACGCATGGCTTCCAAACAAGAAGCCAATAAACCAAAATGATCACATTTTGGAACTTCACTAGCACTTCTAATTATTGAACTTATCAGATGCATTTTAAATGACCACACTGCATTTTTAAAAACTTGCAGAAGGGGGAAAAGAATTCCATTCATATAAATGATGTTCAAACAGTACTAGATACTGAACAAAACAGAGGTAGCAAAAACTTGAAATTGGAATGGAAAGAAAATTAGGATGATCCTCTCAAACAAGAAGGGACAAAAGCCAAAATGGATGGGGAAAAATAACTCTACCTGATAGGGGATTTGCTCTTGGAAACCAGCAGCCACTGCTTAGGTGAGCTAAAAGTATCCTTCAGTTTCTCACGTACAGGAATGACTTAGACATCAAAGACATGAAATAACACATACACAGAGTCCACTGATATTATTTTCAACCCTCGCAGGGGAAAAAAAAAAAAAAAAAAAGACCAGCCAAGATAAAGTACTGGACTCGAGCTCTAGGATTTAAAGATCTGTAATAATCTTGCATTCAGGGAACAGCTAAATTTTTATCTTAATCGGTGAAAATAAAATTGTATTAATAGGGCATCAAGGGGGTGCCAACCCATGAACAATGCTTACAAATATAAAATTACAATAGCATGACCATTTACTCCTGGTATCTTCTCCCCCACATCCACTGCCCATAGAAAGATTATTGTGGATTTGGATAATGTGGAGAATGCTAAAAGATCACACGTGAGCAACCACCTCCAAAAAACACTATATCACACTGAGGGCAGGGGTTCCTCATACAATATACACGAGAAAATTGAATTTTACCAACTCTAACAAAGAAAAAGTAATTCTCGCAGGGTTTCCTTATACAATATACAAGAGAAAATTAAATTTTACCAACTCTAACAAAGAAAAAGTAATTCTCAGAGACTCAGCTGGAAGAGGGGGCGGGGGGGGAACCTTTAGTAGCCATCGCTTGCTGAAACATCTTGGACACAAAATAATTTTAACCAAGCTACACTAAAAAAAATCTTTCTTGTCTCTTGCTTTATGGTCCCAATCTCCATCTCCAAATACCTCTTTGATCATAGTGCAGGTGGGTAAGAAATCAAATTCATTTTTAGGGCAAGTCATATATCCAGTACCCCAAACTTTAGCATCACAAGGGTCTAAAACATAACCATGGCCTTCCCCACTACGCAAACTATTGAAACTGCTTGGCCAATGATCACTGTTTTCACTGCTTTCAGCGTTTGTTCGCAACGCTTGCGTGGCAGACCCAGTATCAGAGGACGTGCAAGAGTCATCTTGGATATCATGATCATCTGTTCCTCTCTGGAAAGTTTCCTCTGAAAGTTGAAATGCAAGATTAGAACCAAAGCTGTCAACAGGCTTCCAAGTGCATGCTTCTGGAACATTGGCGAAGCCTTTAGCACCATCTGAAACCACACGTTGATTATTACAACAAGTTTCATTAATAACATCCTCATCATATCCACATGCAACTTCTAGGCCTAGCTCATAACCAGGATTAACTTCATAAACTGGGGATTCAACAACGGAGTCCTCATCGTCCTCCCTCTTGCTAAGTTCGCCTTCACTATAATCATCATTCCCATGCCACTCATCATTGTCACTGTCGATATTCATTGGATCGCATCTATTCTGCTCAGCCCGCCTTCTAAGCATAAAGACATTAAAGTAATAGCTAACAATGTCCTTTTTGTTTCTGGAGGGGAATACTATAGAGAGATTGTCCCAAAAATTCTTGCCTACTGATGCTGGGTTGGAGAAGACGACCTCATGAAATAACTGTTCTTCATCATCACTCCATTTCTCTGCCACCACCTCTCCCATATCACCAAAGCCAAGTTCCAGAAATCTCTCTTCCCCCAGAGTAGTTCTAAGTTTCTCTCTCACTTCAGTGATGTGCTGCCTAATGCATCTGACAGAACCATTATCTAGACAGCTACACTCAGTCTTACCAGTTCCAATGCTATTAGCATTTAGTACAAATGTTGCTGAGTCAGGCATTGGAATAATGCATGTCCCCACCAACTTTTGATCATCATCATTTCCAAGGGCAAGCTCTGAGTCTGAATGATTTGAACTATTTGCATCACCATGAGGATTCCATGTTGGCATGTTAGCCTGATGATCTTTTCCAATGGGAACTGCTTTTCGGGGAGGATGAGCAGGAAGTAATGAGTATATGTCCTCAGAGCAAGCAGCTGTTCTTATTGGATGATCCAAACAAAAATAATCAGGGAGGAAAGGAGCATGAACAGCAGCCTCTGACCTGACATCATCTTTACAAGTACTACTGGTAATCCAGGAGGATATAGATAGACTGCCAGGAACAATTGTTTCATTATCCTCTATGCAGACTGGAAGTTCGTCATAAGGGAGAGTCTCAACACCTTTATTTGTATCTATTGTGAAACAACAGTTACCTATGGAGAAAAAATGTATGTTGACAATTAAATAAATCAGGAAATTTAAAAAGAAAATCAAAGAAAAGCTCAGGAACAAGTCTCATAAACAGGAATGTCTGAACAAGTAAAACACATCACTTGATGTTCCAACATACTCAAATATTCCCCACCTTTTAAAAAATGTAAACAAATCAAATCAACACAAACCAAGTCTACAAGTAGATGTTAAGTGTGAACAATGTCCTACAAACGCAGTATAAGCTACCCCAGAACAAAAAATATGTATGGCCAAAATTGATTACAAGAAAGAAGTATAGAGCTTTGCGCAAAAAGCTACAGAACTCACCCGAACTTAAGGGTTTCTGTAGAGCAGGATCAGAGCGAACAAATTTCAGATATGGAACTAGCTCATTATTAAGTTCTAACTGTCTTTGGTTCTTAGCAGAAACCTCGAATGGCTCCTCATCAACAAAAGGACGTTTCTGTACCATTCTTCACTGCAATACAGAGTTGAAATATATTAAAGAAAGATTTCACTGCTGTAACACAGACCATGGCTACTGTCAAACAGTAATTTGTGGCAAGAGAATATTCTTATTTCTGTTTGGAAAAAAAAAAGACAGAAAACATTTAATGTCTTCCACAGTAAAGGCCCAAGTAGCAAACCTACTCAAACAATCTCTAGTTTAACTTTTCACTGGAAAGCTAAACAAGAAGCTCTCAACTAACCTTACATCAATAGGCATGAATTTTGATTTGTCTTATAAAGTCAAAACACAAGTGAGCTACCATTGCGCCGAAGGCACCCATACCCACACTAGATGATCTATTAAGAAAAGGAGTGGGGTACCCCTGCTTTGCCAAAGTGGGGCACAAGTTCTAACTTTTGGCAGCTCTACTAAGGAGGGCTTGAGGGAAGATGGCACTTATATAAAGGAATACTTACTTCCAAAAATTATCCAAAAAAATGAGGGCAAAAAAAGAAAAAAAAATTTAAGCATAACATGGTATGAAAAATATGTTAACAGTAAGCTGCTTTTGATTTCTGAAATTAACCGCAAAATAAAAGTGGATTGTTATTTACCTACTAAAGAGCGTATGAAACGTCAGCTTCCAAAATTGGCTGGATTTGACTCCAATTGGTAAACAAATAAAGAATTAAATGCCCGAATTTAATGAAACTCAAGTTTTCCCCTAGTCAATCTAGATGAATCAACGAAAACCCTAATTTTATCAAAACCCTAACCCTTGATACAAGAAACCAGAAATTGCGCGAGATACAGAACTATTATTAAGGAATAAACGAACAAACCTAACAGATCTACAGATGGAACGAACCCCCAAAGAGATCGAAATCACGACACCCCAAAAAACCCAAAAACTCAAATAGTCGGCAAAATCAGGACCAACAATCAAAGCTTAATCGTGCGACCCAAATTAAGGATCGGGTGATCCGAGAACCTGGACTGCTGAGACCGCGAAACCTCAAAACCCTAACCCTAGAAACCGAACCAGCGAACGAAGACCAACGAAAATTGGATCAATCGACAGGGGAAAGAGTGGATGGTCCAGATCCGAGGCCGATTCGAGGATTCAGAGAAGAAATCGAGATCTAATCGAAGGGGAGAGGAGTATGGGATCACGAAATTGGGTAAAGCTCGTCTTTTTTACGGTGGGAGGGTGGGGTGCGTGCGTGCGTGCGGTCCGAAGATGGCAAAAAGCAATCGGTCAACCAGCGCGGCGACGAGACGTGCCCTTTCATTTTATATAACAAATTTTCTAAAATCATATATATATATATATATATATATATGACCGATAATCTAAAAAATAAAATCTCGAAATAATACTAAAAAAAATCCTCAAATTAGGTGTATCGATCTAATTTTTTTCAATATAAGTATTGATCTTGTAATTAACTATTGCAAGACATTTTTTTTTAGTTTAGAAAATTGGTCTCACAAATGTCTATTGCGAGATCATCTATTTTTTTTGTCAAGTCTCGCAATTTTGTATTGTGAGACAACTTCGTGAGACCTAATTTTTTTAGCTAGTCTCACAATTTCTATTTGCAGGACTATTAAAATATTAATTTGAACTTTCGGTATTTAAATATAATAGACCTCCCCCCTTCCCCCGACAACAAAATCCATTTCCCCCCGGCAAAACCTTCCTCCACTTGTCCAATTCCTTCACTTTTCCATTTCAGCTGCTCCATTTCATCAACTTTTCCATTTCATTTACTCCATTTCTTCCACTTCTCCATTTCCTCCATTTTTTCATGTCTCCCTCTATTCATCCGCCCCTCCATGGTAGCGCAAGAGGAAAGTTTTCTATTTTTTTGCTGCACATATTAATTTATTTATTTGTACTGATTTAGAATTATAATGTTTCATGCATGATAAACTATGGATTTAGTATGATTATAGTGCATTTAGTATAAATTTGGTAAATTAGAGGTGATAGCCATGTTGTGGATTTGTGTTCATTTGTCACTATCATATTTGTGAGGTGTCTTATATTTAGGGGAAACTCTGTCCAATTTGTTTTGTGTTTGCCTTGATTGATATTTCGGTTGCCATGACATGTTCATTGTGATGGATGGATGAAAGGATGCTCGCCAGGGCCATAGATCCATTGGTGTTGACCTTGCAAAGTACCCATAGGTCTTCGGCCATACAGGCGGGGAACGATGATACGCCGCTTCTAGTCCGACACAGCAATGTGCATTTGTGGAAGGATATTGTTATTCCTGCACAATGCCTACAAATAATCGCGGATGCTAGATTTTATGGGGTTTATCGTCTGACGTGCATGAGGATTGATTATGCATTGATTACAGTCCTAATAGAACGATGGCATCAGGAGACACCCACATTTCATCTCCCCATCAGTGAGGTGACTGTGACATTGTAGGACGTCTAGGTGCTAGTGGGGCTGCCCACGGATAGGGAGGCCACGGTGCTCAGTAGATAGGGCACCGCACTTGTGAGTACATGGGCTTCCCTTGCGACCCGATTGCTCAGGTACGCGATGCATCCAATTGACAGAGGGTCGGGTCTACGAGTGAAGATGAGTTGGTTCCGGGAGAGGTTCACACAGGTGGTCCAAGATGATGCCATTGATGAAATAGATGCATGTTACACTCGTGCCTGCATTATGATGATGTGCGGTGATACATTGTTCCCCGACAAATCTAGCCCCGCATTCGATTATAGTACTTACTCTTTCTCGAGCACTTATCATCCATTAAGGGTTACAATTGGGGAGGAGCGGTACTAGCAGCGTTATATAGTTCGCTATGCGTAGCATGCCACCAGGGCGAGAGGTCCATCAGTGGGCCTACAATTTTATTCCAGGTATGCTCCATCTGTACATGTTGTTCATCATATTAATTTGTTTTTATGTTCTCAATGTTTATATGTGTTGACCCTGATCGAATTGTGTCATGCATCACAATTGTGGGGGTGGGGGCGACTAGTCCAATTCCGACCTACCTTCTGTGTTCCACGGGCCAGGTGTTAGGATCTTAGAGGGTTTCCACCACCTCCACAAGGCACGAGGTATATTTCTTTCTAATATTTTTGTCAATTATGCCTTTAAAATGACTGCGCCTATCTGTTTCCATTTTCTAATTAGGTGGGTATGCCATCAGGATCTGGAGACCACCAAATGCGGTATAGGTGGTCACCATAAGTATAGATGACATGCCTGTATATTTCTTGTATGATGTATTTGAATTATTCAAGATAAATTTGTAATGAGCAGGTCCCAACTAACATTTTCTTGAATTTCAAAAAAATTCCATTTCTACTGTACAATACAGAATTGCGGGACTAAATTTAAAAATTCAGTCTTGCAATTTTATGGAGAGGATTTAGTCTCGCAAATTACTATTGCGAGACTAAATTTGCGAAATCAGTCGCGCAATAGTAATTTGCGAGACTAGATCTACCAAAATTAAGGAATTTAGTCTTACAACTCACTATTGTGAGACCAACACCTATGTTGGGAAACATTAAAACCGTACACTTACTTTAGGAATTTTTTTTATAGTATTATTTTGGGATTTTTTTTTCGATAATCTACATTAGGAATGAGGCAACTTTTCTCTAGTTATGTGCTTGTTGATGCGTTTTTATTACACATCCTCGACATTTCAAAATATCAGGTTTTCACTGAAATAGTTATAGCCACAAAATCATTTATTGTATTAATTCCCTAAAAGGAATTTATTTACTTCCCTTAAAAGGAATTGCCCCATGTTATTAAAATATTTATTTATCTTAAAAAGAATTTCATCAAATATTTAATTCCCTTAAAAGGAATTTCACTATTTATTTAATTCCCTTAAAAGAAATTTCATCAAATATTTAATTCCCTTTAAAGGAATTTCATCATTTTAATTAATACATTTAATTCCCTCAAAAGGAATTTATACTTTACTTTAATTAACTTAAAAGAAATTTTGATCCCATTTTAATTCCCTTAAAAGGAACTTGTCCATATTAAAAAGAATTTAAATTGTTAATTCCCTTAAAAAGAATTTAATTTATTTTCTAATTAATTCCCTTAAAGGGAATTCATTTTCATTTTTCAAAAGTTTATTTCCCTTAAAAGGAATTATAAATATTTTCCATAACTAAACATAATTTAAGTGTGCTTAAAACCATTTAAGTATATTTATTTAGGCTTTAATGGTGTGGGCCCCACATTTCGCTAATTTGGACTAAGTCTTCGAGTTTTCAAATTGATAAGATGAGGTGGCAACATAAGATTGGAAAGTCTTTTTAAATAAATATCATTTAAATTTGCTAAAAACATTTAACTGTATTTATCTTTTTACGAATGAGTGTGGGCTCCACATAGCCCCAACTTTTGACTGGTTCCTATTTTTTAAAATCAATTAGTGCCATGTGTCATTTTTTGATCGATGGTTGTGTGATTTGTTTTGAAATTATGTGGAGTGCACGTAACTTGATGACAAATGTGTAATTTTCTTTGTTTTCTCTCTCCCACTTTTCGCCACTTTTCTTCTCCACCATTTTCAGCAACCGGCTACCTCCATTTTTGCCAACCATGATGCTGAAATCGTCGATTTTGCTCCATTTCAAGCGCCACAAAGGAGGAAACTGCCCCATTTCGAAACTGGAGGTTGGAGGAAAGCTCCTCGGCCTATAAAAGGGCCGAACTGCACACATTTTCGAGGGTTGAAAGATTGAACTTTGGGGTTTGAAAATCGGATTTGGAGAGAGTGGGGAGTGTCTTTGAGAGTTCAATCGAGAACGTTCGAGTTGAAAGCTCAAGCTAGAGTTCTTTCAATGACTTCTAGTACCCTCCACGCGCTCTTTCTCGAAGTTTGGAGTCTCCATTGGGCACAATCTGCGAGCACCGTAGCACTCGCAACCCACATTGGCCGCGTCAGAGGTTGTTGCCACATTTCTCACCCACTGTTCTTTGGTTGAGCCATTGCTCTGCCACACTACCTTTTCGAGGAACCGAGATAATTCCTGACCCCTCGAGAAACGAGCCAACATACTATGGCTTCGTTTCCCAACGGGCAGCATAGACTAAGACCAAATTAAGACCTAATAGAACTAATGGAATGACATATTGTCAGGTTCATGGACCCGAGGGCCTATGGCACTTCGTGCTTAGTGGAATGACCACCATCATACCGGGTGCGCTCTAAATCTTTGGATTCAGGGCCTGTACACTCACATTTATTGTCGGGTTCACAAATTTGAGGGCCTAAGGCACTTCGTGCTTAGCGGGATTGCCACCATCATACCGAGTGCATGCTAGATCTTCTGATTCAGGGCCTGCGCATTCACGTTGATTGTTAGGTTCACAGACTCGAGGGCCTACAGCACTTCATACTTAGCAGAATGGCCACCATCATGCGTTTTGAGGTGTGCATTGGATCTTCAAATTCAGGGCCTGTGCACCCGGCATTTAGCTTCAGCACATTGTCGGGTTTAAAGACTCAAGGGCTTATTGCATTTTATGTATGCTTAGCGACACAGCCACCTCATGCATATTTCAACGCACCTTCTCAAGTTTATTGCTTGAGGTCTATTGCAGTACTAAGTGCTTAGTGAACATAACCATATTTGCTCAAATCAATAATCGGAGGTCTTTGCTCGCCTTAGCGACCCGATGTAATTAACTACCATCCATTAACGGATCGTGAGAACCTGAAATCCCAATTTTCATTAAAACCCAAACCCTCTTTTGTAGGACATTTATTTGTCAATAGTGCTGAAAATGAATGTTTTTAACTTAATACATGCTAGTATTCGAGATACAAGTTTATTAAGTTATTTTATTATTTTTTATGAATATCTATTGATATATTTTTATTTTTAATTAGGTGAATTATAATTGTGTTTTTCCCCTAAGCTTCTTGTAAAGAAGTTAGTTTGAAATGAACAAAAAAAAAAATCATGCAACCAACTTCCATTTTAAAGTTTCATGTCAATTTTCTTTTTTATAATTAGAAATTCAATTAAATGACAGAAAGATTAGCTTTAATGGTTGGAAATTACATTTTTAAGCCAAAAATATTTATTTTAGCACATGGGCTAAAGAACCTCAACCCAAGTGTATAAAATGCCCTCTGGTTCATTTAATCGTATTGTTTTTCAAAAATTTACATACTTATCATTGAAAAGCATTTTTTTCCTCCTAAGTAAATTTTTTAAGTTAATTGAGAATAAAGGGTAAGAATGACAATTCAAAATTCAAATAAAACTAACTGTTTTAAAACTTTCCCACTTTCTAAAATTGTTTCTCTTACGGTTTTCAAATCTAATTAGGTAAAGCTCTTATCCTCAACTATTAATAATCTCGTATATAAACTCCTTCAAATATTTTATATTGATCAAAAGGCATTGAACCAGAGTTATTAAACCCGACTCGGTCTAGAGGCCGGGTCACCGGTTCACTGGTCTAATCGTTGGGTCACTGGTTGGACCGTCGAGTCAATAACATCGGAAATATAATACGAAAAAGTAAAAAGTACATTACATCCTAAAAGAAATTCATCAATATAATTAACATAACAATTCAAAACACACCTAGAACATAAACAAACTAAATTCAACAAAAATCCTCATAAGCATCAAACAACCATTCAGAATGGTTCAACTCAATGGATCAAATGTCTCAGTGTTTATCTCACCTTTTACACCAGTTAAATGTTGTTTAATTTGATTAATGCTTCCACTGGCAAAAACACTACTACAATACAAACAAGCCAATTTTTTCCTTAATCAACTTTTACCTACTTCAGGAGCTTCTCTACAATGGCCCCATATTGGATCCGTTTTGTTAAGCAGCCTAAAGGGAGGTGAATGGGATGCTGTTCAAAAAATTTTTTATTAATAAGCTATTGCAATCACCCACAATTAGATGCAGAATATAAAATAACAGTTTAAACACAAGCAAACTAGTTTGAACAAACAATTCGAACAATAGTTCGAACAGATAGTTCGAACAATAGTTTGAACAAAATAGTTTGAACAGTTCAAACACAGTAGAAAAGGTTTGAACAAGCAATTTAGAAATAGTTTGAACAGAGCTAAAAATAAAGAACACGCATGATTTATAGTAGTTCACTTCAACTTGAAGTTACGTCCACTCTGCAAAGCACGGCCCACTGCTGCCCTAGGGTAGCACTATAACTTAGTTCCTTTTACGAGTTCAGGAACAAATAACTCTTACAACTTCAACCTTTCCTTTTTTAAGGCAAGAAAGTCAACAAACAAACCTTAAAACCTTCCTTATTCTAAGGCAAGAAAGAGAATAAGCAAACCTCCTAGAATACCAGCCTTGAACAATTTGTCAAGCTATATTCAAACCTACTTTAATGCAAGTGAAATTACTATCCACTCCTTAATATATTGGATAGTCACATAAATGATATAAGATGATAACAAGTGCTCAAAAAATAATTTTAAAACAACTATAAAAATAGATTTTCTAGAAACCAGAATAATTCAAACAATTAAAACGTTTCTAAAAATTCAAGTGTGAAAATCCAGATTTAAGAAATTTGTTTCACATAATAATTCCTATAACACAAATAGAACTTACAGTCCTTTCAAAAATCAGAATCACCAAGAATTTCAATTGCAACACTTCACGAAAGCCTTTTTTCAAATGAATGAACATTTAAACATGAAAAGAGTAGTTTGAACACTTGAAGAGAGAAAATCAGTTTGTGCGTGTTCAGCGTGTTGTTTTTCTTATCATTCAAAATAATGTTGCTGCCTCTTATATAGAGAAGTATATAGCCATTGAATAAAATCTTCCAAAACAAAATTCATGTAAGAATATTTCAATCAAATATCACGAATCAAGGAAGTAATTTTAAAATTCAAATCTTGTGAATGCTATTTTTCTGAGAAATGAACTTTCCCTAAATCCTTTCCAAATTTGTTTTTCGAGAATAATCACTTAAAAAAAGTTTTTGAATGTGAAAAAAAAAACCATTTAAGAAAATAAAAATATTTTATTTTGAGCAATATGAAAATCTATCCAATATTTTGAGAAATAGACTTACAGAAAATATCCTACCAAATCTTCCATAATCTTGCTCTTCAAATTTTTCAACTATATTCCTTTGTAATACACATCCTGAAAATAGAAATAAACTTCATAGAAATATGTTAGTATTACAAGTTTGGCATCATCAAAATCAAATCCATGGGGCCTTGGGTCAATAAGATTTACCTCTCACTCCACTTGTCTTAGTAGAATGAGTTTGAGTCTGATCGACTGCTGATGGAGAGGAATCACTTGCACCACCAGAAGCCATTTTACCTGTATAATAAACAAAATGGTACAACCAAGTATCACAAGTAATCAACCAAATTTGTAAATAACTATATACAATTTCGCCAATACCTCGTCATATTCGACTACAAGATTATATAGTAGGAGGAGTTACAACATTGTGCAACCAGCTGTCCTCTTTTGCAACTAGGAGAAAGATGACAAAAGAGACCAAAGACTACTTCATTTAAAATACATAATATATAACAAGGTGGCTTCAGAGATGTACCAAAAAAAAAGAAAAAAGACACCCATGAGTCCAATCTTAAAAGAAGAAATCATAAATAGTCTATGTTGTTAAACTACCAAAAAATTTTGTATTCGTTCAAACCATCTTTTTATGCGTTACATAGATAGCAGTTCATACACTCAGCAACAAAAGGCTTTATCTGTTAGCCTCCAATGTTCCAGCCCAACAAATAAGCACCAGCTTACATAGTTTGTAACATAATCTTTGATCATTCTTTTCGATAGTGAAATCATCTCATTCACATGTTTTCCTTGAATTTGTCCTAATTAATGATCTTACAAATAAAATAAAAGCATTCAAATTAGAATCAGAGTGGTAAAACACTCAAGTGGGGTTATGACGAGTGGAACAGTGGCAACATGAGACACCCACAAAACATCTATGCTACAACACAATTAACTACAATATGAAATGCAAGGCCTTGTTATCCTCCTATATAAAATAAATTTCATCTTCGTTTGCAAAAATGGCAGTCCAAGTAACAATATTTTGGTTTAGCATTTGATCAAACACCTTACGAGCATCAAGCAAACTACCAAGTCTCATACAAGCATTGATCAAGTTATTATAAACAAATACTAAAGACTACCCAAGACACTTCATAATCAAGGAATGTATCCTTTTAACATCTCTAACATTGTAACGTGATTCAACCGTGTGGAACTAGTAGTCAAGAAACTACGAAAGGGAGAACAAATTTAAGGGAATCAACTTACCTTTCGTAGTCTATGGAAAATGAGGAAGGCAAGCAAAACTGACAACGTTCATTGTGGATGGTGAAATCGGCAGCATGTAGGTTTAGGGTTTCATTCCCTGCTAGTTTCCTTCGATTTTGTTCATAAATGGGATAGTTCCTTTTTCATTTTGTTGTTTTGTTTTTTAAAGGTCCGGTCTTTGTTTAGGTTACGGTGAGTCTTTCAGTTCACAGGTCAACCTGTTAGGTTTAACGAGTTTGGAAGGGTTGATGTGTAGTCTGGGTCAAATCGAGACCCGAATAGGTTCGGGGACTAGGTTGATGGGTCACCGAGTTGACCCGCCGGGCCAATTGGGGTCTGATAACACTGCATTAAACACGATCAAAGTACGTGTAATATAACTAATCTATGTATAATATATGAATGCTAAAGCAGACTTTGTCATGTGGCACTATAATACCCCAAAAATACCTTATAATTTTGACATAGTTTTGTATAAGTGTTATTATAATTTAATAAATAACATTAAATACTAAAATGTGTGATTACAGTTATGGGTGCCTTATAGCAGTTATGGGGGAATAGCGTTTTTAAATTCGAAATTTCGCGGAAAAAAAAATCGGGTGAATCGGTAGATAAAATACGTAACTAGGGAGAGAGGGGGTAGAGAGTCACAAGGGTGGGGCCCCCCATGTGATCTCCACGTTTAGGGAGATTTCTTCTCCCACCAAATGGATTTCTCCCCCTCCCCCCATACCTTCAGGTAATAGTAATTATCGATAGCAATTATTGGCTTATATATATATATATATATAGATGGGTCTTTTGACTTTGTGTTACAAAGAAGTAGAAAGGAGAAGGAGAGACTTGAGAGAGGGTGAAGAAGAGACGTGAGAGAGAGTGAGAAGAAGGAAGAAGGCTTTGTATCACTAGAGGTAATTTTTTCACACCTTTACCTTATTTTGATGTTCTTCTTTGATAAATTCTTAAGGGAAGGTTTGATTCTCTAGATTATACTTGTGTTTGGCTCCAAAGCATGTTTATGTGGTGACCTAGACTGTAACAAGGGGTTGGTTTTGGGTTGTTCATCAAGGATGTTGCAAAATCTTATATTTTGACATAAAAATGTGATTTTAGAGTTTTATGCTTCTGATCTTAAAAAGAGGTTTCAAAATCACTTTATTTATGTTCCTGGAAGTAAATAAAACACTTTTTGTGTTGGTGATTTAAGCTGTATATGCACAGAAAAGTTTCTATAGTTTTTACTTTTAAAATATCACATTGCGCATAGTTTAGAAACAACCCTGAAACGTGGCTCTAGAGACCGAATTGGACCTGGACTATTAGAGACACTTTTTTAGAGGACTCAAGGACAGAGCTACAGGAACTCAAAATTACACAAATCGGAGTTAAAATGTTCTCCCAGATCCTGTTCAAAGTAAACAGACAGAGTCTGAAACGCTGCCCTGTTCATATACTTGCTATATATTATTGTTTATTGCCAATAAATTCCACACACTACTTGAGTGCAACCTTTACTGAGTACCTTTCATACTCAATATTTGCTGCAGTTGTTGTTTGAACTGCAGGTGAGGATTTTGGCTGTCCCTTAAAGGACAAGGGAAAAGGGGTAGCATACGGTTAGAGTGTTTAGTTGGAAACACCTTTTATTATTTTGTTAAACTTGGGTTGTAACGAAGCTATAACTAATAGTGTGTGGCTGTAATATTAACTCTACTACCTAGAACTTAGCTGATATTATTTTACTTTTAATGATGCTAATTTGTTGTCCGGTGAGGCACTCTCCACCTTATTCTCCATTTAAATTGGCGTACAAATTTAAATGAGAAGATGAAGTGGAGGGCGCTTCCGGTAACGCCTCCAATTTTCGATGAAGCCTTGGGAGAAGAAGTTCGGGGCATTACAACTTGGTATCGCCGAGGTTTAGGTATTTAAATGAAATGGTAACCTAAACAAATGAAGGTAATTTATTAGGAAACCACTAGGATGGGCTTGAGAGAACAAAGAAAGTTAGAGTAAAATGTAATATTTTCGTTGTTATATGACTAACCCTGACTCTTATAGATGTCAAGCCAAGGATCATGCCATAGTGAGGATACGATAGACTCCCCAGTACCCATTACTACACCTCCACTACCTTACTACGCAGATCAACCCTTCTCACCATTACAAGGGGTGTATAGAGACCCGTATTTGGTGATACTAGAGACGGTACCTCCAAGGACCTACATGGAGGAGCTCAAAGTAGAAATTAGACGCCGAAAACAACAACGTGTGCATGAAAGGATTGCCTTTTGGAAACAAATAACATATTTATGTAAACTGATCGAACAAGAGCAAGCAAGGAGGATCCAACAAGTGGCGAATAGTTGTGAGCTAGCAAAACAAGCTAAAGAGGTGGTGAACCAAGGAGGGAAGACTCGGCACACTATGGCGCTTCGCATGAAAATCAACGCGGTCATTCATGCACTTGAAGATGAGAGCCCATAGGTGTATGGATAGGAAGGGATGCTAGTAAGAAGGCTTTATATATATAAGTGTTAGGAGCCTTCCTCTTTTTGTTGCCACCCTGTGTTCATGTCCCTTTTGTTTTTGACACATGACATGAAACACTTTTATTTGTGATGTATGAAACTTTGGAGTAATGAAAGTGAATGTCCCGTTTAGTTTGATAAACTTACGAAACCTATAGTTTGAACGGATGATTGAAACTTTGTCGATCCTTTCTTTTCAGAATGGCTCCCCGTACCTGTAGCACTGCGAACTAACAAAACCCTGAGGGAGGGAATCACAACATTGCTGGAGGAAGTAATATTGCCACTGGGGGGAACACCAACACTACTAGAGAGAATAATAATGTTGTGGGAGGAGGAGTTGCAACCGTACTTGCTCAATTTATGGCATTTTTGCAAGCAAATATGCAACCTCGTGCAACTGAGCAAGCTGCACCACCGCAAGTGGAACCAAGGAAACTCACTTATAAGGAGTATAAAGGACTACACCCTCTGAAATTCTAGGGATCCTACAATCCTATTGAAGCCGACAACTGGATAAGGGAGACTGAGAGAATCTTTGAGATATCTCACTACCAAGAGGAGGATAGGGTTGTCTATGCCACGATGACGCTGAAAGATGAGGCTCGAAACTGGTGGGAGGTGACTTGTGTCATAGAGAATGGAAAGGATAACAATGAATCCTATATCCAGTGGTCGCGATTTGTGGAGTTATTTAGGGAGTAATATTTCCCACCAAGTATGACGAATCAGTTAGAAATGGAATTTTTAGAATTGATGCAAAAGGACATGACGGTAGCTCAATATGCTGCGAAGTTCAATCGACTAGCTAAATATGCACCACTCCAAGTGAATAATGAAGCTAGAAAGGCTAGAAGATTTAAACAAGGGTTGAAGTTTGCGATTAGGAGTCGAGTCATGATCCTACAATTGCAAAAGTACTTAGAATTGGTGGAAATGGCACAGTTGATAGAAAAGGAGCTAACCAATCAATGGGGGGAAAAGGGAGACAAAAAGAGGAAGGTACTCGAAGGAAGGAAGGACCAACAACTAAATAAGAAGAAGGGAACATGGGTTAAATATGAAGAAGAAACACAAAAAGAGGTCAAGAAGCAGGAAGACAATGAAACAATTTGTAGAAGATGCCAAAAGAGTCATCCCAGGATGACCTGTCAGCGTGCCTTAAGCACATGTTTCAAATGTGGGAAGATTGGACACACCGCTAAAGATTGTCCTTCACCAAAATTAGTTTGCTACAATTGTGGAAAGCCCGGCCACCTGTCCAAGGAGTGCCAGGTCAAGAAGGAAAGTACTGGGAGAGGAAATGGTATGCGTCCACAACAAGCTACTGCTCGGACCTTTGCTTTGACAATGAAGGATGCAGAACCATCAAACGAAGGGGTGACAGGTACGTTACCCGTTTGTGGAATGGAAGCATCGATTTTATTTGATTCGAGTGCGAGTCACTCATTCGTTTCAATGAAATTTGCTGATAAACTAAGTCGTAAGCCGATGAGACTAACCGACCTATTAGTGATAGGTCTTCCGAGTGGAAACATGATACCTGTTGAATTTATATTGAATGATTGCATAATAGAAGTAAATGGAAGTAGTATGCTGGCTGATTTAATGGTATTTGAATTGCATGAATTTGATGTTATACTAGGAATGGACTAGTTGTCTGCATATCATACATCAATAGACTGTAGGAATAAAAGATTGGTTTTTCAACCCCCGGGTCAACGGGAGTTCACTTTTGGAGGCGGAGGGATAGGTAAGAGATTATACATAATCTCTTCATTAAAAGCATGGCGTTATCTAAGGAGGGGATGTGAGGCGTTTCTCGCCCGCATCATTGATACAAAGAAGGGTGGACTAGAGTTGAAAGATATTCCTATTTGCCGGGAATTTGCTGATGTTTTTCCGACAGACTTGCCTGGCATGCCTCCTAATCGAGAGATAGAGTTCAGTATTGAAATCATCCCTGGAACAACAGCGATTACATAGGCTCCATATCGCATGGCACCTCTTGAACTAAAGGAGCTCAAGGCACAGTTGCAAGAGTTATTGGATAAGAATTTCATAAGACATAACACATCACCGTAGGGAGCACTTGTCCTGTTTGTAAAAAAGAAAGATGGATCATTAAGATTGTGTATTGATTATAGAGAATTGAATATGGTGACAGTTAAAAACAAGTACCTTCTACCAAGGGTGGATGATCTGTTTGACCAGTTGCAAGGTGCGAGATTCTTTTTGAAGATTGATTTAAGGTATGGTTATCACCAACTGAAAATTAAGGAAAGTGATGTCCCAAAAACTGCTTTTCGCACGCAATATGGTCATTATGAGTTTCCTGTTATGCCTTTTGGTTTGACGACTGCTCCAGTAGCATTCATGGATTTAATGAATCAGGTATTTCATACATATCTAGACAAGTTTGTAATTGTTTTTATCGATGATGTTCTTGTGTACTCTAAAACGGAGGAAGAGTATGCACAACATTTGAGGTTAGCCTTACAAACCCTAAAGGATAATCAGCTATACACCAAGTTCTCAAAATGTAAATTTTGGCTAAGAAAGGTCCACTTTCTAGGCCATGTTATTTCGGAGGAAGGTCTTTCTGTGGACCAAGCAAAAGTCAATTCAGTGACTGATTGGAAACAGCCAAAAACAGTGACAGAGATTCGTAGCTTTTTGGGATTAGCCAGTTATAAGCGACGATTTATTCCTAATTTTTCCAAGTTAGCTGTGCCACTTACGCAACTAACAAGGAAAAACATGAAATTTGAATGGACGAAAAAATGCGAAGAGAGTTTCACAGAGCTAAAGAAGAGACTAATTTCGGCACCAGTTTTGGCTATGCCAATAGAAGGTAAGAAGTTTGTCATTTACACTGATGTATCAAGAGTTGGACTGGGAGGAGTTTTAATGCGAGATGGGAAGGTTATTGCATATGCCTCCCGACAACTTGAGCCCCATGAGAAGAACTACCCGACCCATGACTTGGAGTTAGCTGCGGTGATCTTTGCCTTAAAAATTTGGAGACACCATTTGTATGGAGTACCATGTCAAATATTTACTAATCATAAGAGCTTGAAGTACATTTTTACTCAAAAGGAGTTGAATTTGAGGCAAAGAAGGTAGCTTGAATTGCTAGAAGATTATGATTGTACCATTCAATATCACCCAGGAAAGGCTAATACTGTAGCCGATGCTTTAAGCCGAAAAAGGGGTGGGAACCTTGCTTACTTGGCCACTAAGCAACCTGAGTTGTTGAAAGAAATGGAAAGGTTGGAGTTGGAAGCGTTAGTGAGGAGGAAAGAAGCAAAACCCCTATACCACATGCAAATCGAGCCGTCTATCTTTAATCAAATTAGGATTGCGCAAAGACAAGATAAGAAAGTGTACACGAATAGCTGTTGAAGTTGGAGCTGGCAAAATGGAGGAGTATTCCATAGCCGAAGATGGATTATTGTTGAATAGAGTAAAAATCTATATCTCGAATGAACCAAGCATTAGGAAAGAGATTTTGAAGGCGATACACAATTCTGCATATACGATACACCCAGGGGGAACAAAGATGTATAAAGATTTGAAACATATCTTCTTATGGCCAAATTTGAAGAGAGACGTAGCAAACTATGTATCTCGATGTTTGACGTGCCAACGTATCAAGGCTGAACATCAAAGGCCGTTAGGACTTTTGCAACCTTAACCAATTCCGGAGTGGAAGTGGGAGAACATCTCCATGGACTTTGTGAGCTGACTACCAAAAACACCAAAAGGCCACAATGGCATTTGGGTAATAGTAGATCGATTAACGAAGTCAGCGCACTTTTTACCTATCCGAATGGAGGAAAAACTCCATAAGCTTTAAGGAGATCATTCGACTGTATGGGACACCATTGACTATTGTCTCTGATCAAGACCTACAATTCACATCCACTTTTTGGAAAAGCCTGTAGCATGCTATGGGGACAAAGTTAACAATGAGCATAGCTTTTCACCCCCAAACTGATGGGCAGTCTGAGCGTACTATTCAGACGCTTGAGGATATGTTAAGGGCATGCGTGATGGATTTCAAAGGAAATTGGTCGGATCACCTTGCCCTAGCTGAATTTACTTATAACAACAGCTACCATTCAAGTATTGGTATGCCACCATATGAAGCACTGTATGGAAGAAAATGTCGATCACCTGTATGTTGGAGTGAAATTGGAGAACGGTGAGTGCATGGTCCAGAAATAGTGGATGAAGCTGTGGAGAAAGTTAAAATAATTCAAGAAAGACTAAGAGCAGCACAAAGTAGACAGAAAAGTTAGGTGGATAATCGCAAAAATGAGTTGGAATTTGAAGTTGGAGATCAAGTCTTCCTTAAGGTGTCGCCATGGAAAAAGATTATGAGATTTGGCAAGAAAGGAAAGCTTAGCCCTCGTTATGTCGACCCATTCCCTATCCTGGAAAGGATTGGACCCGTGGCCTATAAGCTTGACCTACCCGTAGAGTTATCAAGATTACATGATGTATTTCATGTATCAATGCTGAGGAAATATCTGCCTGACCCATCGCACGTCATTAATAATGAACTTGCACAATTGGAGGAGGACTTAACCTACGTGGAACAACCAATGGAGATTTTGGATAAAAAGGAACGAGTTTTGCAATCAAAAAAGATCCCAATGGTGAAAGTCCTGTGGAGAAATCATACGATAGAAGAAGCAACATGGGAGACTGAGGAGTCTATGCGGTACCAATACCCATAGCTGTTTAACACTTAAGGTAAGATTAATTTTAGGGACGAAATTTCTAAAGAATGGGAGAATGTAATACCCCGAAAATACCTTATAATATTAGCATATTTTTGTATGAGTGTTGTTTATAATTTAATAAATAACATTAAATACTAAAATGTGTGATGTATTACAGTTATGGGTGCCTTATAGCAGTCATGGGGGAATAGCATTTTTAAATTCGAAATTTCGTAAAAAAAAAATCGAGTGAATCGGTAGACAAAATACGCAACTAGGGAGAGAGAGGGTGGAGAGTCACATGGGTGGGGCCCACCCATGTGATCTCCACGTTT
This sequence comes from Santalum album, assembly GCA_034195605.1. Classification (NCBI taxonomy): domain Eukaryota; kingdom Viridiplantae; phylum Streptophyta; class Magnoliopsida; order Santalales; family Santalaceae; genus Santalum; species Santalum album. The sequence goes on along the minus strand of CM067260.1, from coordinate 12,983,078 downwards.
AGGGAGATTTCTTCTCCCACCAAATAGATTTTTCTCCCTCCTGCCCATACTTTTAGGTAATAGTAATTATTGATAGAAATTATTGGCTTATATATATATATATGGGTCTTTTGACTTTGTGTTACAAAAAAGTAGAAAGTAGAAGGAGAGACTTGAGAGAGGGTGAAGAAAAGACGTGAGAGAGAGTGAGGAGAAAGAAGAAGGCTTTGTATCACTAGAGGTAATTTTTTTCACACCTTTACCTTATTTTGATGTTCTTCTTTGATAAATTCTTGAGGGAGTGTTTGATTCTCTAGATTATACTTGTGTTTGGCTCCAAAGCATGTTTATGTGGAGACCTAGACTATAGCAAGTGGCTGGTTTTGGGTTGTTCATCAAGGATGTTGCAAAACCTTATATTTTGATATAAAGATGTGATTTTAGAGTTTTACGCTTCTGATCGTAAAATGAGGTTTCAAAATCACTTTATTTATGTTCCTGGAAGTAAATAAAACACTTTTCGTGTTGGTGATTTAGGCTGAATATGCACAGAAAATTTTCTATAGTTTTTACTTTCAAAAGATCACATTGCGCACAGTTCAGAAACAGCCCTGAAACGTAGCTTTAGAGACCGAATTGGACCTGGACTATTAGAGGACTCAAAGACGGAGCTATAGGAACTAGAATTACACAAATCGGAGATAAAATGTGCTCCCAGATTCTGTTTAAAGTAAACAGACAGAATCTGGAATGAAAATGGGAGAGGCCAGAAATTGGGCTTCTTTGCTTGGGGCTGTTCTGAGCCCCTATAGGCCTATAAAACTGATTCAAACTAATTATTTCACTGTATTAAGTACCAAATTCATGTGTTTGGCTTGATGTCCCGATTAACCCTAAGTTTGAGCAAACTTATGGAGGGTTATGCATAGAGACTTATTATGAGTTTTATGTTACAAAATTGGTGAATAATTGTGGTGTTATTAATTATAAATTATAGGTTGATTGTTTCTTGGAATATTTTCAAGGGAAGCATTGCAAGGTAAGTTTTGCTACTTTCTTATGAAAGATATAAAATGCCGATTTGTTGTGGGATACTTCCCTAGTTCTTGGATGGAGTCTTCTTTTGACTCAAAAATTTTTTACATTAATGTTAATATTGTAAATACTGGCTGATTTTGGACTAAGCATGAACAACCGTCAAAGATGGGTTATGGGTGAACTCTAGTACTAGAATAAGTATGATAAGGTGTTTAATGCAGGTTCATCGGCTTTGTTGCCACTCAGTCAATTGTATTGATGTATGCTTAGTGATTGCTGAAATGCTGCCATGTTCATATACTTGCTATATATTATTGTTTATTGCCAATAAATTCCGCACACTGCTTGAGTGCAACCCTTACTGAGTGCCTTTCATACTCAATATTTGCTGCGGTTGTTGTTTAAACTGCAGGTGAGGATTTTGGCCATCCCTTAAAGGACAAGGGAAAAGGGGTAGCATACGGTTAGAGTGTTTAGTTGGAAACACCTTTTATTATTTTGTTAAACTTGGGTTGTAACGAAGCTATAACTAATAGTGTGTGGCTGTAATATTAACTCTATTACCTAGAACTTAGCCGATATTATTTTACTTTTAATGATGCTAATTTGTTGTCCGGTGAGGCACTCTCCACCTTATTCTCCATTTAAATTGGCGTACAAATTTAAATGAGAGGATGAAGTGGAGGGCACTTCTGATAACGCCGCTAATTTTCGATGATGCCTTGGGAGAAGAAATTAGGGGCGTTACAGGCATTTTCCTATAATGTGTCAAAACTACGCACAACCCTTTGGGCGTGAGGGATTCTTCCCTGTCTTTCTCCTTATGATAAAGAAGTTTCGATTACAGAATAAGACAAGATATTTGTTCAACCTACAAATCCCAAATGTTTTCACCCCTCCCCTCCCTTTTTAGTTCTTGCCCATTCTATTCCCTTTCAATTCCTCAATGATTACATTGGTTCATCTTCTTTCCAATCACATATTTGATTCAGCCCTTAAGAACCCCTAATTCCTTTAAAAAACCTAATCTACATTACTTTTGCACCCATCTCAAGTATTGATCCAAGGCTCCGTGGATTTGATTTTGATGATACCAAACTTATAATACTAATATATTTTCATGAAGTTTATTTCTGTTTTTCAGGATATATATTACAAGGGAATATAATGGAAGATTTTAAGATCAAAATTTGTGGAAGATTTGATAGGATATTATTGTAAGTCTATTTCTCAACATATTGGATAGATTTTCATGTTGTTCAAAATAAAATATTTTATTCTCTTCAACGGTTTTATTTTCCAAATTCAAAAACTTTCTTTAAGTGTTTATTATTGAAAAACAGATTTAGTAGGTTTTAGAAAAAGAATATTTTCTGGAATATAGTATTGAGCGAATTTAAATTCGAATAACTTCCTTGATTTGTAGATTTGATTAAAATATTTTGCACGGATTTTATCTTGGAAGATCTTATTCAACGGCTTTATACATTTTCTATATAAAAGGCTGCAACACTATTTTGAAAGATAATTAGAACATACGCAAAAATTGTTTTTCTCTCTACAAATATTAAAACACTCTTTTCACGTTCAAACGTCTGCTCATTTGAAAATAGGCTTTTGCGAAGTCCTACATTTGAAATTCCTGTTGACTCTGATTTCTGAAAGGGCTGTAAGTTTTATTTATATTTCAGGAATTGCTATGTGAAACAAATTTCTTAAATCTCGTTTTTCACACTTGATTTTTCAAAAACGTTTAAACTGTTTGAACTGTTCTGTTTTCTGAAAAATCTATTTACAGTTGTTTTAAAAGTGTTTTTGAGCAACTGTGACTATCTGTTCTCATTTTCTGTGACTATCCAATACGTTGAGAAGTGGACAGTAGTTCCATTTGTATTTGGGTAGGTTTGAACACAGCTTGACAAATCGGTCAAGGCTGGTGTTCTAAGAGGTTTGTTTACTCGCTTTCTTGCCTTATAATAAGAAAGGTTTTGAGGTTTGTTTGTCACTTTCTTGCCTTAGAAGAAGAAAAGTTGAACTTGTAAGGGTTATTTGTTCCTGAACCCGTAAAAGGAACTTTGATATAGTGTGATCCCAGGGCAGCAGTGGGCGGTACTTGGCAGAGTGGACATAGCTTCAAGTTAAAGTGAACCACTATAAATTCTGTGTGTTGTTTACTTTTTGCTCTGTTCAAACTGTCTTTGAATTGCTTGTTCAAACCCATTTGCTATAATAGAGCTGTTCAAAATGTGTTGTTTTAACTGTTGTTCAAACTACTTTGTTTAAATTATTGTTCGAACTATCCGTTCAAACTAGTGTTTGAAATATTTGTTCAAACTAAATAACTGTTCAAACTTTACTGTTTTTGTTTAAACTATTTTGTTTATTCCACATCTAACCGTAGGTGATTGCAAGAGCCTATCAACGAAGAACTTCTTGAAAAGCATCCTATTCATCCCCCTCTAGGCTGCTCAACATCAAGTTTGCTAATTTTCAATTGCATCCATTGTGGGTTTAATTTAATATACCACTTCGTTTCTACTTATTTTCATGACATAGACCACCTTCTTCAAATAATCGTTGGTGCAACAACAATCTAGTGCTTCTCATATTTCTAACAATTTCAGGTAAAATTCCATTAGTGTTTCTTCGTTGTTTAAATTAGTTTTACCTTTTGCCCTCCTTCAATTTCCAGGGTAACTGAGGTTGCATTCTTTATGTTCGTAAAAATGCTTGATAGAATGTGAAACTAATTGTTGTTTCTATAATTTATTTTTTTTTTTTACCTTTTCATTCATCCATGTCTGTTTAAATTTCATATGAAATTAAAGAATTGCCAAAAAATAAAGAAATTAGGTATCCAAAATGACTTACTCTACTCACAGAAAATCACTTTTTTACAGAAAATCACTTTTCATATTTGTTGCTATGATAAATAAAAATTATGGCAATGCCACAAGCCTAACACTTGTATATATAATAACAAACGCTTATCACTCTGATGGCAACACGTGGCTTCTTTCTTTTTTCCCTCTCTTAAGTGATCAATTGATACTCCATTGTAGTTCTCAGAAGCAATTAATTTGTAGGGCAAAAAACTAAATAAATAAATAATGTTTTGCATTAAGATATTGCTTTATGATGAATTTTATTTAAACTAAACTAAGCACCAATTCTTAATTAAGAAGAAATTTTCTTAACTAAACATAATACATACTTAACTTGCATCACTCATACATATGTAATTCCTTTTCTCACTAGAAAGTAAAAAAGTAATTTTAACATTTTGGTTTCCATAATATTTTTGTCAAAATTTTAATCCTGTTGTGGGGCGACAAGATAGGAAAAAATAAATAAATATTTTTAAGATTCATGAAAGAATAGGCCAATTAAATTTTTTTTCCATGCCCCTACTTTAAAACTTTTTGAAAATTATTAATAATTTTAATGGTACAAATAAATAGAAATAACATACAAGAATATGAAAATGCACTCGATTGCACAGGATTTGGCATCATTCTATTGTATATTAACAATAAAAAATTAATGAATCAAGCAGATTCAATTGTATACACGAGCATTTTCTAGATTTCGAAAACTCATAAAAATTATCATGTCATTTAAATCTGTAAAATTATACTTATTAAGAGTTTTTTTATTACTTTCTTTTTTCTTTAATAGGCGCTTTTGTAAGGTAATGGGGGCACAAAAAATAATATAGAAGGATAAAAATGAAAAAAAAAAAGGAAAGAAAAATAAAATATAAATATAAATATAAATATAATATAAATAGAATAGAAAAGTAATAATGGAATCAAATGGTATGTTAAGGTAAGAGTAAGTCAGGTATTTAATAATTTAAGAGTGAATATTTTAGTTACTTTACCTTGGTCAAAACTTAACCGGGAGCAGTTAAAACCATGGTATTGCAAATGCACCCACTAACATTTGCCAAAACTTAGAAACCAAGCTGAAACTTGATTTTAACAGTAACCCATATCAACCTCCACACAAAAGAACAGAGATCCATGATTCCTCAAGTATTTTTAAGGGTTCATAGCAAGATTTGACCGAAATTCGTTCAGGGGGCAACTACAATCCTCCCGGCAACTTGGTCAACATCTGGCTGACCGCTGGACGTAATTCTCCTTCCTCTGTTACACAACAGCAATCTATGCAGTCAACAGACCAGAAGGACCCGCATGACTGGCAGGAATGGGAATGGGTTGGGAATGTTGATTTATCAATGTCTAATGTATCGATGTCTAATGTATCAATTCAAAATATTGATCCTCGTATAAAAAGATAAATTTTTATCCCTAAATGTTTTGGATTGATCATTCCCACTCCAATTCACATTCCATTACCACCTTTCAGATGAAACCTGAGGTGGAAATGACAGGTGGACATTGAAGTGTGCAGATAGTTATCGAGTATCGGCTTAAATATGGATAACAGCAATGAATCTCAAAAACCAGATAATTGCAATTATATCAAGATAAACGCATTCCTGCTGCCCCAAACAAATCATGAACACAAAAAGCCTTAAAAATAAACCTCACCCCTTGGCTTCAAGTTCAATGATGTTCATATTTTGCATTTGATGAAGAATGTGACGAGCCACCTCACCACTGCTCCTGCAGAAATGGAGGGGCAACTACCCTTCCTCTTGCTCCCTCCATATATCCTCCAGAAAGCACCAACACCAGGACCAGCTCTCAAATAGATTTTCCTTGCCATGGAAGCTGCAACACAAAATGAGTATACATGATGTAACTACAACAGGCATGTGATGAGATGAGAATATAAGTGGGAGATGTGTGCATCTGTGTGTAAGACAGAGAGAGAGAGAGAGAGAGAGAGAGAGAGAACAAACCTGCTCAGATGTAGTACCAATCCGGGTCATATGGAGCAAGCTCCTTAAACATTGCAGTCTTTACAATATCAGTCCACTCAGGAAGCTCCATCTGTTAAATAACAAGAATACAGATATGAAGCGCCAAGACAAGCTGCCATCCAGAAGGAGGAAAGTGACTTACACAGACATGAGAAAAATGAAATGCGAATCCATCTATATGACAGAAATCAAAATTGGTAACAAGCAAACAATCATGCAACCAGTTTGCTGCAAAATTCTTTGATAATAAAAGTAAATCAACCCCATTAAAGTACATATACATCACCCTGATGACCACATTGCATTTATTCATTGATACATTATACTGATGATTTGATTGAGTTGCAGACACCTTGCATTGCATAAATCACAACCAATCATCTTCTGTACAAGAGAATGGAAACCATTTTAGTGGGAACAAATGGATTTCTGGCAGGTAATTAATTTCAGATCTGGAAAAGGAAATGAAATAAAAAAGATATACATGAAGGATGAAATTATTGGAATACGTAATGACCTCAACTATGATTTTAGTTATATTTTCCTTTACCAAACTGCATATAGGAGTTCCAAAACCAGTCTATTTTATATTTGGTGAAGTCTTCTTAATACTGTGGGGAAAAAAGGTGAGTTCCCTACTGTCCTGTCCTATTGATATGTATATCAGTTGTAAATATTTTGATTATTTTAAGGGTCAGTCACAATGTATCTTAGACCTTGGAAAACAATGCCCATATTACTGTTAAATTGCAAAACAGAACAAGCTTTTAACTAATGAATTCTAACATAAATTAATAAGATTGGAACTTTTTTTTTTTTTTGATCAGTAAAAGAGCAATAAATTAAATGGGCACCAAGGGGGTGCAAACCCAGGAGATTACAAAGTTAGGTTATCATTAAGCTTAATACAATCAACAAAAGGATCGAAATTACAAGAGAGTACCCAATTTTTAAAATTGAAAAGCCAAACTTCCTTTATATGTTGAATCGAGCATTCTTCACCTTCGAAAACCCTTTTATTTCTGTCCTTCCAAAGAACCCAAATGATGCTAAGAGGAATCAAAAGAAACAGCTTCTTCCTTTTCCTACTAGGGTTTAAACCGGACCAAGCCATAAGCTCCTTGTCAATGCTTCCCGCCATTGCCCAATGGATGCCAAAAATGGTAAGAGCAAAGTCCTATATTCACCTCACCCAAAGGCAGTGAATAAGGAGGTGATTCGCTGATTCAAGAGTGTTTTTGCAAAGGGAGCATCTATTGATGAGGCATTGCCCACGTCGTTGCAAATTGTCCATGGTAAGGATTTTCAGTTTGAGTAGCTTCCTAAGCAAAGAAGGAAATTTTCAGTAGGAGCACCAGATTTCCAAATCGGGGTACACAGTTGCTTATCATACACCAAGTTTTTATAGTTATCGTTAGTAAGATCCAAGCAACAATCGCGAACATTAAATTGACCAGATTTACTAAGATTCCACTTGATCATGTCTTCACCCCAGGAAAGTTCAAATTCATGTAGATCAAGTTAAAGAATTCAAAGAATTCTTCGAGCTCCCAATCATTAGCCCTTTTGCTAAAATTAATGTTTCAACTCCCCCTCTTGATAAGGGAAGCAATAGTGGCTTCCTTGTCTGTGGTCAGCGAAAAAAGACTCGAAGCTACACCAACAATCTTCCCAAAAAAATATGGAGTCACCATTGCTTGGAATCCAATTAATGTTGGTCAACATCGAATTCCATCCTTTGCGGATATCTTTCCACAAGGCTCTTCCGTAAGGAAGTTGACTTTACTTTGAGGTCAACCCTAGGTGGTCCACCCCATAAATAGAGGCAATAACCTTCCTCCCAAGGTTATTTTTTTCTCGTACATAAACCTCCAAAGCCATTTGTTTAACAAAGCTGAGTTGAATTCAAGTAGAGACTTGATGCCCAAACCCCCTTGAAGCAAAGGTTGCTTGACGATGTCCCACTTAACAAGATTGTATTTGAATTCCTCCCCAAAATTTCCCCAAAGGAACCTTCTTTAGATGGCCTCTAACCGCTTGGCCACAGAACAAGGAAGATGAATAAAATAAGGGGGTGCACTTTATCTAGTGCAGCCTCGTTCTCAACGATTGCCACGTAGATGAAGAAATCTGGTAGAGGCGCTCTCAATCAGCTCTCCACGGTTTCTCTCTAGGGCGATTCCCCTGGCGACCCCAAAGCCGTAGACTCTATGCAGTAGCCGCTGATTGGTGCATCTCTTCATTCAACAATTTCTCTCTCTCATTCTTGAGTGGTGAACTATCAGGAATTCTTGAATTGGATTTTCTACTGTGTTCACATGGGTTCAGAAGATTAACTGTCTGAATCCATAGGGAAGAAGAAAAAAATCTCTCCTCTCTCCAAAAAGCTTACGCCAAATGTAAAGGATCCTAACCTTGAACTTGGTCGGCGTATTATGGCTGAGCGGCAAGTGCAAGAACTGAAAGAAACCCAGTCGAGCAAAGGCAATCGGGTTCCAGTTCTAGCCCAGAAGATTGATTTACAGCCTTCTGAAACTTCAGATGATGATGCTTCAGTGGATCACCAGAGAGAAGACCACACTGACACTGCAGATTTCAACGATGTAGTGCAAAAGAATTCACAGAGGAACAAAGAAGCTCAAGTTGATTCTTCCTCCTCTTCTGACTCTTCTGAAGATGTTGAGGATAGATTGGTTGAATCTTCCAGCCTTGGGGTAGAATCCACCTTCCTACAGGGGGATAACAAGAACAAAACTGTGCCTGCACATAAAGTGCTCGATGAAATGCCCCTGCATAATTTTGTGCAGGACAGCTCTCCTGACATCTCGTGCAACCTTGGGACTAATGATACTATATCCTCCATGCACTCCGAACCCCCTGATTCCCCAATCCATAAGGACAATCATATGAACAAGCCTTGGTCAAGCCTGTTCAAAAATAACCGTGCTCCTGATGAAGGTCACAAGCTCAAATTTGATCAAAAAGCTGCAGAGGAATGCAATATGGAAGCTGATGACTGCTCTCCAATCTCAGATGTTTGGTGCCCAACACTTATCAACTACGTTGCAGGTCGTTTCCTTGACAAACAGGCTATTATTCAGTGCTGTCAATCGTGGACCTGCACTTTCTCCATCCATGAAAGTGGCTGGCTCATTTTCAGATTCAATGAGGTTCGAGACTTAAACATGGTTCTAGAGAATGGACCATATTTCATATTTCAACACCCTTTGCTTCTGAAAATTTTGCCCCCCTTCTTTCGGTTTGATAATGAGGAAATATATCTTTTCCCAGATTTGGGTTTGGCTAAGATCTCTACCATTTGAATTATGGAATGCTAGACGCATTAGTAAAATCCTCTCTGCAGCTGGGAAGCCCTTAAGGACAGATAGCCTAACGGCTTCTCATGGTAGGCCTTCTTATGCTCGGGCCCTTTTTGAAGTTAATGCCTCAAAAGAGCTGGTGAAGGAGATCCTAATAAAACTGCCCAATGGAAACTCCTTCAGTCAAGAAGTTACTTATGAATATGTCCCAACATATTGTTCCCGCTGTAAAGCTATAGGACATAAAGAAACTAGCTGTAAATTCAGCTCTAGCTCCAACCCTAACTCAGTTATAGGGACATCCCACCCTTCTGTTAGAGCAAAAAACAGTTCCTTTGCTGCTTTTGTCCAACCGACTGAAGCTCCTGCTCAGTTGACTGAAGCTAGCTGCCCTGTTCCAACTGTTCCCGCTGCTGCTAAGCCGTATGCAATGCCTGAGACTACCAAACTTCCTGAAGCTCCTAAACAGACACCCGAAGCTGTGGTTCACTCTGGGGTTGAACAAGCTAAAGCTCAGATATCTCTGTCCAAGTCTCAGCCAAATGCGGATCAAGAACCTGTTAGACTTAAACACACTGAAGGGAGGCGAAAAGGTAAAGAAATGGTTCCATTGAGTGGAAGACGCAAGGGTAAAGAAGTGGCCATCTCTAGCTCTGCTGCCACCCTAACTGAGAGTTACAAAATAACTAATAAAGGTATAAAGATTGGGGGCCCTCATCCCCCTATCTCATCATGAATTTACTATCATGGAATATAAGGGGTTTTAATAAACCCCTAAAGCATCAGGGATTGATGCAATTTTAGAATCTAAGCTTTCTTCGAGCTCCCTTGATGCTTTGATGAAGACTACTTTCAAGAATTGGTCATACTCCCACAATTTTGAGTCCCACACGGCTGGAAGAATTTTTATTATGTGGTTGGATGACCGGGTGGCTTTTCAAGTGCTCTCCTTTTGTGATCAACTCATCAATTGTTCCATCACTTGTAGGATTTCTTCCTCTCATTTTGTTGCTTCTTTTGCTTATGCTCTCCATTCTATTCTGGCGCGCAGGCCTCTTTGGGAGAACCTCCATCTCCTTGGTGACTCCATTCACTCTCCTTGGATCTTGATGGGGGATTTCAACAGTATTTTGCGCCCTTCTGACAAATGGGGCGGGGCTGATATCACAAACTATGAGATCAAAGACTTCAATAACCGTTGTGATGCTCTTGACCTTGACTCCCTTCCCAGCATGGGTGGTCAGTTCTCTTGGACCAACAAAAGAGTGTGGTCGAAGCTGGATAGAGCCCTAGCTAACCCGCTTTGGTTCAATGCTTTTCAGAGCTCTTCTGTTTTTACCTCAGATATAGGTACCATCTCTGATCATGCCTACTTGTTTGTTTCCATTTCCTCTTACAGCCCATGCAGATCTAAATCATTCAGATTCTGTAACACCTCGGCTGACCTTCCTGAATTCATTGGTTTGGTGGAGAAAAATTGGAATGTTCATATCAGGGGCTGCAAGTCCTTCCAGTTATACAAGAGGTTAAAGAGTTTAAAAGCTCCTCTTAAGATTCTGTTTCGTGATCACTGCAATAACATAGCAGGCCATATTGACTGCACTGTAGCTGCCTTCAATTCTATTCTTCTGTCTCTTCAGCAGCATCCGGATGGTATCTTGCTTCAGGAGGAAGCCTCAGCTCTCCGAAACAAAGCTATATCTCTGCGTAGAATGGAGCATACCCACCAAATGGATTTCTCCCCCTCTCCCCCCCCCCCCCCCCCCCGGGCCCATGCCTTTAGGTGATGGCAATTATTGGCTTTTATATATATATGGGTCTTTTGACTTTGTGTCACAAAGAAATAGAAAGGAGAAGAGACTTGAGAGAGGGTGAAGGAGAGACGTGAGAGAGGGTGAGGAGAAGGAAGAAGGCTTTGTATCACTAGAGGTAATTTTTTTTCACACCTTTACCTTATTTTGATGTTCTTCTTTGATAAATTCTTAAGGGAAGATTTGATTCTCTAGATTATACTTGTGTTTGGCTCCAAAGCATGTTTATGTGATTTTGGAGTTTTATGCTTCTGATCTTAAAAAGAGGTTTCAAAATCACTTTGTTTATGTTCCTGGAAGTAAATAAAACGCTTTTCGTGTTGGTGATTTAGGCTGAATATGCACAGAAAATTTTTTATAATTTTTACTTTCAAAAGGTCGTGCACAGTTCAAAAACAGCCCTGAAACGTAGCTCTAGAGACAGAATCGGACCTGGACTATAAGAGACACTTTTGTAGAGGACTCGAAGACGGAGCTATAGGAACTAGAATTACACAAATCGGAGTTAAAATGTGCTCTCAGATCCTGTTCAAAATAAACAGACAGAATCTGGAACAAAAATGGGAGAGGCCAGAAATTGGGCTTCTTTGCTTGGGGCTGTTCTGAGCCCCTGTAGGCTTATTAAACTGACTCAAACTAATTATTTGACTGTATTAAGTATCAAAGTTATGTGTTTGGCTTGATATCCTGATTAACCCTAAGTTTGAGCACACTTATAGAGGGTTATGCATAGAGACTTATTATGAGTTTTATGTTGCAAAATTAGTGAATAATTGTGGTGTTATTAATTATAAATTATAGGTTGATTGTTTCTTGGAATACTTTCAAGGGAAGCATTGCAAGGTAAGTTTTGCTACCTTCTTGTGAAAGATATAAAATGCCAATTTGTTGTGGGATACTTTCCCAGTTCTTGGATGGAGTCTTCTTTTGACTCAAAAATTGTTAACATTGATGTTAATATTGTAAACATAGTTTTAAATAGCGGTCGTGGCCACTGTCGCGTAACGATCGCGGCTGTAACAGGACGCGGGCGTAACGGGGGTTTTGTAATAGGATGCGGGTGTAACGGACGTGAATTATGAGACGTGGCCCACGACAATTGTTTTTTGACATTTTAAGTTTATAAAAATGTTATAAATGATTTTTAAACTATTTTGACCCACTTTATTTATCAAGTAAATACTGGTACATATGACTTTTAGAATCAAACAAGGCTCTTACATTAGAAAAAATAGGTCTTAGAATAGAACCTAAGTTGCTGTCGCGGCCGTCGCGGCCGCTACAGCGGCCGACGCGGCCGCAACGGCCACAAATCGAACTCGATCCGCTAAAGCGGACCGTAGCGGTATCGGGACGCGCCGATACCACTACGAAGCGGCCGCTACGTAAAACCATGATTGTAAATACTTGCTGATTTTGGACTGAGCATGAACAATCGTCAAAGACAGGTTATGGGTGAACTCTAGTACTAGAATAAGTATGATGAGTTGTCTTGGATCCAAGAATATGAGTGTTTAATGCAGGTTCATTGGCTTTGTTGCCACTCAATCAATTGTATTGATGTATGCTCAGTGATTGCTGAAATATTGTGCTGTTCATATACTTGTTATATATTATTGTTGTACCTTTCGTACTCACTGTTTGCTGCGGTTGTTATTTCAACTGCAAGTGAGGATTTTGGCCGTCCCTTGAAGGACAAGGGAAAAGGGGTAGCATACGATTAGGGTGTTTAGTTGGAAACACCTTTTAATACTTTGTTAAACTTGGGTTGTAACGAAGCTATAACTAATAGTGTGTGGCTATAATATTAACTCTACTACTTAGAATTTAGCCGGTATTATTTTACTTTTAATGATACTAATTTGTCATCCGGTTAGGCACTCTCCACCTTATTCTCCATTTAAATTGACATACAAATTTAAATGAGAGGATGAAGTGGAGGTTGTTCCCGGTAACGCCGCCAATCTTCAATGAAGCCTTGGGAGAAGAAATTGGGGGCGTTACACCCACTCACGTGCTATCATTATCTAAAACTATACTAAAATTAAAGAAATTGGACGTCATGTGTTGTGCATGTGGTTACAGATAATGCAGCAAATTATACAGCCACCGTTAGAAAGTTGATGGAGAAGAGGCAACCCTTGTTTTGGACTCTCTGTGTTGCTCATTGCATAAACCTTATGCTGGAAGATAGTGGTAACTTGAAACTAAATAAGGTTACAATAGTGAATGCAAGACAAGTGACAACTTTTATCTATTGTCATACTCGTTTGTTTGATGCCTTGAGGACCAAAACAGGTGGGAAGGATCTAGTGAGAGCTAGAGTTACTAGATTTGCGACCTCATTCCTCACGCTCCAAAGCTTATACAAACACCAAATGGCCTTAAGACAGTTGTTTGTGTCTCAAGAATGAGCAGATTTGAAGCTATCCAAAACTAAGGCGGGAAAGAAGGTGGTGGAGACGATGCTTGCCATTAACTTTTAGAATAGAGTTAGAGATTGTCTTCTGGCATCACAGCCACTGCTTTTTGTTTTAAGGATGGTAGACAGTAATGAAAGGCCTGTTATGCCTGAAGTTTATGTGACGATGGAGGAGGAGAAAAATAAGATAAAAGAAAATTTCATAAACAGGGAGCGACTGTGGAAAAAAAAAACTATTGACATCATTGAGAGGCATTGAGACTGTTAGATGGAGCCATAGTTGTCACGGCACCAAGGCGGTCGGCGTCGATCGCTGACTGCCTGGACGCCTAGGTGGCAAGGCGCTCGCCTAGGCGTCCCCAAGGCGGTCCAAGGCGCTCCCTAATGAAATTCATAATTTTACTCCCATATCATACCTGTACATGTTCTAAATATGAAAAATATTGACAAATACTTAAAAATAAAACACAAATATTTTATAAAACCCAAACTTACCTTATAATACATCAAATTAAACAAAGAACATTATTACTCATTAAAATAAGGCATTAAAGTAGCAAACCATCATCAAATTAAAGCATGAAAAGTAGCAACCATCACGAAATTATAAGTCCATGACTCAATAAGTCCAAGGTATAAACACATGTGCATCACACAAAAGCATCATCTAGCGCAGCATCAACGCTAGTATTTTCACTATGTGAAGAACTTGTAGTGGGATTCCCAAAGTCATCCTCAACGTCTTTGTCATCATTAGCATCTTCTCCTATTTCTTCATCGACTTCATCTACTTCATCTAATGATGCCTCAGTAGCCCTCTTGCTAGATGATCCCCGCTGGCTTACCCTAGGTAAATTGCGGCCTTCGAGTCCTGTAGACGCACCAAGAGCTGTCTCGACTTCTAACCATGTGAGGTCACTATTGGGATAAACCAAATCTTGCTGTGATCCTTTAGTTATACACTCATTGTTCCAGTCAAGCTCATCGAGAACTAAAGGATCAAAGTTTCTACCCTTTTCGCGCCTTTCTTTAAACCTTCCTTGAAGCCGTCAATTGTAGTGAACATAGACTAGGTCATTCAATCATTGGTGTTCGAGCCTATTTCCCTTCTTGGTGTGAATCTAAATTTTAAATAAAACAAATGTTAAAGTAATATGATAACACTACCATATGGATTTAAATTTAATCCAACACACATACTTACGAAATCAAAGGAGCTCCAATTGAGCTCGCAACCAAAAGAACTACAACAAAGACCAAGCATACGTGATGCAATCTTCGCAAGGTCAATGGAAGAAGCTCCAATTGAGGTTCACCAATCAACTATAGATTTACAAGAAGGATCATAATATTAGTGAGACAAATATTTATGATTTTTTGAAATATAGGTGGTTGGTACTTACGAGGATTTGTAGTTTTTCACCTCCGAATTACCATATCCTTTGCAAAGTTACCTCGAGAAGCCTTATAAGCATCAGCTTGATCGTAGATCTTGTCTTGCAAGTCTTGGTCAGGCACCAATCTTGCCACTATGTCATTAAAAGCACCGGATAACTTGTAAACTGCATCAGGATCCTTGTCGACATAATCAAAGTACTTGCCAGGATTGACAAATAAGGCGGCAAGATATAACTGTTGCTCCATCTGACAATCCCAACGCCTCTCAATGATGTCAATAGTTTTTTTCCACAGTCTCTCCCTGTTTATGAAATTTTCTTTTATCTTATTTTTCGCCTCCTCCATCACCGCATATACTTCAAGCATAGCAGGCCTTTCATCACCGTCCCCTACCCTCAAAACAACAATTAGTGGTTGTGATGCCAGAAGACAATCTCTAACTCCATTCCAGAAGTTAACGGCAAGCACCGTCTCCACCACCTTCTTCTCCGCCTTAGTTTTGGAAAGCTTCAAATCTGCCCATTCTTGAGACACAAACAACTGCCTGAAGGCCATTTGGTGTTTGTCTAAGCTTTGGAGCATGAGGAATGAGGTCGCAAATCTAGTGACTCCAGCTCTCACTAGATCCCTCCCACTTGTTTTGGTCCTCAAGGCATCAAGCAGACGAGTATGGCAATAGATGAAAGTTGTCACTCATCTTGCCTTCACTATCGTAACCTTATTTGGTATCAAGTTACCAATTTCTTCCGACATAAGATCTATGCAATGAGTAGCACAAGGAGTCCAAAACAAGGTTTTCCTCTTCTCCATCAACTTTCTATCCCCAGCTTTATAATTTGCTGCATTATCTGTAACCACCTGCACAACACACGATGCTCCAATTTCTTCAATTTTGCTGTCAAGCAAACTAAACAACATCTCTGCATCTTGAACATAACTAGATACATCTTCAGATCCCATAAAGTAGGTCCCCTCTGAGCAGTTGATAAGAAAGTTAATCAAGTGTCGTCATCTTTTATCCATCCATCCATCCGACATGAATGTGCACCCATATTTCCTCCAATATGCCTCATAGTTTTCTTTTACAACTTCTGTATCTTTCTTTGCATCAGCAAGCAAAGGCACCCTAATCTCATGATAACTAGGGGGTTTAAGACCTGACCCATACTGAGCAATAGACTCAACCAACACCTCGAAGCTCCTCGTTTTAACCAAGTTGAATGGAATCTCACATTCATAAAACCAATTAGCGAAGTGTTTCATAACCTTTACTCTCTCCTCGGGCGGTCTTCAGCGATTCTCCAAAGTGCATTGTGTAGAACTTCTCTCATGCCTCTCTTGTACTACTTGTTCAAGAGTTCGCCTCACGTGACAGTCCATTGAACCTTGAGACTAGGACACATGGAAAGTTTTCTTCCTTTTTGCAGCTGTCCCCGAGCTTGGTGTAAAACTGGACCTACCAACTGATCGAGGTCGAACACCCGAGGCAGAGGAGTTTACTTGTCCTTCAACTTCAGGTTCAATAGGTTGATCCACTTCTAAATCGTCATAATCATGATCGACCTCCAGAGTAGGGTTCTTTTTTTTCCCAATCAAAGCCAACCTCATCTCTTTAGAAATATCCATAGTAGTTTAATTACATTTTGCAACATCTCCATAACCACTAGCCAAATGTTGCTTCAATCTCTTGATCCCACCGTTCAAGTGCTTGCCACAAAGCATACATTCAACCTTGTTTTTGTTCGTAGGATCCGGCCAAAAACCATGTTTCCACCCAGGATCATTTGACTTTGCTTTCCGAGCTAGATCCTCCCTTGGATCATATGCGTCAGTCGAAACTGTAACAGGTGGTGGTGGAGGCAGCGGTGGTGGAAGATCTTCCATCACTACTTTTCACAAAAAAAAAAAAAAAACAAAGAAAACAGACAAACAACAAATATTGAACCCACTGTGAATTGATCAACCTATAATAGCCTCATCAAGTGTTATAATAGTACAAACAATTGAATTGAATTAAACTGAACCCACTGTGAATTGAAATAGAACAAAGAAAACCAAAAACAATTCAATTTGTGCGTGGCATGTGTACTAAAATGCACTTAAACACCTTTGTAATGCATTTTCGGGTTGGGTTCCTTTTCTACATTTCATTTTACAAATCACTAGAATATATTAGGGTTTTTAAAAATAAAGTAACAGTACTGAGAGGAGAGTGGCATGTGTACCAAAATGCACTTAAATACCTTAGTAATGCATTTTCGAGTTGGGTTCCTTTTCTACATTTCATTTTATAAAATTGATCACTAGAATATATTAGGGTTATCGAGAGGAGAGTGGCTGTCCAAAAATAGAGTTTAGACGAAGCCATCGCAGTCGCCGGAGCTGTCGCCGTCAGTTGCCGGAGCCGTCGCCATCGATGGACTGCAGTTGCTGGAGTCAGTCGCTGTGCTGTTGTTCGTCATCGAAGAAGAAGAAGAAGACGGCCTTCTTCTGGACGACAACTTCTTCTTTTATATATATATATATATTTTTTTTAACAATGCAAAACGATGTCATTTTGCATGTAGTTTAAAACTTAGCAAAACGACGTCGCTTTGCTAGGTTTTCTTTTTCAAAAAAGAAAAAAACCCTAGGCGACGCTTAGGGCTTCTAGCGCTGCAAAGCGCCCAAAGCGACGCCTTTCCCGCCAGGGAGCAAGGCGCTGCCCGCCATGCTCCCCCGCCCCCACCCGGACGCCAAGGCGACGCCTTGGCAACGCCATAACAACTGTGGATGGAGCAACAGTTCTCTTGCCACCTTATTCGTCAATCCTAACAAGTACTTTGATTATGTTGACAAGGATCCCAATGTAGTTTATAAGTTATCCGGTGCTTTCAATGATGTAGTTGATGCCTGACCAAGACTTGCAATACAAGATCTATGACCAAGTCGATGCTTATAAGGCTTCTCGAGGAGACTTTACGAAGGATATGGTAATTCAGAGGCCAAAAACTACAAATCCTTATAAGTACCAACCACCTATGTTTCGAAAAAATCATCAATATGTGTCTCACTAATATTATGATTCTTCTTGTAAATCTATAGTTGATTGGTGGACCTCAATTGGAGCTTCTTCCATTGACCTTACAAAGATTGCATCACGTATTCTTGGTCTTTATTGAAGCTCTTCTAGTTGTAACCGCAATTGGAGCACCTTTGATTTTGTAAGTATGTGTGTTGGATTAAATTTAAATCCATATGTTAATGTTATCATATTAGTTTAACATTTGTTTTATTTTAAATTTAGATTCGCACCAAGAAAAGAAATAGGCTCGAGCATCGACGATTGAATGACCTAGTCTATGTTCACTACAATCACCGGCTTCTAGAAAGGTTTAAAGAAAGACCCAACAAGGGTAGAAACTTTGATCCTTTAGTTCTCAATGAGCTTGATTGGAACAATGAGTGGATAGCTAAAGGATCACAGCAAGACTTAATCTATCCTGATAGTGACCTCACATGTCTAGAAGTCGATACAGCACTTGGTAAGTTTATAAGACTCGAAAGCCGCAATTTACCTAGGGTAAGCCAGCGAAAATCATCTAGCAAGAGGGCTATTGAGGCATCATTAGATGAAATAGATGAAGTGGATGAAGAAATAGGAGAAGATGCTAATGATGACAAAGATGTTGAGGATGGCTTCGGGAATCCCACTGCTAGTTCTTCGCATAGTGAAAATACTAGCGTATTGATGCTGCGCTAGATGATGCCTTTGTGTAATGTATATGTGATTGTACTTTGGACTTATTGAGTTATGGACTTATAATTTCGTGATGGTTGCTACTTTTCATGCTTTAATTTGATGATGGTTTGCTACTTTGATGCTTTATTTTAAAGAGTAATAATGTTATTTGTTTAATTTGATGTATTATAAGGTAAGTTTGGGTTGTATAATGTATTTGTGTTTTATTTTTAAGTATTTGTCAATATTTTTCATATTTAAAACATGTGCAGGTATGAGATGGGAGGTAAAATTATGAATTTCATTAAGGGACGCCTTGGACCTCCTTGAGAATGCCTAGGCGAGCGCCTTGCCGCCTAGGCGTCCAAGCGATCAGAGGTCGATGCTGACCGCCTTAGTGTCGTGAGCCTTGGTGTCGTGACAACTATGCTTACTCAGACATGAGAAAAAGGAAATGCGAATCCATCTATATGACAGAAATCAAAATTGGTAAGAAGACACCAATATGGATAGTTATAAAGTCTCAGCTTAAATATGGATACCAGCAATGAATGTCAAAAACCAGATAATTGCAATTATATCAAGATAAAACACATTCCTGCTGCCCCAAACAAATCATGAACACAAAAAGCCTTAAAAATAAACCTCACCCCTTGGCTTCAAGTTCAATGATGTTCATATTCTGCATTTGCTGAAGAATGTGATGAGCCACCACACCACTGCTCTTGCAGAAAGGGCATGGGCGACTACCGTTCCTCTTGCTCCCTCCATATATCCTCCGGAAAGCACCAACACCAGGACCAGCTCTCAAATAGATTTTCCTTGCCATGGAAGCTGCAACACAAAATGAGTATACATGATGTAACTACAACAGGCATGTGATGAGATGAGAATATAAGTGGGAGATGTGTGCATCTGTGTGTAAGACAGAGAGAGAGAGAGAGAGAGAGAGAGAGAGAGAACAAACCTGCTCAGATGTAGTACCAATCTGGGTCATATGGAGCAAGCTCCTTAAACATTGAAGTCTTTACAATATCAGTCCACTCAGGAAGCTCCATTTGTTAAATAACAAGAATACAAATATGAAGCGCCAAGACAAGCTGCCATCCAGAAGGAGGAAAGTGACTTACACAGACATGAGAAAAATGAAATGCGAATCCATCTATATGACAGAAATCAAAATTGGTAACAAGCAAACAATCATGCAACCAGTTAGCTGCAAAATTCTTTGATAACAAAAGTAAATCAACCCCTTTAAAGTACATATACATCACCCTGATTACCACATTGCATTTATTCATTGATACATTATACTGATGATTTGATTGAGTTGCAGACACCTAGCATTGCATAAATCACAACCAATCATCTTTTGTACAAGAGAATGGAAACCATTTTAGTGGGAACAAATGGATTTCTGGCAATGCAATTAATTTCAGATCTGGAAAAGGAAATGAAATAAAAAAGATATACATGAAGGATGAAATTATTGGAATACGTAATGACCTCAACTATGATTTTAGTTATATTTTCGTTTACCAAACTGCATATAGGAGTTCCAAAACCGGTCTATTTTGTATTTAGTGAAGTCTTCTTAATACAGTGGGAAAAAAACGTGAGTTCCCTGCTGTCCTGTCCTATTGATATGTATATCAGTTGTAAATATTTTGATTATTTTAAGGTTCAGTCACAATGTATCTTAGACCTTGGAAAACAATGCCCATATTACTGTTAAATTGCAAAATAGAGCAGGTTTTTAACTAATGAATTCTAACATAAATTAATAAGATTGGAACAATAATTGTTGGTTGTCCAAGAAAAATCTTCTTTAGTAGCAGCAGTAGACTACCAGGTATAGGAAGATTGATGTGAAAATTATCCCTCCTACTTCTTCTCAGTTAAATCGAATCCGAGCAAAAATATCATTTCAACAAATCAAACTCAATTTTCACTAAAAGAAAAGATAATTACCACCCATCAAAGTGATGTTCAAAGAAATAACAACAGATTGCAAAAAAAACGAAATTAACTGAGAAACGAAAAATAAAATACATTAAGAATGCAACAAGATCGAGACCACCCTAACCCGAGTACTCAATACTCTCCTTATACACATACAATCAGAGCATTTATATCCTAAAATGGTGCAATCATAGATCCACAAGGGTTTGAGTTAGACCTTGCCGGAGCGCTTGAGGTGAGCGGAGTAGGCCTTGACGAACTCATGAGGGGAGACGTCTTTCACTGTTCTGGCAGGTCGCCATTGCTGCGGCCGATCTCCCTGCTCGTAATCCTCGGTGAGGGTTTGGGCACTTTTTGGGGGGGGGTGTGAAGGGCTTCCTATGGGACCGCAATTACAGATAAGTCCCTTCTTCTTTCCGACGTTCGAATTTTCCCCCCATTCGTTTTTATTTGTAATATAACTTTGGGAATTTTTTCAAGTTTGGGGCGAACAACTGACTAACTTTAGCAACTGTCATTGAAAGCGAGTAATTTGCAGTAATATTTGACTTTAGACAGTGGTAGATTTAAAGTTTTTATCGCACTTTACCCCACTAAACTTAAAAAAAAAAAAAAAAAAATATTGCACGTACATTCTTCACACAACCTTTACACCGAAGGAGTGATATGACAAAATATGTATGATCTTTTTTTGAGTGGTATTTTGGTCAAATAACAATATAGAACTACACATATTCTTCACACAACATTTACATCAAAAGTGTGGCGTAAAAAATTATGTGTGATCTTTTTTAAGTGGTATTTTAATCAAATAATAATACATAACCACACATATTCTACCACATTGCCACTTTTGATGTGAAAGTTGTATGAAGGATGTACATGTAGTATTGCTTTAAAAAGAATAAGGATCACATGAATTTGAAAAAGTTGTGAATTTGTGAATTTTAACAATTTTAACAATTTATTTTTTCCTAGTTTCTCTAACTATCGTTTTTTTGTTAATAATAAATAGCTTGCATTCTCTAATTACGTAAATTCATACCTTTATAAATTTAGAGGATCCACATTTGCTTCCAAAACACATTTTATATAAAAAGAAAACCCACAAATAGTACTTTTCCTTCAATATGTAATACTTTAACCTCAATAGGCAGAAAATGCATTAAATTTCAAATCCAAGATTATTTAAAACCTCATGTGCATTGCTAGCATGGCCTTTTCATTTAAATATGCTGAATTTGTAGCCTAGGGATAAAATTACCATTTTCAAAACTTGAAGGACTATAAATTGACCACTTTTAAACATGAGGGACTATACTAGCACTAAGTAACCCCAAACCTATGAGGAACAAAGAGGTTATTTTCTCTAAAATTCGTGTTTGAAGCTAAATCCGTTACGTGTCTGACGTTTACTAGGGTCGTGACCCAATTATATTACGAGATGAGACAGTATACCATCAATGGCGCCTACTCACATGCTATCACTATCTAAAGCTATACTAGTTTAGATCCTTTTTTTTTTTTTAACAAAACCAATTTTCCTTAAATTGTTGAATAATCTAGTAACGTGAAACCAATTCATCAAAGCATTGTAAATTTTAGCCATTTTTGAAGCACATAGATATTTTGATTTCTAGTGTTAAAATTGGGCATCATACATTGCCATACCTAATGAAAACTGATTTCCCTTATTAGTGCTCTCATGTTCTTTACATCTATAACATTGAATTAATACAACATCGCAACTAGCTTTAGATGGTAATAAGGTGCTTCAAGCCATTTTCTCCCGTGGTTTCATTTCATACAAAAAGTAGTACATTGCACTTTCGATCCTTAGAAATGCATATACGAATATATCAAGCGACGAGCACGACAAAACCTCATTTATGTCGCTCCATAACCCTTTTCTTTTTCAAATAACAAAAAGCGCGGGAAATTCCTTACAGAGCCCCAAATTGAAGCTCGAGAGGTTGGCTTGCAGCCTTAAAAGACATGGACAAAATGAAGGGAGGTCGAATGCCCACAAATTTAAATTCTTCTGTGGTACAGAACAAAAGGTTTTGCATTTCAAAGGAATAGAAGAGAATCGTCTTACCTTGTTTGGTTTTTGAAACCAACTAAATCTGATTCTGCTTCAGAGGAAACTTCAGAGAGTGAAAGGGGAGTTTGGAGACTCAGAAGTACAATAATACCCCCCATTATAACAAAAATAAAAGGGCCTAATCTTGTTGTCAATTATACACACTGATGTTTGAATGCTCCAGCTTGAACACCATCAGTAACATTAGTTTGTATACCAAAGCAAAAATTTTAATGCACGAAGACTAGATTGGTCAAAAGATTACGCCATGTATCAGCAAACTGGCTCCTCGAGAAGTGGCATTTGATGGGTTTCTAGCGCACAAACCGCCATTCAGCCCTTCTAACTGATGCCAAAATTTGGTCTAAGTAGTCACATTAGTGCATCAGATGCTCATTAGTTTCAAGGATCAAATTATATCAGCAGGTTTTACCCCGACATTGCATTGCAGGCAGATGAACGGGTGGGTGGCTTGGTCCAAGCTTTCCTACTTCACTCTTTATTCTTATGAAAGAAAAAGTGAGGGCATTCTAGCTCCATTGGTGCTTTTAATCCTAATTTACATCATGAGTGATATTACTCCCCTTAATGGCTCCAAGAAATAAGCCTGGTTGCCTTCATAACTTACAATGTCAAGATTTGCAATTCAAGTTTTGCAGAAGACACAGCACTAGTACAGTTTCTCAATAATTCAAGAGCGGGCCTCTGGACCCCAGAACGCCGCCTTTTTGATTAAAAAAAAATTGAAAAGTGAAACAGCGCTGAATGCACACTTCAAATGTCTGTTATCAAAACAAGGCTGTTTCGGGTGCCTCAGTCCGGACTCTGATTCTCTTGTGACAATTCAAGATCTAAATTTAGGTTCAACCACTTGCAATGCCATCTGCCGGGGAAACGTACGGAGCATGGCAGCTGAGAGAAGATTAGCCAAGCCGCATCATCTCTTTTTAAAACCATACTTCTTACGTTCATAGAACAGATCGGTTTTTGCGCTCCCTAAGTTGACAATCTTTGGACAACCATCTCTATCTTTTTCTTGCTGTGTACACTCCTTGCAATAGTAGGCATCAGAGATTCCGACTCCTCCGCAGATGACACACCGAGCCTGGTAGGATCCATAGTTGCATTCATCGCATACTCGGACGAGTGTGCAAGGACGCACATAGGAGTCACAGATTACGCACTTCCCATCATCCTTCTCGCAGAGCCGTCCAATGGCAATTCCCGGCTGCTTCCTGCACATTATTAAATCAGGATGATGCTTGGCCATGTCTCTTTCTGCAAAGGGTCTTGATTCCTCCTAAGATACCTGCAAATTTGTTCACATCCCACTTCAAATTCAGAAGATAGAAACAAGAAGGTTTCAGAGCAACCCAAAACTACGTCTCAAATAAAAAGACAAAGCATATGCATTTCATCCTTCTCTATTTGCTTAGTTTTTCTTTTGAAAAATAGGTAAAGATAATAATAATAAGAATAATAATAAGGGAAGGCAAAAAGTTGAATGCAAGAGGCAACAATTGATGTGCTGCATCAACAAAGTATATAGCGACAACTTAAAAACTTTGATTTTCCCATAGTGTCATCGACATTTCTGCAGTTTTCCTTATGGACACCCCAAAGGTATAGGTTTAGTTAATACAATCCAATTAACCACTTTACTGTTTAGGCACTGTTGCGAAATAGTTTGGGCAGGAATTGTGGAAAGAGATGTCAAATGTCACCCAAACGCAATATTCCACATCCGACTACAAGAAGATGACAAATATATAAGAACAGATCTGCCACTAGCTTTTGAGGGGACACTCCTCCGAGTCACACGGCGTTTTAACCAAAAGAACTTCTTGCGCAATTCATGCTCCTCGGCCTTCTTCGTTTTCAATGAAAAACAAATCCAATCTCGATCTCCGAAAGCATTTTCCTTCCCCTCCCTCCCATGCTATGGATGTGGGAGCATCAACTCCGTCCCTGTGGGCTTCTGAGGAGCGGGAGAAATTGTTGGAATTCTATGAGGTGCAGTGCTTCTTCCCCTATGACTGAATGTTTTGGAATGGGGATGTTCGCCTTTTGTAACAAGTAGACCCGTGATACTGAGCTTATGAAGGTGGGTCCATTTTCAAGCTCCCGCGGGGAAGGAAGCTCTGATGCATCATCTCTCTTTGTACACTCCAGCCAGTCTAGAAAGAGAGCAATACAAAGGCCTTTGAAGGGGAAAAGTGTTTCCACAAACCAGTTTAAGGAAAAACGGATGCACAACACGTGCAGTTGGGTTATTAGTCGTAGCTATGGAAAACTTTATGATTGCATTGAAACTTCTTGATGCTTTAGCTTCGTAATCTTTGTGACCCCCCCCCCCCCCCAAAAAAAAAAAAAAAAAAACATACACACACACACAAAAGAAGCCAAAAGGCTGCAAGATCAAGGGGTTGTACTGGGCTTCTACCAAACTTGGGAGCTTCTCCAAAATGACAGTCCCCATTCTGCAAAATTGGGCATCAAAATGAAAGAAAATTGACCAGGACAATGAATCTGCGTGCATGAAACCATAAAATCAAAGACCTACCATAGAGTCTGGGAAAAGCTGCCAATTATGTTCCTAAGAAAACCAAATATAACCAATAAATTCAAGCTCCTGAAGAAGCTGGCAACAGTAGATTTATGTTATGCTGTGTTATGCATGGATAACTTTGGTCTGCTTAAGGGCAGATCTGCAGGCAAGGCAGAGAAGAAAACTAAACATGACAGTGTCTTGTGAAGACAAAATATCTAAAAAATCCATTAAAGACTCAAATTTCCGTTAACATTCAGGCCTGCCTTTTCAACCCTCCACCCCCCCCCCCCCCCCCAAAAAAAAAAAAAAAGGAAAAAATTCATAATAGATGAAGAAGCCCATAAATCTTATACACTGAAGGGCATGAGGCCTCATGTCCTCAACATGCCACCCCATTCATGCCGTTCCTATGAGAAACACATGAACAAATTAGGGTGGGTGGATAATGTGGAGCGTGCTTCACAAAATTGGCTAAACACGTGGTTAAACTAGGCAGCTCTGATACAACGGATGGAAAGGGCCCTGAATATCATATACTGGAGGAAAAGGATTCCAGATCACAAGTTTCATACCCTGCAAAAGTAGCTAGAAAATGGACGATAGAGATACTTTTTGAACAACCCCAATGAGTAGGATTAGATGCAAAGAGCTTCCCTCATCACCAAAATATTCCAATTTCCAAGAAAAAATTTCAAATACAGATACATGAAAGTGCGTGAATCAGGAATAGAATGATCCCTTGTCAGGACAGGACATGCAGATGCAGCAGACTAAATCCTATTTCACATGTTTTCGTCGCAACCCTAGAACTTAACAATGGAACATCTAAACCTTGAACAGTATATAAAAACCATGTCTTCTGGTTTGACTCAAAAAATTGAAAAAGTCAAGAACTGGACTTGCAACTAGAGTGATCCATATTGGGTTCATATGGAAACTGGCCCCCATAGGAAGTAAAAAGAAAGAAAAAATTCGATCTTTATCATCCCCGACATAAACATCAAACGATACAATAAAAACCAAAACTGAACCAGTTCATCAGAATGAAAACTGAAACAATCAGAATGTTATCATTGAAATTAAATGTACGAGGAAGAACAGCCAGTGGCAAGAATACAGAGAGAACAGACCAGCCCAACCTAGATCGGAGAAGCGATTTGGAGCAAGTTTCGGCGGCGGTGTGGAGGAACGAGAAATAGAAGCGAGCGATTAGGGTTCACGAGGGTTAGGGCGAGAGTTTCCATTATTCCATTTTATATTCCCTAAATATATTTTCGAAGGGAAGAAGTATCGAGGTGTCACCGAAAGGATACAGTTTTTGGGTTTATTTTACAAATTTTCACCGCACTAAACGTAAAAAAATATATACAAATTTTTATTTAATTTTATTATGTTCGTACGAGAAGCTGATGCATGACAAATTATATTAAAATTAACACATGTTTTTTTTTTTTTCCTGTTCATTTAATTCGTAAGTTTGAATTTTAAAAAATAAATTTCAAATAATTCTTTCGGGTGCTGCAATAGGTGTTTTCTATATTGAGATAATAAATTCACCAGCTTATTCTAAAATTATGCTCAACGCGTTAATATTTGATGAAAACTTTGAAAGACAATAAAATTATAATACTCGTAAATTTATATTTAATCTTAATTTGAATAAATGATAAATATATGACTGAAAAGTGCATCAAGTGGACGAACAATACGTGATTATTTATATACATACGGGACTAATGCATAAGATAATAATTTTATACATGTATATTATATTAAAATCATATATTGTATATAATTTAAACATAATATAACATATATAATCATATTTTATATATATAATTATTACAGGAAACACTTGTGGGTTGTGGGGCCGAACTTAGTGACTGTTCACTAAGTTGGTGAGCTCCGTTGGTGGGGGCGCAAATAACTGTACATATATTTATAGTATACTATATTAAGAAAACGAGATAGAGAGAGAGCTGGACGTGCGAAGAGGGGAAAAAAAACAGAGAAAGAAGAAAGATGCGAGAAGCCATAAAAGAGGAAGAAAAAAAAAATCAATCCTGACCTCGTGAATTATTTAGGTAAGGGTAATTTATTTTTTATAAGAAAAATTCTATTCTTTTATATAAGATTTGTTCTTTTACGAGTAATTTTAATTTTTTTGTTAAAATGACTTGATTGCTCTTGAATTTAGTTGAATCTATTAATATTTGGTTCCTATTTGTTGTTTCGGGTATTATTTGGCATGCGTATCTCGATTTGTTCTTTCAGATTTTGGTTGCACATGTTATTTGAGCCTAAATTGTTGATTTGGTTGCGGTTGAAACTTACCGTTTGAACCTACTATTATAATTATTGTTATTATAATTGTTTGACACCCCAAATGTTGATTTGAACATGATTGGACCTATTTGTTCAATTTCACTTGTTGTGTTGGTCATAGAATGTTGCGTTTGATCCTGCTTAACTAAGATGAACAACTGTAAAGGCGGGAAATGGAGACCCCATGCTTGTGTTAATGCATGCATAAGCTGTAATAGCTGGTTGACGGGCCCTAAAATGTTGAGTTGACCTTATGCTAGGGTAATAATACAAATGTTGGACACTCTGTCTAGGTTTGAACAGACACACCGTTTGCAACCCTTTTGGGTTTCTCATTAGTTGTTGCTTTGAGTTAAAATATGTTGAACTTGTTGTTTTGACCTTTCACAAGCATATTCTTGATTGATTGTCCCTTACTGAGTGTTCATTGACACTTACCTTTGTTGTTTTGACCATTTTCAAGTAAGTTCTTAAAAAATGAGTCATACATGGGTGGTGGTGGCGACAAAGGGAAATGGGTTGCCAGTAGCTAAGTAGATAAGCTTTTGTCGCTTTAAGCTGTGATTTGAGTTGCAATATATCCTGTAATACGGCAATGAGTGTCCTGTACACACTTCTACTTTGTGTAAATAATAAGGAATCGTTTAGTGGATGATGGATGAATGTATTCTTGTACACCTGCTAGTGTGTAAAAGGTGGGGGCTCACAAAAATTTTATCTAAAAATAATAGAAATTTCAAAATTATTCTTCAAGTCTATTATAATAATTTGAATTTTTTTAAAATAATGTCAGTTCTTTTCATCTATATCTAATCTAATAATATGTTTTTAATATTTAACTGTGTTAATCTTCTAAATCAAAAAAATTTGATTATGCCGCTACCTTTTCAGAGCTAAATAAATAAGATAAAAAAGAACATAAAATTATTTTGTATGAAGTTAAAGTTTAGTAATCATTTGAAAACGGACTTCAAAGTTTGATGATCATCAAGTGAAAGTGGAAACGAGACCAGGGATGTTAATGATAGTGACAAGAATGAAGCAAAATTTAAAATTAAGTGATGCAAGTGCTCAAACTAAAGTTCATTAATTACTTTAAAACTAACTCAAAAGTTCGGCGACCACCGCTCAAATTTGCCCCAAATTCCTCTTGAGTACTTACAGAGGCACATTAAACCTAATTTTAAAATTTAGGGGTACGAACGAGACAAGTAAAACTACAGCGAGAGTCGTCCAGATTGTGTTGAAACCTCAAAGGCTTCTGTAATAATTTTCCCTTTCCCTTCTTAGCGTCCGATCAAACGGGGTCGTTTTGAAGCTGCAACAAGGAGACCTAGGCGGCCCCGCTCCTGCGGAAAGTTCCGTTCGCTTCTTATCGTGCTTCCTTCAAACCGAGGGGCCCCCATCAATGGAAACCCTAGATTCAAATCCAATCCCCCCTTCTTCTTCTTCTTCTTCTTCTTCTTCCACTACGTTCGGTCCGGCGGATTTCAATCTTCAAAACCCTAGCGTTAGGTCGCCACCACCGGTTTCCTTTACTCGGCTGTGGAGACCCTATGCGCGGAAAAACCTTGTTAATCAATGGTCGAGGTTGGCTTCTTATCGACAGCAATGGGCATCTTTATCTTCAAGTGGAAGATCTCATGCCACGTCTCTTGTCAATGCCCATCTTTCTCAAAGGTTACTCAAAGTTCCGGCTTTCTTTTCTGTTTTAATAAATTTTTTAAAAATTAAAATTAAAATAATGCTATTTTATTTTTTTGGGTTTATTATTAATTTTTTGGGTCAGAATTTGGTTTAGATATTGTGCTTGATTTTAATTGCCATGAAGCTTTCCGTGTGTAGTTGATGGGAAACTTATTTATTTTTTATTTTTTTATATATATATTTTCTTCCTGGAAGAAGACATTGTTGAAGCTGCAGTTTGGAGGTGGCTTCTAAACTGTGCCTAAATTATTATTTTTTGCTATATTAATGTGCTTTCTAATTCTAGCAGCACAGGGGAAAAGGAGGGACGCTCAATAACCTGTTCTGAAGTTTAATAATTTCAGTTAGGACATGAAAGATGCAACCCGCATTTTCAGATTCTTCTGTCACTTGGTTTGAATATCTGTGCTTATGGAAGAATTGGCATTGTTTGTGTCAGATATATGCATGCAATGGATTTGGGTGTTCTGGGTGACATGCCAAACATCCGAGAGAAGGCTGTTCAGAAGTTGTTTTGGAAGCAGGTAATTCTATGCAAATTAGTCGGGATTTCGTCTGAGTTATTTTGTTTATATTTGGTTGAAATTTAATGTACAAAATGGTGCCAATTATTAAGCACGCTGCTAGAATTGTTGGACCTCTGAGAAGGCCATGTCTGTTTTTTACACTGTTCTCATTTTTCAAACCTTAAATATTTATTTATTTATTCTTCATCTTCTTTTTAAAGCTTGATACCCATCATAAAATGACGGCAATAGAATTACTGTGGATTAATCAATTACTGAAAAAGTCTGGCTCTTCTTGACCCCTATTTATTCAGTGGAATCTGTATCTTTAATTATGGAGTTCCCAAGTCACCTTTTCTGCTCTAACTGTGTACCCAATTAATCTTATTCTAGGAGATTAATCGAAGAAGCCTTTTATCATCTTACAAGGACATGGTATGTACATTATGAATTTATATTAGAAATGTGAATTCAATATACACAAATTAAATACTAGTACCTATGCATCGCAAGTAAAAAATAGCTACACAATCTTACGTCACATTTGGTTTGCAAAATGGAATGGCATACCCATTCCATGGAATTATAACATGTATGGAGTAATACTTCTATATGGAGTATAAGTGAAATGGCTTCCATGGACCATAAGGGAAATAGACAAGGAATAGCAAGGGTGTAATAGCTATTCTTTGTCTTTTCCCCTTATGGCCCAGGGGGTAGCCATTTTACTTTTGCTTCATGAAAATATTACACCTTACATGTTATATTTTCATGGAATAGGTATTCTATTCCATGAACCAAACGTAACGCTAGAGTTAGCAATATAGGTTGTAACTCTATAGTGGTTAATGACTATCTTGAATTTCTTAAATTATTAGCTTTGTATTCTTCTTATGTAGCTTGGGTTTTGATCAGAGTTTTGTATATGGGTTTCCGCCCCCTCAGTGCCTTTTAATGGAAAGGGTCTTTTTTACTGATCACAAAAATAAAATAAATAAATTAGTAGTACCCTATAAATGTGCACTAAATTTCTCGTGAAGCGAAATTTGTGGCATTCTATGCAGATCAGTTTTCCAGTAAATATTTTTGCTTTTTTTTTTCATAGGGTAAAAACAGCTAATGCATCAATTCTGTAGGCCACATGCTTGATGCCATAATAGGGCTTAGCATAGGTGGAAAACACTCGGCGACTTGCTATCATAATCTTGCGTCTTTTATTTCCAACTTTCTAAGTAAAATTTTTTCCAGTAGATTCAGTGAGTCAAGAGTACATGTCTGGCATTTATTTTTTGTTAACAGGTTGCTGTTGTAACTCACATGGTCAACACTGGTGGATCTATGAGATGTTTCCTTAAAGGGACTAACAGTTCACTTGTAAATTTTGCTACTGCTTCTGACGATAAGACTGATCTTGGTGATTGTGGAGGTATCCCAGCCTTCGCATTTTGGTCAATCTCTTCTTTTGGTATGTTCTTACCTACAAAATCTTTTATATAGTTTAGGAGCTTAAAGATTTCCTTTGCACGATGATTTTATTGTATTCAGTTCCAGATTTGTAGGAACAATCCATGGTGTGGAAATATTGGTTATTATCATTAATGTTCAAATTCTTATACATATACATATATTGGGACATACGCGACAACGTTCTTTCCCTTACCTATGGTGAAACTGGGAAAGAAACCAATTTTGTAGGCTGATTCGAGGTAGCCTGGGCCTCCGATTTACCCAATCAAGTGTAAGGATATTAAGATAAAAAGGTCTCGTCATTTATTGCAGCACAACTCTTTAAATAGAGCTCAAAGCTTACAAAACACAGCTAAGAGAAAAAATAACATCACTAGAAAAATGGGAAAACTACTTAACAAAACTGCAGCCACTAAGCTAAAAATAAGGAAGATAAAAATAGCAACCTAATGGTTATTCAAAGTCTACTAAAAATTAGGAACATAATAACAAATCAACATTAATTAATAAACTCTACTAATAATTCTCCCCCCCTTAAAAACGGCACTTGTCCTCAAGGGCCAACTCTAGAAATTGCCAATTGTGGTCATCACGATCATCCCAAGTTGCTTCTGCTAGTGAAAGTCCTTGCCAATGGACCAACACTTCATTCCTTCTCTTCCTATTTCTGTAGAAAGAATTGGTTGAGGTAGCAGACTCAGTTGATCATCATCCTTGTGAACACTCGGCAACTGTGACTAAACTCCCACTTGTACCCCTACATGCTTCTTGAGTAAGGACACATGAAACACTAGATGAATTTGCGATTTTGCTGGCAAATCAAGCTTATAAACTATGACACCCCATCTTTCCAATGATTGCGGGAAACAACGGGGGTCAATAACTACAAGACTACCTTTCGAGATTAATAATAAGTTGAGTCAGACATCCTATTGACTATCATTACAAAGTCCACTCGTACCCTTTCACAGGATCGTAGGGTTGGTGAAACCACAAACACACTATATTACAACACACGCCTCCTCCGTGGATGACCACCCAAAGCTTAACAGAGTCGCTAGGCGTTTGACTCATTTAAGCGTAAGCCTCGCTTTTGTCTTTAGGCTAAGCACTCGCACCGGGTTCCCCCTTAGAGATTATTCCTGGTAGGGACCAAACAATACAAGGAGTGAGTGATAAAGAAACACTCAGTAGGTCATACAAGCAAATCCTACTAGGTCATATCCGAACAAGAGATATAACAACTCAACAATTAAGGTAACAGTCTCAACAAAGCAATATAAAACCCAACTATCGAGCCAAGTGGCATTATCGAAGTTTCGAATGACTAGAAACTGTTCCGCTCACTTCTTAGGACCTGAGCCACAGTCCCCCCTTATAATGTCTAGTGGATCCACAGACGGCCTCCTCAGGCATAGATGTGCTTCTTTCGCCAAGCACGGGCCTCAACAGTTTTCGCATAAGCGGTCGTTCATCTTGGTAGTTGGCACACACAACAACAACTCCACAATGGTTTTAAAGGATCAGACAATAAACAAATGTACTTACGATGGTAGAAACAAGTAGAGCCAAGAAATACAACTCATGGAGATATTAGCCACCAAGGAGACAACAATAAGACTAGGAAAGGAAAATATGTTGAACATCTCCAGCTTAAAAGTACCACAAATTGGTCTTTAGGTGTTTTATTTTTAAAAAAATAAACAACTCTTTGTAGAAAATCAAAGATGTTTGGAAAACAACAACTTTGAGTCATTGAGTTAAAAATCTTAACTTAAATCCACAGTTTCTAGGGCTGTTTTGCCGCAACCAGGGCAAAACGGCTCTGCTTTATAAAACAGCAAAGGCTTGGGGGCTGCTGCTGTGCTTTCCTATCTTAAGGTTTACCATCAGGGCTGTTTTGGTCCAATACTAGGACAAGATGACTGGTTTGTAGCAAAACAGCAGCGGCTTAATACTGCCACTGTATTCCTGTAGCTTAACTTTTATTGGTTTAGGGCTGTTTTTGCCCCAGACAACAAATAGGTTAGCAAAATTCTTGTGAGATTCATACTTTAAAACGGTTGATTTTGAGAAAAGTAAACCCAGCAGTGCTGGAAATCCCTCTTTTCGAAATTCTGGTGGTTTAAAACAAGGTTAACACTATTCCTGGAGTTGACAAAGCTTTCCAGCCACCTTATCGTCAAAACAGTGACAAAAGGGTTCGGTTTTGCCTACACAGCAGCTTGACAGATTTGTTATTCTGAGCCTAGTTCTTGAAATGACAATTTTAAAAACTTCCAACAGGATTTAAGCCCCAAAACTCAAGATTTAAAGCTTTAAACAGTAGCTAAAGCATGAAAACATCACTTTCATAATAGTAAAAACTTTTCAGCAACTTCCCCTTTTGGAGATGATCTAACAATTACTTCCTTTCCATTTTAATAGTGAAAGAAGTATTACACCGGCAGCACCACAGATAGAAGTCAAAACAGAAAGAAAAAGGGAAAGTGACACTACCTTAATCTTGGAATTATGATGTTCCTTTCTCATCCGTAGATTACTCTTAAGACTCCTTATCTCTCTCTCTCTCTCTGTTGTTTTTCTCCTCCTGCTCTAGTGCTGTCTCCAGGGCTGCTGTGCCCTTTTATAGGCAGCAAAGGAAAGAGAGAGAAAGAGATAGACACATATTTGTCCCATCACAATTGATGGGCACATATGTGTCCCATCAAAGGGACACCTCACCCGTCCACATGCATCAACCCCAACCACAAATCCTCTTGGGTCCCCTATGAGTGACACATGTCCCCTACCATACACACTATCCTTATCTCAAGATAATCAGTAAAAAAAAATAAATAATTATAAATAAATATTTGCAAAACAGTCCCTGACTGAAGTTTATGGGTATTACATAAACTACTTCCCTAATACGCCGCAAAACTTGGAATGGGCCATAATGCTTTGGAGCAAGCTTGGCATTCCTTCTCATCGACGTTGAAATCTGCCTATAAGGTTGTAGCTTTAGATAAATCTAATCTCCCATAGAGAAAACCCTTTCCATATGCTTAGAATCATATACTTGCTTCATGCGCGATTGGGCTTTCTTGATTTTTTTCCCCCTCAACTCTCACAATAACATCTCTGTCCATTAGTTCTTGTTCAACTACAGCAACATTTGCAGTTCCAGGAATATAAGCCAATAAGTTTGGAGGTGGGTGCCCATACATTGCCCCAAATGGGGTTTTTCTAATTGTCGAGTGCCAACTTGTATTACAGCAGTACTATGCTCAAGTTAACCATCTTGCCTAATGCTTGGGCTGTGAGCTTGTGAAGCATCAAAGATACATTTCCAAAGTTTCATTTACAACTTCACTCTGACCATCCATTTGTAGGTGGTATGCTGAATTGAAATTGAAGGCTGTGCCATTCAAATGAAATAACTCTTTCCAGAAGATGCTTGTGAAAGTGGGATCCCTATCACACACAATCGAGCAAGGAATTCCATGCAATCGGAATATTTGATAAAAAAAAAACTTGTGATATCCCCACAACAGTATATGGATGAGAAATTGTAGTGAAACGAGCATATTTTGTTAATCGATCCACGACAACAAAAATAGTTGATTTACCTTTGGAAAGAGGCAGTCGATCTATGAAGTCTATGGCTATATCCTCCCATATGTTATTGGGTATAGGAAGTGGTTGCAGCAGACCCGGAGGTGCCATTTGTTCTACCTGGTGCCTTTGCAAAACTTTACAATTTTTGACAAACTCCTTGACCTTCATCCTCATGCCTTTCCAATAAAAGTTACATCGGATTCTTTGAAGGGTTTGGACATATCTTTCATTTGAATGGCACAACTGAACCGCTTCATTATATCTTCAAGAAGTGAAAGGTCTTCAGTCAAATAAATCTTTTCCTTGAAAAATGTAACACCATCTTGAAAGCTCCATGGATCTACAGGTTCGTCTTTTTGGATCAATTGTACCAAACGTTGAAGTTGGGGATGATTTTTAACAACTTCTTTAATTGATCCCAACCAATTTGGTAATGGTTGAGAGATAGTAAGAACTTTGCTACCTTCACTGGCTTCTTCTCTTCTAGAAAGGATGCCGGCAATTGTGTTTTCCTTCCGACACTTATATTCTATGGAGAAATCGAAACCCATCAGCTTATAAAGCCACCTCTGCTGAGCAACTGTAGTAATTTTTTGAGCCCATAATGCTTCAAACTTTGGTGTTCAGTTTGCAAAATAAAATGCCTTCCCAACAAATATGGTTGCCACTTCTGTACTGGCAAAACAAGTGCTAAGGTTTCTTTTACATACGTTGATAGAAAAAGTTTCTTACCTTCTAGAGCATGACTATAAAAGGCAATAGCTCGCTGCTGCAACAAAATAGCACGTATACTAGATCTAGATGCATCACATTCCACTATAAACTTTTCTAGAAAGTTAGGCAAAGCTAAAATAGGGGCTTTTGACATTGCAGCCTTCAGTAGTTCAGATGCTTTCTCAGCGGGTGGACTCCATTGAAAAGAATCCTTCTTAAGCATCTTTGTGAGAGGTGGCACAATTTTACCAAAATTTTGTATGAACTTTCTGTAATACCCAATCAATCCCAAGAACCCATGCAAGGCTTTAAGAGACTTCGGTTTTGGCCAACTCATCATCACTTGTACTTTGTCAGGATCAACGGCTACCCTTGCATCAGATATCATATGGCCAAGGTATTTAACCTCTTTTTGTCCAAAATGACATTTTTTCCATCTTTATATATAATTGATGACTTCTTAATATTGTAAACACAGCTTGAAGATGCTTCATATGCTTATCCCAAGATTGACTATAAATTAAAATATCATCAAAGAAAACTAGGAGGAATTTTCTTAAGTAAGGTTGGAATACCTCATTCATAAGTGACTGAAAGGTTGACGGTGCATTTGTGAGTCCAAAGAGCATTACTAGGAACTCGTGGTGCCCTTGATGTTTCCAGAATGTTGTCTTCTCAATGGTATCCATGTGAACTCAAATTCGATGGTACCCAAGGCATAAAACCAGCTTTGTAAAAATTTTGGCAGCATGCAATTGGTCGAGAAGCGCATCAATCATAGGAATTGGAAATTTATCCTTGATTGTGATTTTGTTTAAAGTGCGGTAATTAAAATCATGGTTCTAAAAAGCGGAGCATAACGGTATTGCCACGATGCGATACTTTTACGGACCGTTTTTGCGGGATGTCTAAAATTCACGATTGTAATGGCCGTTACGGTCGTGACGCCCGCGAAGGTTTAATCTGCCCCGGCCCAGCAAGCGTAGTCCATTGCCCTCTGCAGTGCGTCATCGGAGGCCTCGCTCTGCGCCACACACCAACTCGCCTTTGCCGTCACCGGCAGCAGCACCACCCCCATGCCTGTGGCCGCCAGTACTAGCTCCAAGAGAGAGAGAGAGAGAGAGAGAGAGAGAGAGAGGGGCCTTTATTTTCCCCACTTTTTCTTTCTTTTGATTTTTTATTGCCCTTGTTCTATGCTTCTTTAAAAGGTAAATCCATATTCAATTAAAAATAATTAGCATTTTTTTTTGTCATATATTAAAAAAGTTGTTGCTTTTGTTTTTAGTTCAAACAAAGAATAAAGTTAGCAACCTAATCTATTGAGTTGTTTATGTGAATTTTTGATAAGTTGAGCCTATTTAATTTTTTCTTCATTAATTAAAGTTGAATTGAGCTTTATATTTTTAATTTTAATGGTAAAGGTAAAATCAATAAGATCGTACCAAAAATTGAAATTTTACTGATTTTAAGATCAAAATTAGGATCCTATGTAAAATTCCACTAATTTAAGATTTCACCTAAGATATATATAGGTTTTACCTTTAACAGGGCACTTAAATTTATATAAAATCTAAATGTCATATATACCAATACTTATTTGATAAATAAGGTGGCTCAAAATAGTCTAAAAATCATTTATAAGAATTTTATAAACTTAAAATGTCAAAAAAAAAAAAAAATTGTGTACTGTGTCTCAAAATTCACGTCTATTACGCTCGTATCTTATTACAAAACCCCTGTTACACTCGTGACCATTACGCGATGGCAGCCGTGACTGCAATTTAAAACCTTGATCAGGGCACATCCGCTCGGAACCATCGTGGTTTTTCACCAGAATAACCAGTGACAAATATGAGCTGTTACTTGGCCAAATGATGTCAGAAGAAAGCATATTAACAAGCTTTTCAGTTGCTGATTTTTGAAAGTGAGGGTACCTCTATGGTTTTAAAGTAACTTGACCTTGTCCCTTCATTAATGGTATTCCATGATCATTTGCATGCTTGGGAGGTAGTCCTTTGGGCTCCGCCATAAACACCTTAAAATTCTCTGACAGTTGACGTATAATAGAAGGAATTTGGGGATGATCAGCTTAGACCTGTGGACTCTTCATCACAAATAGTTGCAGCATAGTGCCATTTTTCTTCTGTTTGGTCACATGTTCCACTTGATGGCTGGATATAACCTTGTCTTCAAGAATAGACATTCCTTGTAGGGTTACTTCCTTTCCACCAGTTGCCCATACGATAGGTCCTAAAGTACCCAACCAT
Source organism: Santalum album (assembly GCA_034195605.1). NCBI lineage: Eukaryota > Viridiplantae > Streptophyta > Magnoliopsida > Santalales > Santalaceae > Santalum > Santalum album. Next base: position 12,945,313 of record CM067260.1, on the reverse strand, counting down.
TGAGTCCCCAAGACCACATCATACCCCTATAATGGCAACAAATAAAAGTCTACTACAGTGGGACCTTTTGTTAATGGAGTTGAATGTGAGTGCACTTACCAATGCATACAAATTTCTCCCCAAAAGGAACCATAACTTCAAAACAATCTCCTGGAATGGGATGCGGCCCTACTTTTGTTGCTATATCCTTACTCTTGAATCCAAGTTTGCCATTAACTCTCATAGTCTCTGCTGCTCGACTACCTGTTATAGCATGAATGGAGATTTTAGGGGTTTCTATGAATGGATCATCATGCTTACCCTCGACTTCCATTTCTACATCATCATCACTTTCCTCTTGGCATGCTTGAATCAAAGAGAGCCTCTTGCATCGGTGCCCTGGTTTGTGTTTTTCATTGCATCTAAAGCAAAGCCCTTTTTTCTGTCATTCATCTACTTCCTCAAGGGCCATTCTTTTAATAGGTGTGGTAGTAGAACTTCCAAATGTTGTGGTTCGTGGCTGAAAGTGCTTTTAGGTGGGGTAGCTTGTGTTAATCCCTTTCGCTGAGCTTTGGCATGTCCTTCAAATAAATGAGCCAACCCAATTGCTAAGGACAAAGATGTCAATCGATTGACTTGTACATTTGCTCGAATGTAGTCCGACAGACCACTAATGAAGCAACTTATTTGTCTTGTCTAATGTAAAGATCCAACCTTGGCCAATAACTTCTCAAATTGGGTCTGGTATTCTCGCACAGATCAGTTTGTTGAAGTTTAGTGAGTTCTCCTAAGAAATCATCAAACTGGTTAAGTCTGTATCGTGCATGGAGTCCTTCCTTGAATCCTTCCATGTCAAAGTTGTTGGTTCTTGTTAGAGAATTTGGTACCAAATATGTGCGTCCCCTTCTAACTGAAAAGGTGCAATTGCAACCTGTTCAGCTACTGGTGTTTCACATAGATCGAAGAACTGTTCAGTCCTGCACAATCAACTTGTAGGATCTCCATCACCATTAAAGTGAGGAAAATCCAATTTTACCCTGTTAGGAGCATATGAGTTGTTAAAAAAATTCTACAAAGTAGTGCCATTATTTTTTCTTCGAATCGCAAAATTTTCTGCTTCTTGATCAGGCAGCTGGCGTAGAAAGACCATCCATGGGCATATTGAGTTGATTAAATAACTTGTTCATGCGATTCATGTGCTCGGTTGAGAATGTCGCCATATTTTTCTTGATTTACTCCACACGTTGATCCATGCCTATGCTCTGATATCACTTTGGGACATACGCGACAACGTTCTTTCCCTCACCTATGGTGAAACCAGGAAAGAAATGAATTTTGTAGGCTGATTTGAGGTAGCCTGGGCCTCCGATTTGCACAATCAAGTGTAAGGATATTAAGATCAAAAAGTCAATTTATTCTAGTACAGCTCTTTAAACAGAGTTTAAAGCTTACAATACACAGCTAAGAGAAAAAATAACATTACCAGAAAAATAGGATAACTACCTACCAAAATTGCAGCCACTAAGCTGAAAGTAAGGAAGATAAAATCACGACTTAGTACTTATTCAAAGTCTACTAAAAATCAGGAATAAAATAACAACTTAATATTAATTAATAAACTCTCTCTCTATATATAAATTTACATAGTTCTGTTAAAAAACAGTCTTATGCTTGGACAATGGCCCTGAAAAGGGAAAAAGCGAGTCATCTTTTGCAAAATGAGAAGGTCCCAAGAAGTCTTAAGCCTGGATGGCAAGACACAGGAGACATTACCTGTTTCTATACTGCCCCTTTTCTTGGCCAGTTGGGCCAGGCTGCTTAGTATTTTTGGGATTGTTTGAGCCTCAACAAATAATGTTAATGTTACCATATTTTTCCATTTGTACAAAGGCACTCTTTCACCATAGTTTTCCGTTTTACTGTTACCGAAAGGAGTTTTAAGAGTTCTGGCTAGGGTTAGGAGAGTTTTAATGGCAGTTAGTAAAGGACCAGTGCTGTATGAATTTGAGCCATCTGGCGTGTTTGGCTGGTGGCAATTTTGCTCAACTTATTGTCTGACAATGAGCAGGCCTACAATGTCATAACTTTTGTAAAGGGAGTAATATGGAACCTGCAAGTGCGTGAGAGGAGCTCATGTGTAAAGGAGCCAAGTCAGTGGCACACTTTACCATTGGGCTAAGAACTGTGGGCTTCAGCTTGCCTGTGCTATGGTTGAATTGGGTGCATGCTGATATGGTGGATGGGGATACATGGACTTGGTGCGGGACACAAAGAAGAAAGTTGAAAAGTGGGCCGAGGGAAGCTTGTTTCTATGATTCCCCTTTGCAAGGGCTTAAAGCAAAAATGGATCTGTCACTGAAAGCTTGGACTAGTATTTGTAGATTTGGAAGCATGGATAATTCTTTCAATCTTATTGATGCCATGGAGTTGTAATGTTTGTATGTCCGTGCACCAACCAGCAACCCACGGCTAATGCAATTTCATATTACATAGTTTATTGCATGGATGTCGAGTCTACAAGTGGCTTTTAGGCCTTCAAGGTCCATTGATACAGGGGGTATAAATCCAGATAGCTTATTAGTCTTCACAATGTGTAAGGGGAATATTATACTGTGCACCACCTTGCCATAGCAGATAAGGGCTGCCTGAGATGCTGCTCATGCCCATGGCTAGAAAGTCCATAAGGGGAGGTCCTGAAACACTGCATTCCATGCAAGAACCCTGATATTGTTAGGGGCTCCCTTGGGGGGGGGGGGGGGGGGGGGGGGGGTGTTTGGGTGGGGCAGAGAGGCTTAAAACATTAATAATAGATCCCATAGAACTCTGATTCTGTTTAGATACATTTTTTTTTGTTAACAGATTCTTCACAGATTCTTCCATGATGATTTTCAGAGAGATTAGCACAAGAGCTTGTTGAGATGTTTGTCTTAGAACTGAATTTGAAGGTATTTTGCTGCTTTTTTGGCTAGAATTAATATTGTTTCTTTTTTTTTAAGACACGTTTTACCCCCTTTTTCACTTCATCTTTTTGTATTATGTGGTATGAGCAGCGCTTGCTGGTAATACAGTTGCTTGCTGTCAGCTGCAAGGCAGTTCCACAGGTCAACAGATTGTGTTGGTCTAATGAGCTTTATCCAGGTGAATTTGATGATTTGTGTACATGCAACTTGTATTCCAGGGAAACTGGCGAGCTAGTTCCTCCAGTTATAAGGGATTGTAACTCCAGTAAACCACCTATGCAATCTAAGCAACAGCCTGACCAAGAAGTTTTGCAGGTACCTGTTCATTGTAAATACTGAGAATTCTTTAAAATTTACTATATGCTTGTCTTCACCAAAACCAAAATTTGTATGGGTGTACTGATGATGGAAACGACGGAAAATAGTTAAATTTGGTATTCTGTTGTTAACTTCCCATGCTTGGAACAAAATTTCTGAGACAACGACTTCTGAGTAGTCTGCTGCATGGATGGACTTCATGCGGTAGATTTATGCAAGTACTCTGTATTCACCTAGCAAAACATATTTAACTATTTTGTGGTTTCCTGAATTCAAATTGAATTTGTATTGCCCGTAAAAGAGGAATATGGTTTTCTGTGGAAGCTACCTCAGTCAGTCCCTGTAAATCTTAACCCTTCCCAGGCCATGAGATCTAACAAATACTTTTGGTCCAACATCAAGAACAACAACAAAGAGCTAGCAGTCATTTGCATGGAACCAAAGCATAAAATTACATGGGGTTGTTAGTGGGAACCTTCCTGCACCGGTCCATAACTGTATCTTCATTCATCACCTCCCCAACACTCACTTTCTTTCTTATATTGGGTTTTCTTATGGTACCTAGTTGCTTTTGTTAGAATGATATGAGAATAACCGTAGAGTCTCCAATGATCCGACGGGATATATTTAAAATGAAAATAGAGTACACAGAATAATAGGGTGGGCATACCCACATCGAAACATAATCAGAATAATAATAATAACACACTATGCTAACACCCCCTCTCCCCCCCCCCCCCCCCCCCTCGCCGCCTAACTGGAGCATATATATCAACCATGTCCAGCTTGTTACAAAAGAAAAAATTGACCCTGTGTATCCACTAGGGGTTTTGTGAGAAGATTTGCCAGCTGATCACTTGTGTGAACATAAGCAAGGGAAACAGTGCCTCGCGAGACTTCATTACGAACAAAATGATAATCAATCTCCATATGTTTCGTCCGCTCATGGAAGACAGGATTAGAAGCGATATGAATAGCAAATTTACTATCACACCATAATCGTGATGGTTGAGTGAAGTGAAACCTAACTCGGTCATGAACTATCGAAGCCACAGCGTCTCAACAGTGACCATGATTGTAGCACGATACTTTGCCTCAACACTACTACAAGCAATAATATCCCGTTTCTTACTTTTCTAAGAAACAAAATTACCTCCAACAAATGCAGCATATCCGATAGTAGATCTTTTATCATGAGGGAAACTGGCCCAATCTGCATCAGAATAAACGTCAATACCCGATTGATTATAACTGGTGAATTCCAAACCCTTCCTTGGGTTTCCCTGCAAGTATTGAAGTATGCAAGCAACAGCCTCCCAATGAGGTATTGCGTGGTTGGGCCATGAACTAACTCACCACGCTAACAGCAAGGGCAATACCTGGACGTGTCATCATTGTCAAGTAGTTCAACTTGCCAACTAACCTTCTATACTGCTCTGGATGATCAAACAAATCCCCTTGCTCTGGAAGTAATTTAGCACGTACCTCCATAGGTGACTCAACAGATTTGGCTAAATCATACCAAGCTCTGCAAGAATATTTAGAACATTCTTCCGTTGAGACAATAATATGCTCCCCTTTTTTGGAGACACCTTAATGCCCATAAAATAGCGCAAACTATCCATCAGTGTAGTCTCAAAATGACTGTGAAGAAATTGTTTGAGACTACTAATGCCCACAGAGTTGTCACCTGTGATAATAATATCAACATAGACTAAAAAAATATAGAACCAGAAACATTCTTACGAAAAAAGATTGCATGATCCTTCTAGGACTGAGCTAATCCAAACTCACAGACAATAGAACTAAATCAGCTGAACCACACACAAGGTGATTGCTTAAGTCACATAACGATCTGTGCAAACGATAGACCATCCCCCCCACGTAGAATAACCTGAAGGTTGCTTCATATAAACCTCCTCGTTAAGATCACCATGTAAGAACACATTCCTGACATCCAGTTGATGAAGAGGCCAAGATTGCTAAGTGGCAAGGGAAATGAACAAGTGAATAGACGCCATCTTGGTGATAGGAGAAAAAGTCTCAAAATAATCAAGGCCATATGTCTGGGTGTATCCTTTGGCCACAACTGTGCCTTTGACTGAGCCAAAGTCTCATAAATATTGACTTTAACCACATAAACTCGCTGGCATCCAATAGCTTGCTTCCCACTGGGGAGAGCAACTAAGTCCCAAGTGTGATTAGATTGTAGCACGCATCTCCTCATCCATGGCAGCTTTTCAACCTACATCCGCCAAAGCCATAGAAATATCACGAGGAAATGAATACCTGTCAATATGAGAAACAAAAGCCTTTAAGGAAGAAGATAACCACTCATAGGTGGCAGAGTACAAGGGATGATCTCGACAGCTGTGATAACCTTTTCCAACATAAATTGGCTGATCTGACTTGGATCAGACCTCAAAGAGATTGGCTCTATAGAGGCAGGACGCGCTAGCAGATCCAAGGGCACTAGTGTAGATGTATGGTGAGCTGAAGACGAAGATGGAGACACGGTAGAAGGAGAGAATGTAGAGTAAGTAGGCAATGAAGGATAATGCATAAAGGAAATATTAAGAGAAGAGGAAGTAGAAGGGAAAGAAGAATCAGGTAAAGAAGAATTCTCCGAAAAGTATGATTGAGATTCATGAAAGGTAACATGAGGAGAGACAAGAAAATGGCAAAAGGTGGAAGAGTAACAGCGATACCCCTTGCAGTATGAGAATAGCCCAAGAAGACACTTAAGAGCACCGAGGGTTCAACTTAGTGAAATGGGACCTGATCTTCATAGACAAAGCAAACACTCCCAAAGTTACGAGAAGGAAGACCAAATAGAGGACGATCAGGGAACAAAATACTGAAGGGAGTTTGATGAGCTAGAATAAACTGGAGAAGGCCTCCAAATATCGGAATGAACTAAGCTGGAAAGGACCCTAGGCTTGCTTATTGACTCGAAGAAAACAAAGGAATGCGACTATGTTTAGCAAATCGACACGTCTCACACTGAATAGACTCGACAGATCTAAGACTGGGACACAAGATTTTCAGGTGTGGGATTGAAGGATGGCTAAGGCGATAGTGTACATCCAAGGGTATAGGAACAGGAACAGCACCAGCCAAAGTACATCTACTATCCAGCACATAAAGACCACCAACGAACCGACCTCTATTGATAATCCTCTTTGAAGAACGAATCCTGAAAGAGATAACAATTCAGGGTAGTAAGTCACAATACAGTCCAAATCTTGAGTAGGCGACTCATAGATAGTAAATTAAAGGTCATGCTAGGAACAAAAAAACAGATTCAAGACATATATCTGCTGTAGGACAAGTCATGCCCTTTCCATGAACGGTTAAAGTGGACCCATTGGCCACTGCAATACTGGTACCAATACAACCAGTAGAATAATTAGACTGAATACCACATAAACCTGTCATATGATCACTTGCACCAGAATTAATTACCCAGGAAGTGGGTGTGGCTTCCATACATAGGACCCGAGGATCGGACTGAGCAAAGGCAGCCTGAGTAGTGGTGCCTTGCATCGCTTGAAACTCCAGAAATCTATCGTACTATGCAGCAGAAAAAGTAACCGTCTTCTCCTCAGAAGCAGTAGCGGCGGTGGCAGCAAGTGTTGAACTAGTACACTGCTGCTGGGTCTACCATATAGCTTATAACACGAACTACGAATATGACCCTTCATTCCTGCAATGGTTACAAGTGTGTGTCACACAACCACTATCTGAACCACAACCACCAAAAGGGCCACGGCCACTGCCAGTCCTGCGGCCTCCAAGGCCTACTCTATAGGCAGCAAAGGCTGCAGACTGCTGGCTGCTCACCACTGGGAGAAGCTGTCAAACAGGTTTCATGCTTGATGGCTACTCGCTGAACTCGGCGATAAGTCTCACCAAGAGAAGGAACTCGGCTGTCTGCCAAAATCTGAGACTAGGGCAGCATCAAAATCTTCTCCCAATCCCACCAAAAAGCTAATAACTGACATCTGATTTTGTTGCTCGTGGAACTTTCTCTGCACTTCGATGTGAAGGGCATCAGTTCGAGTGAACTCATCAGCCAACATCTTAAACTTAGTCCAATACTCAGAGAGCGATTGTCTGGTTTGAGTAACCTTGAACATATTTTTCATAGCATTATATAATTGAGATAAGTCATTAAGAGGAAAACATATCGTCAAGAAGATCAAACAATTCCTTAACTGTCTAGCAACCATAGTCTGTACAGAATCATCCATTGAATTGAGAAGTTGACTGTAAATGTGACAATCAGTCTTATACCAAGAAGAATAGAGGAGAGAATGCTTATACGGTGGAGGGTCAATGAGATGTTGGCCAAGATCCTGACCATGCAGAAATTTATACACATTCTTATGCAACAAAACATAAGTAGACTGACCTTTAAGGGATTTCTCATCTGGCCGTGGCAACGAAATAACCTAAACTACCCTAGAAGGTTGAACAACACTATCAATAGCCTGCCATGCATCTACCGGAGGTGGAGGACTCACTGTGGGGGAATTCGAAACATCTTCAGTCATGATGAATAAATAGAACAGACTCCCAGTCTATCGGGATAGAGAAAACGGAGTTCAAACTCGTTGAACCCTAAATCATGAGAGAGTTCCCTTCCCGGGAGAGCCCGAAACACTACCGATGATCAAAACAACATCAAACAGCATCAAAAACTATCATAGTGGGGAATACTTGAATGCGGCTGAGCAGAAAACGCCCAAGCGATTTAAACATTCAGCCGCATCCTAAAGGTGGTGGTTCTGCCCGATTGGAGGAGAGAGAAGTTGGTGGAGGGAGATTAGGGCCGGCCTGATCAGTGGGAAAAGGACAGAGGGGTGCGGTTGCAGCACGCTGCAGTTAGGGGGCTTCGCCCCTGGCCGGCCGATCGGGAGAGAGAAGGGGAAGGCTAGGGCTTTGATGCGATTAGGGTTTTGGGAGGCTAGGGTTTCTTCAAGTCCGTGCTCTGATACCATGTTAGAATGATATGAGCATAAACCATAGAGTCCCAAGTGACCCAACAGGATATATTTATAATGAAAATAAAGTACACATAATAATAGGGTGGGCATACCCACACTAGAACATAAAAATAATAATAACATGCTATGCTAACAGCTTTGTTATTACCAATTTGTTCTTGCAGGTTTATCTTACAACATGGCTTGCTGAGGTCAACATAGATACCGACAGGTAAAAACTGAACTCCTAAAATGCCTTGAGGTTGTATACATAAAATGAAGATTAATGATTCTGATGGGTATTGGGGGCTCTTCCTAGTATTCTGAAAGGTACAGATTTACAAGCTTTATGTTACATGGACACGCAAATCTGGTTTAGGCATGTAAGAAGAAAAAAAAAAAAAAAGGGCAAAGATTATCGCCACATCCAAATATCATGACGATTTAGCAAAGAGTGAATCTTGGATGTGTGCCATGTTTTGTTTTAAGGAAGATTGCAAGTCCAGAGTGACAATTACCTCTAGGTAATGCTGTTGCCGTGTGTTTTTGGACTGAAGTTGCAGGTATGCTGTCGTGACGTATTTAGCGACAATGGTAGCCATATAGCACACAATATTTTTTTTTTTTTGATGCCCCTAGAATATCCTGTTGCCTGTCACTTTACCATGAATTTTCTGTCCATGGCTTCTCAGTTCATGTGAATTATTGAATATGTTTTCTGACCGTCGCAGTCCTGTTACTTCAGGGTGGATGAAATATTTGCTGTGACCGGGGAGGAAATGCGTCATAGTATTCGATGAAAACACTTGGAGCTCTCAAAAGGTGGAAGAGGCAAATCGTCGTCCATCCACCCACGGGGACCTTTGGAGGAGTTTAAATGCTTCCCTAAATTTAGTGATCCAGGGTTTCGTGTATGATTAATTACCACCAGATTCTAGTAGTCCAGGTTTATTTTATTTTATTTTATTTTATTTATTTGATATACAAACAACAGTTTTATTGATCTGAAGAAAAGCATGGGAATTAACCATGCCCCTGCAAGGCTTACCAAGGGGCAGCTTATATGCTTATTAACCCCAGTAGAAAGTTAATGTGGCCTCAATGCGTAATAAGTCCGATAATTATGAGATTTTAAACGTGTAACTTTGAGCTGTGAACGATTTGTAAGCCTTCTGTCTACAGGTACAAAAACGATAAAAAAAAAATTCTATACCATGCAATCAGTTACTTGGGTTTTTTTTATTTTTAAATAACTTTTAGAAGATATAGATGCAAGGTTTCAATATTATCAGGCTGTATTTTGTAATTTGTTACGCTCTTTTAATTTGTTTAGTTAAGACTTCAGATAGGGATGGATGCGGTAGAACAATGTCATGCGGCGGAGCCTTTTCTTGCTTTCCCTATATATATATATTACTAAATATTGATTAATTTTTTTAAAAAAATCAAAAGTAGACGATTTTTTCACTAAATATTGATTAGTTCATGAAAATACGGAAACAAACAAAAATTGTACGGGTAAGGTAATCCTTACTTGCCAACTTGCCCATCTTGTAAAATAATTGAGACCTACCATTGACTTGCCAATATTGACTTGTGACCATCGTGTTTGATCCGCCCATTTGCTGCCTTTAGTCTGACATCATATCTATTGTTTGAAATTTTAAGACACCTAATGTGCTACCCTAAAATAAATTTTTGATATCAATTTTTTAAATTTTGAATAATTATGAGAAAAACATGACATACTAATTTTTTAATACAGTTTTGGCATTCATTTATATTACAAATAATCAACAGATTTAAAACATTTAAACATCTTAAAAAATATTTAAGCTTGACATATTAAAATTATATGAAAATTAACAGTTTTTTTTTTTTTTTCACTTCATTCGATTCACAAGATTTAAACTTAAAAAACAAATCCAAAGAAGTCTATCTGGCATATCAGATTCGCCGAGCCAAATTCCATTTTTACTAACAATCCCACGCCATGCACCGTGAGATTCCAGTTGGTTGAGCCAAGAATAGCTCAACGCTTTTCTACTAGCATTGCCACGCAATGCTTTGGGTGCTTTTTAAGGGTTTTAACAGCTTCATTCAATAGTTCACAAGCTCACGATCCCTTTTTTATAAAAAAAAAAAAGAAAAAGAAAAAACACGTGCTAATGGCACGTGCCCCTCACAAGTCAGGAGGGAGAAATAACACCAATTTCCATTTAGAGCTTAATTTATCCCTCCAAGGGGGCGCTCTACCTATATAGCCCTCAACATTAGAGACCTTACCTAGGATCCTATGAATACTCCCATTATATCTCCAAACCAAACTGGGAGGATTAGATGCTTCGGACTGTCAAAGTATTTTTCTATAGTCTAATACACACGCGCGCGCACGCGCCCAACCTAACCTGGTTGGTAAGTACGAGGATTCATACCCTTGAGTTTGTCCAACGCCAAGGATTTAACATACGTTGCTGGTAACCAACCACCAGACTGACTATTCAACCGGCGGTGACAGATTGACAAATTTCTTACGCGCAGAAGATCACACAACCCATTAGTTGAAAAGAATGAAAAGTGTGCTAAAAAAAAAAATGCAGCAAATAGATACACACACATGATATCCAGATAAGAAATCGGCTAATGAGCTACACTTCTGCTCTTCCCATTTACTGAAAATTTTGCAGTGGCTTCACAAGTTCCTTTCAACTTTCACAAAAAATGTACAAAGATCAACTTAGAGTTCTTAATAATTGACATCAATGGCCTAGATTGGAATGATCAAACGGTGGTGGTCTCCGTATCCTTTTAGGGAGAAGACATAGCATCAGTCTTGCATTCCAAATTTCTGTTTCTATTTGTGTAGGTGCAAGTGCCAGTATTTAAGGAGGGTGAAGGGGACAAAGAACGCATGAAAGAAGTGGAGGCAATTGACTAAAAGGGAAAAATTAATTAATTAATAATCAAAGTGAAAGACAATGTACCCTGTCAGGGAGATTCGTAGGCATTGCAAGGGCAGTAACATATCTCTGGATGCTGGGTTTCAGAGAATAAGCCATTGCATGTGAAGAGGACGAGGCCTCGGCCCCATCAGTTTGACCCCGCCCATGGAACTTTGCAAAACGATTGATCATGGAAAACTTCTCTAAGTCGAGGCCTTCCACTCTTAAGTCCAATAATGAGGCTCTCTTGTCCAGACTGCATCATTACAAGCAAATAAAATTACGTCAGGGATAAAATATATAGCAGCAGCGTAGTAATATTCAGAACGGAAAAAAGAGAAACCATTGACAAGAAAGCTTATGTTTTCATCTTTGTAAACACCATTCCATGAAAAATGTTCCCAACATTAACATTATCATGAAACACACTGCATAGAAATTTCATTGTTAAATCCTTCTCACTGATCGGGCATTATATTTGCTTCACTCAAAATTAGCTTCGGTCCAACTTAAGTAATGGGATGCCTTCTGAGTATTTCAATTTATTTGAGCTGTTGTTGGAGCCCCAGCATAGTCCCCCCCTCTGGTCATCATTCCATAAATTATCTTAGATTTTTAAACAGTATAGTTCTGGTGTTGTAAACACAAAGCAAGATCTAAAGTCAACAAACCCACTCTCTGCAAGCCCTGACCATGAAGTTCAGAGCCAAGAATCAATGAACATAACGACCCTAGCAAACCCGTACCCAAAGTATGAGGGATTGGGTGAATCCTTCACCATTATAACACCATCTTCTAAAAAAAGAAATATGCCGGGAACACTAACATGACCCATAAACATGTTCGTGAGTAAACAACACATCATCATCATTATCATAGTTGTCAAGGTGTCACTTTGTCATCCTAACGTCTTACTAGGGCATTGGTGTGCAGCATCTTGGCCCTAGGATGGGAAGGCATATGCCCAGCCTCCCAAGGTGTGATGCCTACTGGGCTGGGTGTGCAGCTTTCTGCAAGGGCCCAGGAAAAAAACACTTAATGGGCGTCAATTGAGCCTCTACAACACTAAAGAAAAGCTTAAAATTCGAGAAACCCCCTCCCTCCCCCTCTCTCCCTGCAAGTGTGACCACACAGAGCAGCCCCTCTCTCCTCTTGAGATTTCCTCTGTTAGAATTTGCGGAACTCCATACAAGGGCCCATTGAGCACCTTGGTGCCCAGTGAATTTAAGGCATCGCGTGGGCGCCATGACAACTATAATCATTATCATCATCAACAGCAACAATCAGGGTAAGGTTGGAAAGGGTGCCACCAATCACAATAATAGTAGTTATATTAGTGATTGGAGTAATCATAATAGCAATACTGATGATCATAATAAAACATAAAACTGATAATAACAATAAAGTCATCATCACAACAAAAACAAAGACGAAGATGATGAGGATGACAATAAACAACTAAAAGCGAAGAATAATTACCCCAACAAATTTGTTTCCAGCTTCCTTGATCGCTCAATTAGATCTTCCATAACTTTTGAGAAGTATTGATCACCAATCCCCTCAGATGTCTTGAACTTGTCGGAAATGCTAAAAACACACAATTCACGGAACCCAATATTATTGACAGATCATGGTCCATCAGTAAATCATATATGTATAAAATGTGATCCAGTAGAATCAGATGCAACAGTCTCAGAATGAGAGCATTTCTTACAGGTTCCCGTCAACAAGCGTCCCAGGCATATCGGTTTTGGAGCAGGAGGCAAGGCCACATGCATCACCTAAAGCTAATCTTGTGACAAGGTAAACCACACTCTCATAGTTTGAGCCAGCATCTACAGAGAAAACTGGAGACGGAGGAGGGCGAAAAAGTTGCTGCATAAGTTGGGTTGTTAATATGAGCCTTCGTTTTGGTCTTAACGTAGCTTGTCCATCTTCAAGCATTCCAATTCCATCTTCCATCTGTCATCAGAATTGAAGCACTTATTAATTGCTGAAAAAACAGTGAATGGAACAACATTTAATAGCGGCACAGGCAGTCGAATCAATTCAAAGATTAGCACACCTTGTCCATCAACTGATTTGCTGCTTGCACCCAATCTGTTTCTGCCACGCTGCAAACAACAAAAAAAATAAAATTTGAGAAGAAAACACATATCCAAAGAAACTAGCAGCCTTTAAGCAATGACAAGATGTCAAGAGAAATCAACTCTCATGATATATTTGGGTGTCGGGTCTTTGGTAAGGACAAACAGAAAGTGGAAAATACTCATAGTAAAATAAAAAAGGACCAAAATAAAAAGGGAAAAAGGACAAACAATCTATTTAATAAAATGTTGTTTGTGAAAAAAACCTGGCATCATGAAGCCATTGAGACCCCTGCATCACTTCTTTGTGCCATGATGTGAACTTAAGCGTAGCACTTTTACGCTTCTTTGGTCTCACGACAACCAAGCTTTGATCTGTAACATCTGGAGGCAATGGATGAGAAGAAGCGAATTGCTCACTACCTACTGACAAGGGAGTGGAACTTTGCAAGATGGAATTTTCCAAACTGGAATCACCAGCACCACTCAGAAGCTTCATTGAATTATATGCACAGGGAGTATCAGAAGACTTCCCAGTAATTATCTGCTGCTCTGTAGCCTTCACATTTGAAATTTTGCGTGCATCATACAACTGTGACATCTGCCTACTTTTAAAGGTTCCATACTGTTCAAACCAGGAAGGTGCCATCTGGGGACTAATCTGAGATTGCTCAGCACTAATAGAAGCTGTACTATGGCTGCTAGAATGATCCTGAGAATCATCCCTACGAAAAGGAAGCATATCTTGGGAATGAAAAGTTCCAAGTGAATGCTGAGTATATGCCTTTTGTAATTGATTATCACCCAATTCCGATGAAAAATTAGGGACCTTAGAACCTTCAGGTGCAGCTGAGGCACAATTAACTGATGCATCTTTAATTCCAGAATTGAATCCACAGGGCAACTGCTCTCCCTCTGAAGCCTGCAGAGCTTCTGGACCAGACTCTAGTCCCTTAGATATGCCCATAATCCTATTATTTGGATCAATATCCGTACACTTCATCCCTTGCATTTGATGCAGTAAGGAATAATTTTGATGCAAAATGTTATTTGGTTTCAAAGAGCGGCCAAAGGCTTCAATATCTCTTTGGGTAGGGGCCAAGTTTGAAGAAGCATCAGATGGATGCTTCATAAATTTCCTCCCTTGTAATGGACCCATGGTCCTCTGAGACCAGTTGGTTCTTTCAGATGACACTTGCTTCCACGAGCTTTCTTTTGTTGGTTGCTTTTCCCCATGGACAACCTCAGACAATGCACCTGGCTCGGATGGGCCACTCAATCCTGTACGAGCATCCCCGTCATCTAGCTTCTGTGTGCCAGACACCATTTCTAAAATGTTATTAGACTGAAAATGGGACTTAAACATATTGGATGAGTTCTTAGAAGATTGAGCATCCAACAGTTGTTGCTGGGTTGAGATATTGGTCCATGTATTAGGTTGCATTGTTGAAGCCACGCCCTTTAGAGACGGTCCAGACAGAACCGGAGGAAGAGAGACTGACGTAGCATCCAGCACAGGGTTTTGTTGACCTGAACCTACAAAATGGGATTGGTTGGTAACTGTACAGGAGGGTTCAGCAAGGGAAGCACTTTCACCATGTGGAATACTGCCAACTGATCCCAGCAAAGGTTCTGGTCCAGGTTCACTGGTTACAGCTCTATCCTGGGAGCCATCTATCTGTTTAAAACCAGATTCATGCCCATCATAAGATATGTCAAGAGATTCATCAGTCTTCACCTGTCCATTTCTGCCAACAGGATGCTGATTTTGAGTAGCTGTATAAGCAAAACTGGATGTATCAGCTGGAGGAAATTTTCCCTGGATTTGTCTATTAGTAGCAGATCTACTACTTCCAGGTTCTCCTACGGAAGCTTCATGAGTAGGGAACAGCTGAACAGAATCCGTCGATGCCAACCCCATACGACCTGTAGCCCCTAAATCAGGAGAGACCTGACTTGAACTGAGAGAATTAATCATCCATGAGGAGCTTTGTGAAGATACAGCACGGCTCAGAATGGGCAAAGGTTGAGATGGAGGGGCAAGTTGTAAGCCAAAACCTTGGGAGGCAGAAGATTGATTTCGTTGAGCGTGACAAGCAGACCCATCCGAACTTTCTTCTTCTGGTTTCTCAGACGACTGGTCGCTGAAGTGTGCAACATTACCACTTTCCCTTGATTGGTCCACCTTTTGAAGAAGATCGAGCATATTTTCACTGAAATTGAGAAACAATTCAAGTATATGATTCAACTGATTTGTGCAAATTAAAACAGAAGGGTGAGAAGCAAAGAAACATGCAACTGTAAGCAGATTGAGACACTATTTTGTTATTGAACCTTAACACAAACACTTGGAGGTTTCGGTTATAATGTTGTCGCTGTCATTGCTATATGCCAAGAAATAACCATAATGAACATTCATGTTCGCGGATAAAAAATAATACAAAAATATTGTGAGCATAGTCAACTACCTTGAGTGAGCAGGCTTGTTGTGATTATAAATACCAACAGTTCTGTCAAAGGGAGCAGACTTATTATGCACATAACTTTCGAGATTACCTCTGGAAGGTATCTCATTGAATCCTTTTATGTCCCCTTGAAGATCAGGCAACTGCCCCTGAAAGTATATAATATTAGCATTTCTCGCTATATTCTTTTAAGGTTTCACAAAAATATAAAGAATAAGCATTTCTACAGTCCTACCCACACCTACCCTCTCCATTTCCATAGCATTTCTAGGAACGTTACCGACAAATTGTGACTGCCCAAAATATCCTTGGTCCTGAATTTCCAATCTCTGGGAGGTATGTTGAGTCATTCCCTGCAAATGTGGAACATGTTTTGATCCATAAGCAGGTTCAGCATCCATATCCAAGTTCCCCATAGGATGATACTGAAATTTTCGAGCGCCAGCAATTCCACGACCAACATGAACAGATGACTTTTGTTTGTCCCCAGGCAAAGTGCGCGAATCACTGGCATCTAACTGAATGTTGTCTCTCACACAAACACTGGAAGTATGGTGGAATAAATTAGAGCGATTGCTACCACCAGAGTTCACTTTTTTATCACAATCCTCTTCTACTTCAAAACTTTCAACAGCCCCCTTATCTGCTGAAGAACCCAAAATTTGTAGACTCCTGTTCAGATGATGGTGGTATTTCCCCAAGTCCTCATTATCTGAAAGAAGCCGGCTGGTTTCCAGGATGTTCTTCGATGCTCTTGAGTCTGGTATACTAGAAATATTGTTCAGATAAGAATCTTCTCTATTGACAGCCATTTTTTCCACAGCAAAATTTGCATTATTAATGGATGCAGCTTTCCATGTAGAAACCCCATGACCCATTCCATCATGCACTAATCTCTTATGATCATTGCTCTGAGAATGATGCAATGAGTTCGCGTTATCCTGAATCGTCAATGCATTCCACGCCTCTGACTTGTTGCATACTTGGGCACCGGTGTTATATGAGGATATGCTTCGTTCAGGGGTGCCATGGCCTCGCATGGTTTTCCCACTTAAGCCTCCTTCAGATGATGGGATAGAACTTGCATGTAACTGACTTGCTTCAGCAAACGCCTTTGGTAAAGGGCTTCGATCCAACCACTTGCTACTTTCTGAAGACTGTTGAATGGATTTGTGAGACACACCCAATTCCTGTGAAAGGCTGAGGCTGGATTGCTGATGTCCAGGTACACTACCATGACTAGTATTCATATCAACATAGTCAGACAAAGGCCTAGAACCAAATGAAGAGGCTATTTGCAAGCTGTTTTCAGCCCAAGCAGTTTGTTGCTTCTCACTATCATTGAGTGCTACGGGTTGATAGTTCCCACTAGAAGGTTCAGCATTCTGAAAACTAAGACTGCTCCACTCTTCTATCTCACCACTGGAAGTTTCTGCCACAGCAGACTGCATTAGAGCACTCCAAGTCCCACTTTGCGCAGAAGGAAATGCACTAAAAGAATCTGTACCATTTAACATATTGCTGGTGGTCCTGCCAAAGGAATCCCATAAGTTACCATCTGTACCAAACAAAATCTTTTCTTCAGTTGGATCTAGTGTTGGCAAACTCTGTGAAGGAGCGGCATGCACAGTTTTTTCCTGTGATATTTCTGAGGAATTACCTAGGGTTTGCCTGCCATTAAATTCTTGGGCTGCTGTGCTGCTTTGAGGGGTATTTGCTTGCAGAGAATTCTCCAACATAGCTCCACTATTTAAACCTTGAACACGAGCATTTTCAAAGAAGTTTTTCCCTTGAAACCCCTGTCGAGAAACCGAAGTCCCATCTTGCATATTAAACTGATTTTGTATTGCACCAAACTGATGACCTGGTAATGAGCTACTGCTGGCTGTCATTTGCTCGATCGCAGGCTTATCAACTTGGACGTGAGAATATTGACTTGAGGCACCTCTCGAGCTAGAGACAGGAACACCATAGAGAGATTGGTCAGCCTGTTGAGGAGCCAGATCCATCAAACGCAGTGCCTGGCCTTGCACTGGTGAAAACATAAGTCCATTGAAGGATCCCTGCATTGCTGGAGAGACACCTCTCTGGAGCCAGTTTAAATTACCCGCCACAGGCTCATGTGACCATTGGTAATTGGAAGTATCATGGACAGGATTTCCATTTATTAGGTTGCCAGCTGCCTCTTTTGCAAGGGACATCGGATTTAGTGAATTCTGTTGTGCTGCTTCTAGTTGCTGAATTTGTCGTTGCATTTGAAACTCTTGCATTTGCTTGAACATGGATTGTTGCTGTAGTAGTTGCATATCACTAGACTCAGCCTGCTGCCTCGGCAATTGCAACATGCCCAGCTGTTGGCTGTTCATTTGCTGTTGACCACCAAGAATATTATAATTAACGAGGGACTCAGAAGACTCTAACCTAGAATTTTTCTTATAATGTTCAGGACCATTTCCTTGCTCCGATTCATGGATTGAATTTATTCTTGGTGTTAGGTAATGTCGACTGGATTCTGCATCCATTCCCAAAAAACGTCCTTCATTCTGCCTACCCTGGAATACTGGATGCCCGTGCATACCATTATTTGAATTTTGCTGTTGGGTTTGAGACTGATGTTTGGAGAACTCAGGTCTCACATTTAATTGTGTGTAGTTCAAGCCATCTGGAACTCGTAGAGACTGACTACCATGTCCTCTCTCAAATTCTGCACGTAGCACCAAGAAGGAAACACTGTTAAGAGGCAAGAAGAAAAACTTCTGACAGGATCACGGGAGTATCGGTCCAACAACATCATACATAAAAAATCTACTACAAATTATAGGTGATTTCTATAACAGGAAAAATCAATTCTGCTTTTGCTACTTAGAACCCTCAAACAATTTGGCTCCCACGATGATACTCATGAGATTAGATCTTATCATCACTATTTCAATTCCATCTTCATTCCCATTGTAAGTTATGCCTCTAAGCTCAAACATTACAAAATCACCCAAATAAATGAAACTTATAAAGGGAGAACTATAAAATATTTATAAAGCAAAGATTCATCTATTAAAAACTATAACAAACCTTGAATTTAATAAACTATTAAATATTCAGTTGACATCATATTTCTCATAATTATATACGGGTCTGTTTGTGATGTGCATTTTCTCTAGCATTGAATATTTGTCTCTTCAGAAGGAAAACAGATTTCAACTTGGTAGTTTTATATCAAATATAGCAAAAAATTTTCACAAATTGCACAGAAGCCCCAAACTTTAGAAACTCAACAAAAGATGTTTTGCCATCCCCATGCCAGCTCTCCAATGCTTCATACATCTAAGAATCAAATGAGAAAAGAAAAAGCTCTAAGTGCATACCAATATTGAAAACATTCTAAATTATTAGAAGCCATCCATAGGATGCTACATCATTGATACCTGATTGCTGGAAGGTGTGGCTTTTTGGATTGGAAGTCAAAGGTGCACCAACCTGCCTCTGGTTTCCAATCCGCAAATTGTTACTAAGAACTGACCAGTTCCCATCTACGTTCTGTGAATGATGTTGGCTTGGGGGAAAATTCTCATGCTCAAAAAAATTGTGGACCCTGTCTCCTACTTCGTTGCCAGGCATAGATAATCAAGCCTTGCAAGTTTTTAGCCTGTAAACTTTTGGAAGGAAAATGACCTGCCTAAGATAGATGAGGAGAGAAGTTTAAATTACAGGGATTAAGCAGGAAGCTAGCTTGTGTGAAACTTTTAGGCAACTGCAATCGTGTTTAGAAGCTCACCTTCTTTCTGTACATGAAATGTAGCTTCCACAGCCAAGTTTAAAACTGTTGAACGTAATTCTGCATGTAAAATCTACTGCTTGAATATAATAGGTTTCGTTTAATAGCAGAATGACATTGAAGTGTAGTTATTTATGAAACCAGACATAACATATGTGTTAGTGAGTGAGTGTGTGTGTGTGAGAGAGAGAGTGAAAAAGCAGAACAAACTCAGCATAAGAAGTGATAAACTAAATTGTTGGCACATGTTGAATTCTAGAGAAAAATGCAGTATGAATATTCGTTAATGTACAGTTAAAGGTTGCTTATTTTTCAACACTTAACTTGGTATAGACATTAGGTTGAATTTGGACAAAACTTCTCTAATTGTATTTTCTTATAACTCCAACTTCTTCTATGATTAACTCTTCACAGCTCTCTACGTTGGGAGTCAAAGTTTCCTAAAAACCTAAAACACCTACAAATGTGAATGTATTTCCACTACAATCACTTCCTGGTCATCTGATGTTTCTAAATGTAATCAGTTAAGTTTGAGCAATTTTATTTAACTATTGTAAATTTGACTTCAATTATTCTTTTGAATTGTTCGGAAAAATTAATATTTATATCTAGGTTTTTGATTCATTAGTTTATTTTCGATTCATTAGTTTATCTTGTTTCTCCTGTTAAAAACTGAATTTCAAAAACAGCGAATATCATCATTTATTCTGGTTTAGGCCCATAGGTGGGAGAAAATGTGGTCTCACTATTTCCACATCTTTATTTTATTTTTTCCCCATCAGTAACTCTTTCCCATGTCAGCATAGGCTCTCCACCAAACATAATAACTCAGTTTCTGAATTGAATGCATGGATGGCAGTTCAGTCTCTTGGGACTTCTATTTCTTTCACAATCTTAATGACGGAGACCAACTGAACTACATTTCATTTTACAGATCCTTGACTTCCTCTTTCCAACAGCTAGGGATTGACTCTAGATGGTTGTGCTTGGACAGCTGTGGTCTTTTCACTTGCAACTCTTTTTTAGCCATTTGATCACTACATCTTCTTTTCCAAATTCCAGCCAATACAAGTGAATTTGGAAAACAAAAACCCCACAGGGGTAAAAAAAAAAAAAAAAAATCAAATCTTAGAGACCAAAACTGAACCCCTCTCCCTCCCCCTCTCCAAGTTCGTGTGTAATGTGCTACCAGGATATGGAGACTAAATACCACCTGTTGGGGGAAACTACCTGAAATGTTTGGGATTTTCGGTGTCCATAAAATGTTGAGGGACCATTAGGATTCACTTTCTTTCGAACCCTTGACCACTAAGGACCTAACAAACATGCTAGAGTCACCCAATTAGGCACCTCCAGTAGCAACTATTGTATGTTTAATCATGCTACAAGCTCATTTATGTGGCCATTCAAATTCTAAAAACTAGGCAGACATGTGATATCCACACCCTTACAGCATTTTTTAATCTGCAGTAAGACCTGAAGTTTCAGCTCTTCGTTAACACTTTCTTTTTCTTTCTTTTTTTTAATCTCTTATCATCAACTATAGCTATTAAATCGATTAAATATTGATAGAAGCCTCATTTCAGGGATTATGCTCTGTACTTCTGAAGTATGGATGTGATAACATTTTTTTACTCACAAAACCAATCTAGCACCAACATGGACAAGAAACCTAGATCCTGCCCAACAACAAGGCTTTGATTCCCATGTTGGTGCCACTAGGCTAAACAACTAGAGGCATGATACAATATAGGTATACGGAATTTTCCAAAAAAAGAAGCTAGATTGCGGCTCTAACACTAACAACTTACTTAAATAAAAGCTTAGATGTATTCTCTTGTTTATATATACGCATAAACAGACACAATGGTATGATTGTTGACGACACAACTATACAAGAAAGCAATTGAACTTCAAGCCATCAAGATTTCAAACGCAACAGTTAAACACAAATATATAGTCCATGTCATACCCATTCAGAACAATTATATGAGCAAATTAAGCGAAATAAGCATAAAGAACTGCATCACTTACACGATGCACACATATTTTCAATTCTAAAAACAAAGTGCACTGAGAAGGTAGGTCACTCACCGTACCAAAATCTCAAAGACGATAACTGCAAACCGGGACAGAAATCGGGAATCCTGTTCCTTCCCGCTCCCAAATTCGATCAAACTTCAAGAAGAAACTGAGAATCCTCGCATGTGCAGACCTTATCCTTCCCAGCCACTACATTTCGAGCCTCGCGAGCTGAAATCCGCTCTGTACCCCAAGGGTAGTCGAAGAACAGGCTCTGAAACGCGGGTCAATCCTCCACGACACAGTCTGCGGAGCTGCACGAGATCGCCCGAACAGGTGAGCTCCCAGGTGGAGATAGAAGAGAAGAAAATTGAGGAGATCTCCAAGCGCTGCCCTAGTTTTCGTGAACGAAAAAGATGGGAGACGAAACAAAAACATCCCCTTCCCCTCGACGCGTTGATATTTTGGCCCCTGTCTTACATTGTTTTGCCATTTCTCACCCAACCAAATACTAAAATTACGTTTTGACCCTCCCATTTTGAGAAAGATTCCACAAGGTATGATCTGTATTTTGTTGGTATGTCAAATTACATTATTACCCTTGTCCATGTCCAGCACAGCGGATTTTATGGTAGGCGGGGCGTGGGTGACCGTTAAGGATTGTCATTATTATTTTTATTTATTTTTAATTTACAGTGAATGGGTGGTGATTATATATACAAATACACCTATTTTCGGCGTATCCAGTCGCCCCTCTTATTATTTTTTCCGAAACCTTGTCCAAAAAGCTTATTAAATTTTTTATCTATTAAAAAGGTAAGCGCCGAATTTATCAAGAAAAAAAGGCAAGCATCGATTATTTAGGTCCTATTATAAAAATTATAATCGTACGAATTGAAAGAATATAAAAAATATATATATGAAGATAAGATAATTTTCTTATAATTTGTGTTAGCACATCCCTAGCATCTGAATAGTGAAAAATTCAAAATAAGTATAACTGTTTACATCTTTGATATTTTACCACTTTGATGAAAACTCTATAAATCACCGAACTGTATGAAGATTGGTTTAGCATCATGTTTTTTCTCATGTTCTTTCAATCTATTTTCCCTTAGTATATGTCTGGTTGCAAGTGCTAAAATCGAGTTTAAAACTTAGTTTTAGAAAAATTAATTTTGCTATTCTCATGTTTGGTGTGATTTTGGTTCTAAAGAGTATATTTTGTGTGTTTGATTGAACTGCTCCCAAATTTTGAATGACAAAAAACCTTTAAACTATGTATTATATTAGCATAATTATTAAACCCAGTCTAGCTCGACCAAGCATCAAACCAGGTAAGGTTGGTAATTAACCGAAGATATAATTGATAGACCTATCAAACAAGTACATTTGGATACCATGGATCTGGTACTTCAATCTCATAAACCTCACCCATTCCATATATAGATAGATTATAGTCTCCTTTTAAGTAAATCCATTGGTAAAAAATTTCCATGTAGTTTCTCTGCGTACAAGTATGATATTGTGTCAAAAGCAATTGCATCATCTCACTTTCTTCTCATTTTTTTTTTTTTGGGGGGGAAATTGGGATATTTGGATCTACAAAGGATCTAACATATCCTTGGCGAAATTGGGGTGACACTTTACTCTAGCCCACGAATAAATCGTGAGATATTATATAGCGAGCATAGGCAAAATTTAAACTTGGGCATAACTCAACCTAAACACAAATGCACTCCATTCAACCAACCTCGAAAGCCCAGTTGTATCTCCCCATCATCCGCCTCCCCCCCCCCCCCCCCCCCCCGGGATGAACATTGTGCACCCCAATTTCCCACACCTTTGACGGAACTGTTGGGCCCTTGGCCTTTTGGGTCCAGCCCAATTTTGGGCCCTTTGTTTTTTGAAGCCCACTAGGGCTGGTGCTTCCTTAAGGGAGGCGTGCGCAGCCAGAGATAGAGAGAAGAGAGGCAGTGAAGAAAAAGAGAGATTTAGAATTCTGGGCAGCCTTACGACTTTTGATCAAACCGGCGATCGGAGGTTGATCCGTGATCCGATTTTGCTGAAATTTTATCAGCGTGTTCGTGACTCATTGTTCTATATTCTGGACGGTTGGATTGTTGTTTGGAGCTTCCTACAGCAGCAGTTTTGTGTCAGAACGTGCTGCTACGTTTTGGGTCAGGTTTTTCTGATTTCTCCTTGTTGGTGTTGTTCTCTTGTGCTATATTCTTCACTATAGTTGGATGATTCTTGTGTTTTGAGAATCATGGTATTTGCCATCACGTTTTGGTGATAGCTAGGCTGTTTTCCTAGTTGGAATTAGGTTTTGTACCTAAACTTATATAGTGGAGATTTGGGTGGACTCCGAGACCGGTCCCGTGGTTTTTCCTCTTCTCATTGGAGGGGTTTCCCACGTAAAAAAATCCTTGTGTTGTCACTGAATTTTTAGATCTTTTGATATCATTGTCGATATATATTGCTTTGCGTGTATTCGGTCGTTTCCTTACAGGTTTAGACAAGGTGGGAAGTGCGGTTTTTCCCAACAGATGGTGATATCAGAGCATTGTTGGCTTGTTTGAACGATGGAACCGACTCCGAGTATAATGGTTAATTTGAATGGGAGGAATTACCATATCTGGAGTGGTAAAATGAAAGATCTGATTTATGTGAAGCGTATGCATTTGCCAGTTTTTGGTAATAATAAGCTTGATAACATGTCTGATGCTGATTGGGAACTTGAACATTTAGTTATATGCGGGTTCATTCGACAATATGTGGATGACAATGTTTTGAATCATATTAATAAAGAATCACATGCTCGAACTCTGTAGAGTAAGCTTGAGGCATTATATGCGCGCAAAACTGGCAACAACAAGATGTACTTGATGAAGCAACTTGTGGGTATGAAGTACAAGGATGGCCAGCCTATTTCTGATCATTTGAATGAGTTTCAGGGACTTATAGATCAACTTTCAGCCATGAATATTAAATTTGACGATGAAGTCCAAGGACTTTGGTTGCTTGGTACACTACTAGATTCTTGGGAGACATTTCGAATGTCTTTGAGTAACTCTGCTCCTGATGGCGTTGTCTCCATGGAACTTGTTAAGAATAGTATTTTAAATGAGGAGATGAGAAGGAAAACTCAAGGTTCTTCTTCATCTCAACCCAAAGCTTTAGTCACTGAAAGTCGGGGGAGAAGTCAGAGTAGGGGCCCGAGGCCTCAAAGCAAGAGCCGAAGCAAGTCCAAGTCAAAGTCATGGAAAAAGAATGTTGAGTGTCATCATTCGTGACAAGATGGGTCACATTAAGAAGAATTGTTTTCAGCTTAAGAGGGAGAAGAAAAATGGTGGTAATAATGATGGTGAAAGAAGCGATCAACATGGTGATGATCGAGTTGCCACAGCTACCGATGATCTCGTTATTATTTGCTATGATAATAACATGAATTTTGCAGGTAATGAGACTAGTTGGGTCATTAATAGTGGAGCTTCACTTCATATAACTTCAAAAAGGGAGTTCTTTGATTCATATACTGTAGGAAACTTTGGCACATTGAAGATGGGTAATGATGGTGTTGCCAAAGTTGTTGGCATGGGAAATCTATGCTTGGAGGCTAGTAGTGGATCAAGAATAGTTCTCAGAGATGTCAGACATGTACCCGATATCCGTTTGAATTTGATTTCAACTGGGAAGCTTGATGATGAAGGTTATTGCAGCACTTTTGATAATGGATCATGGAAACTCAGCAGAGGCTCATTGATTGTGGCTAAAGGTAAGAAGGAATCTTCTTCGTATTTGTTGCAGGCTAAGATTTCTAAAGACATGTGTAATGTTGTGGAAAATGACAGTGCGACTGATTTATGGCACAAGAGGCTTAGTCACATGAGTGAGAAAGGTATGAGCTTGTTGGCTAAAAAGAATTTACTCTCCGAGGTAAAGAGTGCAAAACTTGAAAAGTGTGCACATTGCTTGGCAGGGAAATAGAAAAGAGTTTCATTCAAAAGTCATACTCCTTCCAGAAAATCAGATTTATTGGAATTGGTGCATTCAGATGTTTATGGTCCAATAAAGCCAGTGACACTTGGTGGTGCAGCATATTTTGTTACCTTCATAGATGATCATTCAAGGAAACTTTGGGTTTATACTTTGAAGACAAAGGATCAAGTGTTGGATGCATTTAAGCAATTTCAAGTTTCAGTGGAGAGACAGACTGGAAAGAAGTTGAAATGTGTTCGCTCCGATAATGGTGGTGAGTACATTGGTCCATTTGATGAGTATTGCAGAGAGCACGGTATTCGACATCAAAAGACACCTCCCAAGACACCTCAGTTGAATGGCATAGCGGAAAGAATGACCAGAACATTGGTGGAGAGAGTTAGATGTCTCATTTCAAATGCTAAGCTGCCGAAGACTTTTTGGGGTGAAGCATTGAGTACAGTGGCACATGTTATCAATTTATCTCCTACCGCTGCTTTAGATGGTGATGTTCCAGACAAAGTTTAGTTTGGCAAGGATGTTTCCTATGACCATTTGAAAGTGTTTGGTTGCAAAGCTTTTGTTCATGTTCCGAAGGATGAAAGGTCCAAGTTGGATGCCGAGACACGAGAGTGCATCTTTCTGGGTTATGGTTCTGATGAGTTCGGCCACAAGCTTTATGATCCTATTGAGAAGAAAATTGTTCGTAGCCGAGATGTCGTATTTGTTGAGGATCAGACTATATCAGATATTCAGAGGGCAGAGAAGACGGTATCTCCTGATTCTGATGTGATAAGCGATGTTGATCTAGCCCCGTCCACCGCTTTGCAAAGATAGATACCCAATCAAGTTGAAGAGGGTGCTCAATATGATGTTCATGAGCAAACTGAGGATCAGTCTCAGAATGACCAGCAAGGTACAGATAGCAGTGATGCTCAGATAAATAGTAATGTAGACACTCAACAACAAGTACCTATGGCCCCATCAACCACCACTTTGAGGAGGTCTACTCGAAACCGCCATCCTTCTACTAGATACTCTTCTGATGAATATGTATTATTGACTGATGTAGGTGAACCTGAAAATTTTCAAGAAGCTACGGAGGATGTGAATAAGGCAAAATGGTTTGATGCCATGCAAGATGAGCTGGATTCTTTGCATGACAACCACACTTTTGAGTTGGTGACTTTACCTAAAGGTAAGAAGGCTTTGAAAAATCGGTGGGTTTTCAGATTGAAGAATGATGAAAGTACTTCACAGCCTCGTTTTAAAGCTCGATTGGTCGTTAAAGGTTTCAGTCAGAAAAGAGGGATTGATTATGATGAGATTTTCTCACCAGTTGTGAAAATGTCCTCGATCAGAGTTGTTTTGGGATTAGCAGCTAGTCTTAATCTAGAGGTTGAGCAGATGGACGTGAAGACAGCTTTCCTTCACGGTGATTTGGAGGAAGAAATATACATGGAGTAGCCTGAGGGTTTCAAAGTGAAAGGGAAAGAGAACTATGTTTGCAAGTTGAATAAAAGCTTGTATGGCTTGAAACAGGCACCAAGACAATGGTATCGAAAATTTGAGTCTTTTATGGGGGAGCAGGCCTATAAAAGACAACTATAGATCATTTTGTTTTTGTGCAAAAGTTCTCAGAAGATGATTTTATCATTCTATTGCTCTATGTGGATGACATGCTAATAGTTGGTCAGAATGCTTCTAGAATCGAGAAGTTGAAGCGAGATTTGAGCAAGTCTTTTTCAATGAAAGACTTAGGGTCAGCAAAGCAGATTCTTGGTATAAGAATAAGTCGTGACAGAGAAGCCAGAAAGTTATGGTTATCACAAGAGAAGTATATAGAGAAGGTACTTCAGAAGTTTAAAATGGATAAAGCTAAAGTGGTTAGTACTCCTCTTGCTACACACTTTAAGCTTAGCAAAAAACAATGTCCATCGAGTGAGAAAAATGTGAAAGACATGGAAAGTGTTTCTTATGCATCTGCAGTGGGTAGTTTGATGTACGCAATGGTTTGCACAAGGCCGGATATAGCTTATGCAGTTGAAGTAGTCAGTCGGTTTACTTCTAACCCTGGCAAAGAACATTGGAAAGCTTTGAAGTGGATTCTTAGATATCTCTGTGGCACTTCCAATTTGAGACTTTCTTTTGGGAGTGAGCAGTCGATTGTTGCTGGATTTACAGATTCAGACATGGCAGGGGATGTTGATGGTAGGAAGTCTACATCAAGCTATTTGATAAACTTTGCAGGGGGAGCTGTGGCTTGGCAATCAAGATTGCAGAAATGTGTTGCTTTATCTACCACTGAGGTGGAATTTATTGCAGCAACAAAAGCTTACAAGGAGTTGCTTTGGATGAAAAAGTTCACACGTGAACTTGGTGTTACTTAAGAAAGGTATGAATTGTTTTGTGATAGTCAAAGTGCTATTCATCTTGCAAAAAATTCTACTTTTCATAGAAGATCAAAGGATATTGATGTAAGGTATCATTAGATACGAGATATATCGGAAGCCAAGGCTTTGGAACTTCAGAAAGTTCACACTAAGGATAATTGTTCAGATATGATGACAAAGGCGCTGCCTAGAGAGAAGTTCGAGTTTTGTCGGCTTTTGGCCGGCATGGATTCTACTTGTTGAATCATTGATTGGAATCTCCTTATTGGGCTGGGGGGGGGGGGGGGGGGAGATTTGTTGGGCCCTTGGCCTTTTGGGTCCAGCCCAATTTTGGGCCCTTTGTTTTTTGAAGCCCACTAGGGCTGGTGCTTCCTTAAGGGAGGCGTGCGCAGCCAGAGATAGAGAGAAGAGAGGCAGTGAAGAAAAAGAGAGATTCAGAATTCTGGGCAGCCTGACGACTTTTGATCAAACCGGCGATCGGAGGTTGATCCGTGGTCCGATTTTGCTGAAATTTTATCAGCGTTTCGTGACTCATTGTTCTACATTCTGGACGGTTGGATTGTTGTTTGGAGCTTCCTACAGTAGCAATTTTGTGTCAGAACGTGCTGCTACGTTTTGGGTCAGGTTTTTCTGATTTCTCCTTGTTGGTGTTGTTCTCTTGTGCTATATTCTTCACTATAGTTGGATGATTCTTGTGTTTTGAGAATCATGGTATTTGCCATCACGTTTTGGTGATAGTTAGGCTGTTTTCCTAGTTGGAATTAGGTTTTTTACCTAAACTTATATAGTGGAGATTTGGGTGGACTCCGAGATCGGTCCCGTGATTTTTCCTCTTCTCATTGGAGGGGTTTCCCACGTAAAAAAATCCTTGTGTTGTCACTGAATTTTTAGATCTGTTGATATCATTGTCGATATATATTGCTTTGCGTGTATTCGGTTGTTTCCTTACAGGTTTAGACAAGGTGGGAAGTGCAGTTTTTCCCAACAGGGACAACGGGGTGGCATTAACTATGACCAATCACCGCAGTATTACTAAGCATAACTAACAACATGGGTGGATTATGTTAAAGTAATAATTTGTGATCTTCAAATCAAACTTGCGATTTTCAAAACTAATCAGTAATCTTCAACATTATCTCTTATCATTTCAGAGGACTATAAAAGAAATAGGGTCCAACTTATTACAACATTGTTTAACTAGTTTAATTAACTCTGAACTTGAACAACTATGGAATGAAAATCTCATTACTTCCATCTTGCATATTCGTCTCATCTCTTTTTACTCAAAGGCGTTAACCTGGTAAGGAATATCATCAAAAAGTGAGTAATAAAACATTCAGTATGAAACTCATATAAAATGACTCCTACCGGGTTATATCATGAACAAATGATATAACAGATTCAAGAATTTGTCATATTCTTTCATCATGTGTGAATAAGTATATATAAACAACGATAAGCAGTAGTTTCAAAACTACGCGTCAAACTGCACGGACACAAATTTAAACTCAACCAACTCAATCAAACTTCAATCTAACGATTCGTTATCCTTCTTCATCAAGTAAGAGATCGAGAGTGGTTGGTCAAGAATATCTTTAAGGATTTGAGTGGTATTGGGAGTGGGCCATCTCCTAATCTTCACAGGAATAGTTTAATTGATCTAGTTTATGGTAGGAACATTTGAAGTTCACTTAACTATTCCCATCAAGATTAGGAAATGACCGATTTTTATTATCATTCAAATCCTTGAAGATTTTCTTGACCAATCACTCTCGATCTCTTTTAGGATGAAGCAACATCCACCAAAATAGAGTTCCTTGTGTTTGAGCAACTGCAAGCAACCATAATGAACGTTGAGAAAACGGATTTACAACCAAAATCAAAGTCTAGGTATATTGCTTATTTTTCTTTGCATTCCTTTCGAAAGCCCCATACGCGGATGTGATGTTCTCATCTTTAAATGATGAAATTCTAGTAGGCTGCAACAAATTAGAAACCTGGTTGTTTCTAGTGTTCTCCAAATAAGGTATTGAAGAAAAAGTGAAGCGAATCGCTAGGCCTACATCTTAGCTTGATTGGGATAAAAATGAGAGCCTTCCAATTTGGCAAAAAAGATGGTATATTTTTTGTGAGTTGAAATATATGATACAAAGTAGTTGTTTTATAGATTTTTGAATCATACATTTTTTTTATGCATTTAACGACTGGAGGGTGCATCCTAAAAAGTGGTCCATCATTGGGCCTTCCTGTTACGCAAAAGTGATGATATCTATCTTCATATTTCAAGTCAATTTTCAAAAAAATGTTCAAGATTTAGCAAAGGCATCCCTCCTAAGTTATATATGTAGTGAAATTACTTGTTATACCTGTAACGAATTAGCAATGGTTTTAGACAAAGAGAAAGGGTGAAAGAGGGTAGCCAGGAGAGAAAAAGTAGGAGGGTAAATAGATAGAAAAGAAGATAAGAAGAGCTATTTGTGTAAAGGACCATCAAGTTCACAGACACGTGCAAACAATTATCAAAGCGTTCATGTTCCATTCATTCATAACATTAGCAGTAAGTTAAATTTACTACTATTATCTAGTCTAGTGGTATCTGTGTACTAAACCTTTGCTGCCGGATAAGGTCATAAGTTTAAATTGACTTATAGTTGTTAAATTGGGTTACATTAGCACTTGTACAGACCCTATATTATTTGCTAGGAAGTAATAAACAGTACTAATCAACATATCAACCAATTAAGACTTAAATTCTATTGGTAGGTGACGAAGTCTTCTAGAACACAACAAACAAAGACTTACTTAAGGCTAAAACTATGATAATATTTTAGTTTGGGTTCATTTTTTTTAATAGCAATTAGTTGCATATTTAATAACTTAGTGAGGGAGATGAAGGTGGCCATTGTTCCTGGCTAGGCATATGAGCACCCTAAAACAACATTGTTTATATAAGAATTAGATTACCTTTTTTAATATCATTTAACAAAATGACATCGTGTTGGGCACTGTGTATTCCATTTTCCTTTAAACGAACATGTGTCCTCCAAAAATAACAAAAGATGTATATAATTACCAAAGACAATTTACAAGCAGTTAACTAAGAAATAGATTCCTGGACCAAGAAAAAAAATCCTTCATCGTTATGAAGTTCACGACTTTTTCTTTTGGCTTCTAAAGTATATAATTACTACCTAACGAAAATTTATAAATGATTGTTCGGAAATCAAAACTTCTTTAAGGACCAAAAGGGAATACTAGAGAGCTGAAATGATAAAGATTGGTTTCTGGAGCTTCCCCATATAATTTGACTTTTAATTGTAAAGAACATTAGAACACTTATAAAGCTATTGGGACTTGGGCCTGGAAAGTAAGCCGCCCAAGTTATAGGGACACCCCTCCTTTTCAAAGAAGAAATGTAAATTTATATATATATTTTTAAGAGTTTCATTTAAATATGTGAGATACTTATAAAGCCACCAGCACTTACATAATCTCCTCCTTGGAAATGAAATCTTACTTGTAAAGATTTTTTGTCTTGTTTCCTGTAGGCAAAGAATGCAGGAAATCCTTCAATCACAAGGGTGGACTGTTGAGAAAAATGATGTTCATGCCATCTTCTTTGATGTCAAATTATCTTCAGCTGTAGATTGTTCTCATCAATTCGAGCCATAAAAAGGTTTTAG
This sequence comes from Santalum album, assembly GCA_034195605.1. NCBI lineage: Eukaryota > Viridiplantae > Streptophyta > Magnoliopsida > Santalales > Santalaceae > Santalum > Santalum album. The sequence continues at coordinate 12,913,723 of CM067260.1, read as the reverse complement.
AGCTTAAAAATTGCATCACTGACGTTGATCCCGAGAGGGAAATGGAGGTAATTGCTAACAGAAGAATGACATTGTTTGGTGATGAGTGTTTCTCATTCTTCTTCTAGTCTTGTAGGCTCCAAGTTAGTCAATCAGAGGCAATCAGTTTCTTAACTGTAAGTAGAAAGGGGCTGCCAGCTTTCACCTGGATTCTTAGAGCATGCATTTGATGACGTAAACCGTTATCTCAATTACTCTATCTTTGACCCTTTCTCTCTTTTGTGTGTGGGAAGGAGGTGTTTTTGGTTTCTCATTCATTCCTTTTATCTATGAAGACTTTGGAGGGTGATTGTGACACCCACACCTTTAACACACTAACAGGTGTACATGGGTGCACTCATCCATTGCCCACTAATCGGTTCCCTATTATTAACACAAAAGTGTAACCATGTACAAAACATTTAATACTATATTATAGAGTTTATCACAACCCAAAAGGAGTTTAATGAGACTAAATGCTTAAAAGTTTAACTACCGGTGGCCCCTTTCGCTTTACCACCGCCACCACTCTTGTACGGCACGTTCACATGGGATCCATTTGAAAAAGGTTCAAACCAATAAGGGTGAGTGCAAATAAACACTCAGTAAGAGATAATCAATCCAGTGCATGTTAAAGAAAGATCAACATAATCAATTCAACATAGTTTAGCTCGAACCATCAACCACTGAGAGGCCCACAAGGTTATGAACGATGTGTCTATTCAAAAACAAACACGGGGTCTGACATTTGTGCATTACCCAAACACGAGGTCTACTCAATATATCGGGGCCTATCAACCAGCCATTATGGCTCATGCATGTATTAACTCAAGTATGGGGTCTCCCATTCCTACTTTCGCGATTGTTCATCTCAATCAGTAGGTTCAAACACAACATTCAACAGCTAATATAACAAGTGGGACTGCAACAAATAGGTCCAACCACATTCAAATCAATGTTTAGGATCTCAAACCATTATAATGACAAAAATTGGATTAATGTGTTCAAATGGTTATTCCCAGTCGTAGCCCAATCAACAACTCAGGCTCAAATAATATGTGCAAGCACAATTTAAATAAACAAATCAATATAGACATGCCAAATCATGCCCAAAACAAAAAATAAGAACCAAATATTAATAGGTTTAGATAAATTCATGGAAAATTGAGATATTTTAATAAAAGGATTGAAATTAATCGCAAATGAACAAATCCCATGGAAAAGACTAGATCATCCCCTACAAACAATAAAATTTTACTTGAATGGTTCGTGAAGTCAAGATTAGTCCTCCCTTTTCTTTTTCTCACGTTGCTGTCACATTTTTCCCTTTCTTTATCTTCTTCTTTTTCCCCCCCTCTACACGTGTCTCTACTTCCCTCTCTTCTTTCGTCTTTTTTTTCCTTCGCTTACAGTAACTGCTGTTACTTTAACATGTAACGTGTGTATATATATATATATATATAGATATGTATGTGTGTATGTATGTATGTATGTATGTATTATCATATATTACTCTGTATTAGAATAATGCACCTTATACAATTTTAATATGAGGTACACGTGCAAGATTATTACCATAAGCGCTAGCTATGTGCTTATATAAATAATCACGTGTCGTACGTCTTCCTATTCCAATTTTCACCATATTTGCCTTCTTTAAATTATCATTGAGTTTCCAACGACATCATTTTATCATTTTAACCTTTCATTGAATTTGAGAGCCACACAAACTCTGCATTTTCAATCCTAACTTTCTCATAACTCTCACTTAAAATTTAGTAAGGATTTAGGGGTATTATAGTGATAGTGATGAGATAATGATCAAGGGAGAACACACACACACTCTTTATTTGTGTTGGTGGTGTTTAAACAATTTTTTGGCTACAACGTCTATTCTCTATTTATTTTATTTGGTGCTCTGATATTTATTTGAAATAACATTTCTCCTCTCTTATCTCTATTGAGATACTTTGCTCTTTGCTCTGATATTCTATGTAAATTGCTAACAGTTTGTTGTTTGAACTATGTTTAAACAATGTTCAAGCCCTGTTTAAACTTTTTATGTGTTAGCTCTATTTAAAATATCTGCTTTGATTGAACTCTAATTGTTCGAGTTTTAGATTGCTCTATGAATTGTCATAAGATCATTTGGGTGTTTGTCATCGTCAAAAAGGGGGAGATTATGGACCTAAGGCCTTATAGATTGATTTTGATGATGCCAAACTCGTATTACTAATGTATTTTCCATGAGATTTATTTCTATTTTCAGGATATTTAGCACAAAGAAATATCAAAAGAATATATTTGAAAGATTTGAAGAGCAAGATTTATGTAAGATTTGATAGGATATTATTGTAAGTCTATCTCTCAAAATATTGGATATATATTCATGTTGCTCAAAATAAAATAAAAATTTATATTTCAAGAATCTTGATTGATTTTCTCCAACGGTTTCATTTTTAAAATTCCAAATCTTTCTTCAAGTGATTTTCTTTTGAAAAATAGATTTGGTGAGTATTTAGGGAAATATTATCTCTCAAGAAATTAGCCTTGACCGAATTTGAATTTAAACTTACTTGAATCGTGGTTTTTAAATTTGATTAAAATATTTTTTTCATAAATTTCTCTTATAGGATTTTCCTATTTCAACGGCTATTTACATTTCCCTATATAAGAGGCAGTAACTGTGTTTTTGAATACAACGGTAAGAACAATGAGAGCAAGAATTGATTTTTGTTTTACAAGTATTCAAAATACTCATTTCATATTCAAGAGACTAATCATTTGACAAAAGGTTTTTGTAAAGTGCCGCAGTTAGAAATTCCTTGTGATTCTGATTTCGGAAAGGATTGTAAGTTCTACTTTTGATACACGAATTTTTGTGTGAAAACAAACTTCATTTAAGATTTGGCTTTTCATACTTAGATTTTTAGGAATGTTTTAATTGTTCAAACTATTATATTTTTTTTGAAAATCTATTTTACAGTTGTTTTAAAAGTGTTTTGAGCAATTGTAATAATCTAAGATCATATTCTGTGACTATCCAATATGTTGAGAAGTAGATAGTAGTTGCATTTGTATTTGGGTAAGTTTTGAACACAACTTGATAAGTTATTCAAGGTTGGTGTGTTAGGAGGTTTGCTTATTCTCTTTCTTGCCTTAGAACAAGAAAGGTTACAGGCTTTGAACACAGCTTAACAAGTAATGAGTAACAAGTAATGCGTAATGAGTACACAACTTAACAATTTCACACTGAATGCTAAAGTCCTCATTCTACTATTTTGTAGACTTGGAAGAAATGAGTACAATAGAGTAAGTCAGTTCTGAATAGGAAGAGAAGTCTTGATAATGCTAGAGGTAACTCATGAAGGTACCAATTAGGTAAAGCAAAATAAGATTAATTATCTTATCCAAGATTATGAATTGTTTAAAATGAAAAGTGATGAAATTATTATTCAAATGTTCACTTATTTTACTACTATATATAATGAACTAAATGGTCTTGGAAGCAGTTTTTCAGTTAGTGAACAGGTAGCGAAGATAATAAGATCCTTGCCCGAAGAATGAGAGTCAAAGATTATGGCTATCTAAGAAGCAAACAATCTTGATATTCTACCACTGGAAGAACTAATCGGAAAACTAATAGCAAATGAACAATCAAGTAAAAGGGCTGAAAGTGAGTCATCTGATAGAAGAAAGCAAAGTGCTCTAAAGATTGTGAATGGAACTGAGAGTGAAGAAGATGATGAGATATCATTCTTCACAAAATTCAGAAAAGCTTATGGAAGAGCCATAGAAGGGAATCAAAAGAAATTCAGCATAATGAAAGAACCAATTATGTGCTACGAATGTGATGAGCTTAGCCATATCAAACCAGATTGCCCAAAGCTAAATAAAGAGAAGAAGATCTCAAAACTCCAAAAATTTGTGAAGAACTAGAGATCAGATAAGTACACAAAGCCAAAAAAGTACAATAAGTTTAACAACTATATAAAGAAAAAAGCTATGGTGTCTATGTGGTTTGATTCAAGTGACTCAGATTTTGAAGGTTTTGATAGAGATGAAATAGTAGCTCTGTATCCCATGGCACAAGATGAAGATCAGGTAAAAGATACTGCAACTATAGAAGAAGTATTAAAAGCATTTGATGAGTTGTATGATAAGTATGAGTTTACTCAAAAAAGCTAAGCTAGACATAAAGAAAAACATTGCAACTAAATATTACATGATCAGTATGATAAGATAAAATCTATGCATGAACACTGCATCTCTCGCAATACTCACACATAATTAATTAGTGAAAATAAAAAATTAAACAAAAAGATTGCTAATCTAGAAAATGTTGTATTTAAGTTCACAAGAGGTGGAGGAAACTTCGATGTTATGATAGGAAAACAAAGATGTGTAGATGATAAAAAAAGAATTGGGTATGAACTAATAAAGTATGAAAAGGCATATAAAAAGAAGTTTAATGCTACTTCTTGGAATTATAATACTCTTTTTATGAAATGCACTTGCTATGGCCATAAAGGATACCAATAAAGGTTTTGTAGGTTTAAACCTCAAGGTTGGACAGTGAACTAGAGGAAATGCAATGCTAAGGGACCCAAAGTAACATGGGCACCTAATAGCATTACAACAAGTGATTGCACAAATAAATGGACCCCAACAACTATAGATCCGAGAGGACCCAGAATGAAATGAGTACCTAAGGTAACATTTGTGTGCAACAAGGTCATGTTCAAACAAACAATGAATGGTTTCTCGACAGTGAATGTCAATGGCACATGACTGGAAACCACAACAAGTTCTCTAACTTAAAGCCCTTTGATGAAGGTAATGTCAAGTTTGAAGACAAGTCAAAAGGTAAAATTGTCGCAATTAGCACAATCAAGTTATCACCTTCATTATCTATGAATGATTTGCTTCTAGTCAAATGTGTGAGATATAGTTTGCTAAGTATCAATCAGTTTAGTGACAGAGGATATAAAGTTGTATTTGATGCGGATACTTGCACTATTAAGAAAAAGGATATTAATCAAATTGTCTTAACAGGAAAGATAAATTAAAATGTTTATACTTACAATCTAAGTAATACAGTTCTATCAATCAAGTGTTTTGTTGTAAGTGAACCGAGTGCAACTCTTTCGCATAGAAGACTGAGACATATCAACACTGATCTATTATAAAAAGTTGCCAGAAAAGAGCTTGTTCGAGGTTTTCCCAAACTCAGTTGGAAAAATGAAGGAAAATGCAAAGCATGTGTCAATGGAAAACAAACTAGAAGCTCATTTAAAAGTAAGAAGCATGTTTCAATGTTAAGACCTCTGGAATTGCTATACATGGACTTGTTTGGTCTTATCAGAACTAAAAGTTTGAGTGGTAAACTTTATGCTTACGTGATAGTAGATGATTTCACTAGATTTACTTAGGAGCTATTTCTTAGACATAAAAATGATGTATCCATTAAGTTTAAGAAACTTGCATTAATATTACAAAATGAGAAAGGCATGAGCATTGCATGCATTCGTAGTGATCATGGTGTAGAATTTGATCTTGAAGATTTTGAAAGTTTTTGTGATCTGCTTGGTATTTCTCAGAACTTTTCTGCTCCACGTAACCATCAACAAAATGGTTTGGCTCAACATAGAGATATAACTTTAATAGATTTTGCACGGATTATGTTGAATGAACACAACACTGCCAAACATTTCTGGGCAGAAGCCATTAGCACCCCACGTTATATTTCTAATAGAATTCTCCTTAGAACTATTTTGCATAAAACCCTTTATGAATTGCAAAAAACTACAAGCATAAGTGGATTACTTCAAGGTATTTGGTAACACGTTTCATTCTGAATACGAAGGAGAATCATGGTAAGTTTGACAAGAAGATTGACAAAGGTATATTTCTTGGTTACTCATCTCGTAGTAAAGCATATAAAGTGTTTAACTTTAATTCTAGAGCTGTAGAATAAAGTGTTAATATTACAATTGATGAATCTCCTAACTAATTAATTTTGCTAAAAATGAAAGTCCGGAACAAATGTTTCAGATCTCAAAGGAACCGTTAGAGAAGGTTCAAACACAAGATTGAATAGATGTTCAAACATAAGATCGAACGAATGTTCAAACAGAGGATAGAACAGATGTGCAAACAGAACCTTAGAATGTTCAAATCGGTGTTCAAACTACTAAGGAAGTAGAATCGAAAAGGAAATCCACATACAACAGAGTTTGTGATTCCAAATACTTAAATAGTGATAATATCATTAGAAATCTAGCTCAATGAACAACAAAGTCGGTAAGCTTAGATACGAGTATGTATGCATTTGTTTCAACTATTGAGCCCAAAGAAATAACTCTTGCAATTTAAGATGAATTTTGGCTTCTAGCTATATAAGAGGAACTGAACCACTTTAAGTGCAACAAGGTATAGACCTTAGTTGATAGACCCAAGAATACATCAGTAGTAGGTATAAAGTGGGTATTTAGAAATAAAATGAATGAGGATGGCTTAGTTGTTCGTAACAAAGCTAGACTTGTTGTCCAAGACTTTTAACAAATTGAGGGAATTGATTTTAATGAGACGTATGTACCAGTAGCTAGTTTAAAATTTATTAGAATTATGTTATCTTATGCTTGTTATAAAGATTTCAAGTTGTTATGTCGAAAGCATATTCTTAAATGGTGAAATCTATGAAGAAGTGTACATTGAATAACCTCCAAGGTTTGAACATGAGAAGTGTCCAAACCATGTGTTCAAACTATCCAAATCATTATATGGATTAAAGCAAGCTCTAAGGGCTTGGTATGAAAGGTTAAGTGGTTTTCTACTTTAAAATGGATTATGTTACTAGTTCAAATTGATGAAAGTATGAGTAGTAAATTTGCAATGAGCATAATGGGAGAATTAAAATTTTTCATTAGACTTCAAGTCAAGCAAATAGCTCAAGGGATTTTTATTAATTAGATAAAATACACTAAAGATATAATCAAAAGATTTGACATGAGAGATTACAAAAATATATCTATGCCAATCAATACCAACTTAAAGATTAATCAAGATCTTGAAGGTACTAATGCTGATAGAAAAATGTATCGAGGTATGATTAGATCTCTTTTTTTTTCTCATTGCATTTAGATCAGACATTATGTTTGTTGTGTGTCTTTGTGCACACTTTCAAACTAATCCTAAACAATCACATGTTCAAGCTGTGAAAAGAATTCTTAGATATTTGAAATGTACTTTAGATTTTGGTCTTTGGTATCCAAAATGTTTTATTCTAGAATTAACTTGTTTTTGTAATGCTGATTTTGCTGGGTATAGAGTAAACCGTAAAAGCACCAATGGCACGTGTCAATTTCTTGGACACTCACTTGTTAGTTGTTCTAGTAAAAAGTAAAATAATGTTTTCATATCTACCGCTGAAGCTAAATATATAATAGCTAGCCTTACATGCTCTCATGTGCTTTATATGAAACAATTCTTATTGAATTATAGTTTGAACTTGCATGATGTGCCTATTATGTGTAATAATATGAGCACTATTAGTTTAAGCAAAAATCGTGTTTACACTCTCATATAAAGCACGTTGATGTTAGACATCATTTTTTAAGAGATCATTAAAACAAATGGGACATTTCATTGCATTTTATAAGTTTTGAAGGTCAACTTGTTGACATCTTTACAAAACCCTTAGCAAAAAATACTTTTTCCAAAATCCAACGAGAACTGGGTATTTGCTCTATTTTAGACATTGTATGCTAAGTGCTTTATATTTTTAAATGTGTTTCTTTTCCTTTTATATTTATTTAAGCATGTATTTTCTCTCAAAATTCTCTCACTACATCAAAGGAAAGTGAAGCTGGAAAGGAACAAGAGGTAGAGAATGATAAGGAGATTGAATCATTGACTAGGAAAAGGAAGTTCATCATTTATGATGAATATGTATACTTCAAGTCCGCGGACAACCAACCAAAATTTCATGTCAAAAAAAGAACTCTTCCTAACTTTAGTGAAGAGACATTCCCTAACACTTCAAATTAGCATATGCCTCAAAGGGAGCCTGTGTCTCAAGGGGAGTTAGTACCTCAGGGGGGAGGAAACTACTAAAGAACCAGTAGCCTCCACCACTCCATCTCAAGCTAGTCAGTTGGAGGGACGTCTGAGTCAGTTGGATTCAAATATAATAGTTGCTTTGAATGAAGGAAATCCAACCTGCCCAACCACAACGATCATAGGAGGCCCACCCAAGGACGAGCTATGCCTTGAAAAGCAAAAGAAGTTGTCCCTCATCCTACAGCTACCCTAATGTAGTTTCACATTTGGTTCATTCAGGGAGCTTTTTCCTAAACCCAAATTTGTCTTCGCCCCTCTCTCTAAGGAAGCCACAGCTAAGGCTAGGGGCAACCCTGAGATGACGGTTGCCAAGGCAAGCCACCACCTCACCCCAAAGGCTAGGGGCAAGGGATAGCTGAACGACAGGGCCAAACAAGCCGAGAGGAGGGAAGGAGCTGAACTATATTAAATTTGTTGTGTTGATATTTCTTGAATATTCACTAAATTAATTATCATTTACTAAGTGATCTTTTGCACTCACCCTTATTTGATGAACAATTTTCAGGTAAGCACTTTTACGGACGTCAACACGGGGTAGGGTGAAAGATAAGGAAGGAAGGATTGCTTATAACTAAACTCTTAATTCATTATGCTTTAGACTCCTTTCATTGGATGTGATTCCACTATTGTATTAATATTAGAGAACCGTATTTTATGGATTTATTTGTAAGAGCGTGCCCTTATACATTTGTTCAGTGTATGAAAGGTGAGGGTGCCACAGCTTGGTATCAAAGCCAAGGTTTTTAAGTTCTGAAGACAATGGTAACGTTTATGGAAGTTAGGTAAGGGAATTATATTGTTTGTAAGGGGTTTTTATTGTTTGTAAGGAAAAATCTATTTTTTTACAAGGGATTTGTTATTTTGTGAGGTATTTCAACCCTTTTATTAAGATATCTACATTTTGCTTGAATATATCTAAAGCCTATTAATATTTGGTTCATATTTGCTATTTTGGACACTATTAAGCATGTCTATACTGATTTGCTCATCTGAATTGTGATTGCACTTATTAATTGAGCCTGAATTATTAATTTGGTGATATTGAGAATAACCGCTTGAACCTATCAACCCAGTTATTGCCATTATAATTGTTTAAAATCCTAATCATTGATTTGAATGTGGTTAGACATATTTGTTCGAACCCAATTTCTTTATTGTTTGCTGATTGTTGCATTTGAACTCATTAATTGAGATGAACAACTACGAAAGCAAAAATGAGAGACCTCGTACTTGGGTTAATGCAAGCATGAGTCGTAATGGCTAGTTGACGAGCCTCGATATGTTGACTAGACATCGTGCTAAGGTAATAGTACAAATGTTGGATCCCGCGTTTGGGTTTGAATAAACACAGTTCATGACCCTTTAGGGTTACTCAATGGGAATTGAATGGTATTGAATTCTACCTCAACTTATTATATTACATTTTTTGATCATACATTTTGTTCATAATCATTTACTAAGTGATCTTTTGCACTCACCCTTGTTTTATTGAACCATTTTTAGGCAAGCAAGTTATGAGGAATGTTGTCATGGGCAAAGTGAATGATATAGAAGGATGCATTGCTTATAATTAAGGCATTAATTCATCATGTTTAGGACTATTTTTATTGGATGTGATTATACATTTGTATTAATATTAGAGAACTGTATCATAGATTTGTTTCGAAGAGTGTGCCCCTGTACATCTATTCAGTGTATAAAAGGTAGGGGTGTCACATACAGGACCAGATGTGGGCCCACCTGAGGGTCCACTGCAAGGGGTGCGACGATCCTCTAGACCAGCAAAATAAGTGTGTAGGCATAGGCATTTTACCGGGGGAGGGGATTCAATGTGTTGACCTTATTCTCCTTGTTGTACAAATTGCACATTTTGCACTTAAAATTAAATGTACACAAGTGTTATTCATGTCACTCGATCGTTTTCTTTTAAAAATCCCTAAAGTGTCGGGTTTTAAACTGGTTTTAAAACCGTAGTCCTTTTAAACTGGTTTGAAAATAGCAAAAGTGCAATCGCACTTTCAGAGTGCGATTTTAGAGCAAATTCAAAGTGTGAAAACATAAGAAAATCCCACATAAGAAGTGCGATAACTCGCACTTCTTATGTGCAATTTCCGTTGGTCGGGCCTTGACACTATGTCATTGCATGTCGACAAAGAAGTCGCACTCTTGAAGTGCCATTTTAAAAAGCCAGGGTAGTTTGAGAAAGTTTTGAAAAGATAGGGTAAGCTTATCAAGCCTTTTTTTTTTGGGTAGTTTGAGAAAAAAATTCCCCATGTTAGGTGCCAGCTTGGCATCTAATCACTATAGAATCAAGCTTTACTTTGATATTCTAGTCGGCCATATTGAAAGAGCACCAAAAGGTTTAGGCGCATAGATTTTCATAAATTTAGTAATGCGCTAAACATCCATCTATTGGATGAAATGAATGAATGCATGAACATTTTCGGCTTCAATCTTGTAAATGTTTCTAATTTGTATCCTATGGATAGAGGGTCTACACATTAGTAAATCTTTTATTCTCATTTCTCGACCCACAATTTAAGAAAAATAAAATATAGAAAAGCAATTTTATAGGTTGGATCTACAATATCTAGTAATTTAGATAAGGAGGTTCTCCACCCCAACGATGGGTGCATCCACATTGCCCCCTATACAAGGGCTGGTAGTTTGGGAATTGATCCCCGGATCCATTGTTGTGTTTAGTACATTTACATTAACACTGCATCATACATCAATCAACGGAACAGTGATGCGCATCATCCCCACACTGCCCCCAAATATTTTTTAAGCCTTGATCATGGTCGGCGAGAATCCTGAGGCCATAGATATAAGAGATGATAGCTGTTGGATCTAATGGGATTGATATTGAGGAATGAATTTTTCTACTTTAATTATAAAATATATTTCAAACTTGTTTATTTGCGATAATATATATATTTTCTCTTTTTTTTATATACAATAATTTATTCCTCCTCCTTTTTCCCTTAATTTTCACATTTTATTATTTCTTTAATGACTTTTCATTATCAATTTGGATGGAACCGAATGATGGAGATCTATTGTGTTATTTTCATAAGTACAAGGGGTGTGATAAAAAAATTGAAACTATCTGAGTTATCTTCAATAATTACCCAAATTACATGGGCTTATTTTTTATAGATATTTTCTCTTAATTTTTTTTCATGTTCATTTAATTTGTACATTTGAGTTTTCTCTTTTTTTAGGGAAAAAAATTTTCTTTTTAAAGTGGTACAGTTAGAAATTTATCTATCAAGACACACTTGAAATTAATATCTATTAATTCCATTTCTTTCATAGATTTAGCCTACAAACTATCCCTGATTGCCCAGGCAGAAACCCTAATTTCACTAAGAGTCCAACACAGTTGCTCCATTGTTCGACGAAATGCTTGACTCAACTCCATTTTCAAAAAAAAAAAAACCCTTCCATACACTTCGATAAGCTCATTCCCATGACAACCCAGACTAGCCATCGCTATAATTCATTGAGATTTCGCCCTCTGGAGGAGGCCGAGCCAACAAGATGAACTCAAATTCAATGATGAAGTTAATGACGATAGCAATGAGGAGGAATTGTGTGGCGAGCTGAGTCGGTGTTCCCAAGTGCTCTCAATTGGAACTCGAATAGGACCCCATCTTCAGGGGGGCGGGTGTTGTAAATTAATTTACAGAACAATTGTTACATCAAAATCCCAATTCCAGGAAAGCTTTCCAAATCCATGCGGCGGGGATAAGCAAATTCCCTCATATATGACTTCCCTTTCTCTAGAGAGAAACCCAAATAAAGGGCAGCAAGTTCAATGCCCCATATGCAAGGCATAAGGCCATCTTTTCCGCCTTCAAAAGCATGGAGTTTGTCCTCAAACCAATCCGTATGAATAGAAGCAACAATAAGCGTACAACATTAATTTCGCGAATAAAGCACTCCATCTAAAAGCTTAATAAAAGCGCTCAACGATGGATACCTTCTATATGTGCCCTTATGCGAAAGCCTAATTGGTCTAGAGGCAAAGACAAAGAACAGGCCCAATTACCTTTAACCGAAACTAATGAGGAGGCCAATATTCAAAGTCTGCACCTTTACATAATGCATAGTGCTTTCATACTAGGTGGAACAACTGCTCAAACTAAGGGGTTAACTTGTTTTGAGAGAGACTAATAATGTATTTCAATAAAATTCTTTGGGGGTGGTTAAGGAGAGCAGAGTAAGTACCCCAAGGGGGAGAAAAGAAAACAGTTTGCTCAAACTTGACCAAATAAATTATGATTTTACTCGTTTGATCGGTAACTGAATCTCAATTTGCTTGATGTAAACATTTAGAGTCTCGAATCTCGATTTGTTCGATGTAAACATTTAGAGCCTTCAATTTAATAGGCAAAGACTCTAGACGTTCAAATCGAAATTATAGGGGAGAAATCAAAATCCGACTAATACCTCAAGTAATAAAAACGTGTTTTACTCCCTCCTCAAATTCAAGGGAATTCACTTTTCCCAGATTCAAATCGTGGGGGTAACATTTGATGACCGAAATCGTCAATTTTTTGGAGCACTGGGGCCCACATCACCGGCAAAAAACCTAACCTATTTGAGCGCATCAGCCCCTCACCTCTCGTCGACGAGCTCAATACAATACTCGCCCCCCCAAACGCAACCGCATCCGATCACTGAGAGAGAGAGAGAGAGAGAGATGGGGGAAGAAAAGAGGCATCAGATGATGCAGAACCTGTTCGGAGATCAATCCGAAGACGAAGAAGAAGAGATTGATTCCGAGCACGAATCCAACCCTCATCCTGGATATGGTTCCGTAAGATCTTCCGACTGTGAAACCCTTTTCTTGTTGAAAAATTGAGGGAAAGTAGAAGATTAAAATTGGATCTCATGCAAGAGTTCTTTTTTTGTTCCTTTAGATCGAACTAGCCTCGAGTCTGCCGAACCATGAGTCTTGTGTATTATAATCTGGCTTATCAATTTCTTTCACGCTTTCTTTGTTTGAACGTTTCTTTGATTACTGCCCAAGCTTATATAAGAATTGGGTGAAAACAATCCATGTTGGTAATTTAGATTCTATGCCACTAAATTGAATGTAGGAGGTTTTATTTGGTGTAAGCTGGTCTCGAAAATTCTCTGCACATCGAGGACAAAAGCGATCCGTGAGAAAGTTATTGGAACTTGACAAATGCAGAGTACTGGGCTTAACCCGAATCCTTACATAATTAATTACAGAAGAGGTATTGACTGTGTTTGGTTAGTTTGATTTTAGCATAAGTATTTTGTTTAGTCCTGGATACTGGAATTGTCCTCGGCATTGACAGCATTGACAGCATTGTCCGCCATCCTAGAATGGGCTATATAGCACTCTGCGTGTCCTTTTTGTCACCTGATCTCCGTTTTAATTGGAAAATAGATTAAGGCGTGACTAGATGGATAGCTAGCCATATCATCAGGCCTGGACCTGATCCCTTTTTCAGAGCCAATTTTATTTTTTATTTCTTAATTATTTGGGTTCCGAGAGCTTCTATGGGATGATTATTGGACTATTCTGGTTTTTTGATAGACATTGTACCATCATGTTCTACATGTGAACATTGGGCATGAGAAGGGTAACAGGTGACTGAAAGAACTAAATAAGATCTACTGCAGCTTTTTTCCCCATATAAAGGAAGTCCATGGTGCATCCTTCCAGTTCACCTTGGATTCCTGTTCGTCTATGGAATTAGTGTGCATACTCGAGTTGGAGTTTGACTATGGGAAGCTGGAACTGCAGAATGCAAATGTATTTTTATTTGTTGGTGAATTGGGCCTCATATATCAAAGAAGGTTGAGCTTGTATAAGTAGCTAACCTATGTCAGAGGGCCTTGATCTTGATCAACAACGGTTATGAGTATTGGGTTCCTCAACCTCATAAATCATAAGATAAGGACTCAAAAAAAGTTTAAATGTGAATGGATATGTTCCTAATATGCATTTTAACTTGTTGAGTCTTATTCGGGGCGCTAAAGTGTGGTTTCTAATGTAAAAGATTGGTCTGAACAAAGTTAAAGCTAAAGATAAATTCATGTTAGAAAGCATTTTCTTCAAAAGTGTGATATTTTGGGTTTTCGAAGTCTTGCTTGCATTTCTTTTATTTCTTTCACTGCCGTTTCTCCTGAGGGCTTTTTTTAATCCAACGCTTCTTAAAAACTAGATTGTTGAACCATTCAAGTTGCAATAATAATACACAGTGAAATACTAATCACACTTCTTTGCACTTTGGATATGAAATGTCCAAAAACTTACAAAAACTTCTACTTCAGCATCCGGAAAATGAGCATTGTGTCATATTAAGAATATACCCCTTAGTTTGGGTTTTTTATATCTGAGATGGCTTTGTATTCAGGAAGAAGCTGATCAAAGGCAAGAGCTTGAGGCTGAAGATGAAGCTGAGGGAGAGGGACAAGGGGAGGCAGAGGTGGAAAGTGAAGAAGAATTACACGATGTCCAGCCTGACCCCGGGGAGAGTGATGGTGAAAGATATCAAAGTTCCCATGAAGTAGATATTGAGGATCAAAGGGAGGAAAGTGAAGGAAAAGAGACTGATAGTGAAGAAAAGGGTGATTATAGTCAAAGAGGAGTAACAAGCAGGAGGCGGGATGTTACTGAAAGTGGTTCAGATAGGTCTGAGGAGCATCATTATGTTGCTGAAGAAGACAAAGAGGTTGACCAAGGTAGAAGCCCAAGGTTGGTATTGTGACGCTTCTCGTTGTTCCCAAGAAATATTTTAGTTCTGTTTGTCAATCCCGTCTTCTTGCTAACCTTGATATATCTCTTCCAATATGCCTACAAAATAACCTATCTATAAGACGAGAAGAGGAAGTAGTAGGGGATCTATAACTGCAAAAAAGTTGATAACTGGGTCTTTTGGCAGGCAGGGAAGAAGTTAAGAGTTATATTTGGAATATTTCAAACAATACCAAATACATGGACATTCCCTTCTTAGTGGTACAACATACGAGGTATTTTCAAAAAATTTAAAATGATGCGTAGTTTAAGGAAATTTACCTTCCTAGTAGTATTAATAGTTTAGTTTTAATGGATTGCTTTTGCAGTCAATTTTAATCAGTTAAATTTTCTGATTAAGTTTGGTGACTGTGCGAATTCAATGGTTCATAGTTGCAACACATTTGATAAATTTAACTTTTACTAATATTTCCTTGGAATCACTGTCGTAGTGAATATTATCAATTTGGTAAATTTCAAAATATGATGATAGAAATTCTGAAATGTATATACAATTTATTTTGAAATATAAGAATACCTTACAGGTTATTTTCCTGAACTACCGAAAAAGGCTTTTCATTGTTTTTTTCAAATCACATTTTTAGTGGATCCTCGATGTGTGGTGCGGTGCTCTTAGGTCCTAGCAGTGATGCGCCTACAAACTCAAACCAAGGCACATTCATCTAGGTGCACCTGAGGTTCAATTTTCAAAAGGTGCCCCCAATAGAAGCTCGAGAGGCAAATGAGCACCCACAAAGAAACATACCTTACTTTGATTTGGTTTTTAGCTTTTAGCCATACTGCAATTGAAGATGCACATTATATAAATATAAAACCTTTGAGTAAATGTTTGTTTAATTCTCTTTACTTTAGATTTTACATGTACAAAGTGAAACCATCTTTCCCTATTTAGTTTCTTAAAATGTTAGGCATAATTTACATTCATAGAGAATAAGAAGATCAACTCCACCTTTTTGAGCAACAAAGTTAGAAAAAATATCTGCGAAGTTGACATATTCCATCTTTGTTGGCATATTTCATCATAGATTTCCCTGAACACTGTAACACCTTGAATTCTAAGCACCAATCAAAATATAAAGTATAAAAGAAGAGGAGAAAAATGTTTTCCAAGGTAAGGAACGGGATAATTGAATTTAACTTAGAGATGATGACAATGGCAATAACTAGTCCTTAATCTCATAAGATTAGGTCAGCCACTTGGAAGCAGTGTAAGGATTAGAAAATAGTTTTGGGCAGCTGCAATTTTAATTATTTTGCATGACTTAGTCAGTTATACCATACTAGAGCTCTAACTAATGAATTCACTTGTACTACTTGTACAAATATTAGTGCTAATTTGCTTGCAGATTAGAAGTTCACCATACAAAATTCTTCCCACATTTCAAAAAGAAGTGTGGCACGCCGTTCAACCAGCACATGCACTTTACCCTTGCGCTTATGCTCTGAGATGCCATTGCACCCCAGTGTGTGCCTTCAGCTACTTTACGTTTCTGATCTTTCTGCATGACTTTGTTTGTTACTAGAGTGCAAATGCTCTACTGAGGATTCTCATTCATTTCTACCCGACATCCTTAAATTATCTTGTTTGATGGTTACTATTATTTTTTTCACCTTGATCTAGGATTCCGCTTGATGGTTACATGTATTTTCTATAAATATGTAAATTGTGGATCTGGATTCTTTGTGAACACCTCGTGAATTTGTTAATGGAGTCAAGTTCTCCGATGAGCTTAGACGTTTTCCACTTTGGATCTTAATATTCCAATTGAATTGTCTCATGGTTCCTCTCTGTTAGTTTTTCTGTTCACCTTGATGTTTGATTTGGATCCCATTTCTTTTCCTAGTCTTCTGGTGTGTTGAATGAGAATGATGAAACATTAACTGTAGTAATGTCCGTGTTTGTTTGTGTATGAAGCACGACACAATTGATATTTTTGAGTCTTCCATAAAGTTCTATCTATATTCCCAATGTAGAAAATGTTTACTCGTCTTTTCTTGGAATTAGGTTCTTTGAATTTGGTGGGCTGTAAAATGGTCCTCTCTTTAAGTTCCTTATATGTACATTTTAGTCTCAAAAGGATATCAATTAGCATAAGAAAATTGGCCTTTCTGTAGTAGATCATCCCAAGAGGAGAAAGCTCAGGCACAGATTTCACAGTCAGCCGCTGACATTCGTGATGTATTTGGTGACTCTGACGATGAAGAACCAGAAGAGTATGCAGTCCAGAATGAGGCTGAGGGTGACCTGAATGTGAGTGTGAGATAAAATCATAAAGTGATTTTTATTTGCCTTGTTTGGTGCATTCCAGTTTGCTTATAGTTCAATTACATGAAGATAATTTGAATCCTTTTGTGTCTTAGAGATCTCCTGTGGAAGAGGAAGAGAGCTATGAAAAGAATCTGGGGCTGGAGGACATGCTGCCCAATGAAGATGCTCAATACGAGTCAGATGAGGAGGATATGGCTAAACCTAAAGAGAAACCAGTTGGGCCCCCATTGGTGCTGGAAGTTCCTTTTCGCCCACCTCCAGCCTATCCTGATAAGGTTTTTTATTGTTATTTTTTTATGTCTTCTTACTTTTCGTACAATAGTTACCATTATCTCCTCTCTTCTTTTTTTTTTTTTCCTTTAGGTTGAAAAGGATTTTGGGGCTGTTTGGTTGTGCAAATGAAACCTTTTTGGTTTGCACAATAATTTACTTAATTGCAACCTTTTGTTCTGTGAAAATACACATTAGGAAGCCGAATGATGCCATGGCCTTCCTGAAGTATTTTAACAGAGGGAAAGAGGCAAGAAAAAGAGTAGATATAGAGAGGAGAGAAAAAATAAGAAAGAGGGGAAGGGCGAGAAACATACTAGAGCTTAAGAGGGGGGGGGGGGTGTAGAGAGAGTGAACTCGAGTGAGAGAAATCAATAATCAGATTCAATATCAGTAATCAATAATTTTGTAAAGTCATAACCCTTCATATATGCAAATAAGAAAACCCTAGATATTCTAACAGATAAACTCCACATCTTAGGCCTAAGCGCATTGCATTGGTATCCCAAATTAAACAGTCCAACTAAAATGCTAAATAAGCCCCTTATATTCAAACTTTGCAGTCAAACCAAATTTATCGGTTAAAATAAAATAACTTAAAAAAAATCTTCATTGTTCCTCATTGATTCGTGGAACAATTTCATACTTAGTTGTTACCCCTTGTTGCAGATGAACATGATCAAAGTGTCTAATATATTCGGCATCGATCCAAAACCATTTGATCCCAATACCTTCGTGGAAGAGGATACGTTTGTGACGGATGAATCAGGAACCACAAAACGTATTCGTTTGGAAAATAATATTGTGCGCTGGAGGACTGTTAGAAATTCGAATGGCACTAAATCAGTAAGTACACATATATGCATATGTGCATGTGCACGTGTCTATATATATGCTCACACTTGCATGCAGGTACACACGGAATTCATACATACATGCAACATAACATTTCTTCAAATTGAATTCCATTTGATGGGTTCAATTTATTAGCCCTTGGCATTTGTAGAATTGTATTACTTTGCCAAAGGTGCATGCTGTCTGTGTGTAAGCACATTCATATTGATTTTTCACTTGTCAAATTGGTATACAATGTTGAATTGCTAGTTGTTTTCAACTTCAGAAAATTATAGGAACAGGTTGATTTTATTTATGTTTCTGATCACAAACTGGAACTCTATTAGAGAAATTATTAACCTATGCCTCAAGTGTAATAAGCTTTGTGCTTATAAACTGCTTGTAGGCAATGGTTTCAAGTTTTTCATTTATGCTTTTAGATCTGATTTTAAAAAATAAATGCCAATACTACTGCACATTTGGTATTAATTATCTTTTTTTTAGCATTTGTGTTATATAGTTTTGCGAAAGACTGTCTAAATTACTCCTACTATGCAGTATGAGAGCAATGCGCGCTTTGTGAGGTGGTCAGATGGTAGTTTACAATTGTTGATCGGTAATGAAGTTCTTGACATATCTGTGCAAGATGCGCAGCATGATCAAGCACACCTATTTCTTAGACATGGAAAGGTGAGTATCAGCATTTGCAATCATACAGCTGCCTTCTTCTCTCTGTTTTGTTGCGATATCATCTTGTCCATTTTATTGGTTGGCTTTTGTTTGGGGGGTAGGGAATTATTAACTTCTCTTGCCTATAGTTGCTCTGGTATAATTGACTTCTGAACTAGGCCACATATGTTTTCTTCTCCACGTGGGAGTATCAACTTCTCCTACCCATAGTAGCTCTGTTATAATTGAGGTTGTTCTTTCTTCTGAACTAGGCAACTTATGTTAACTTCTCTACATGTGGGAGCTGGGAATAAAAACAGCCTACATTTAATGCTCTAATTATGAACATTCACTTCTTTTTTATGTCTTGTTCGCAGCTGTTTTAGTAGTAGGTTCAAAGCCATTTTATCTTGTCAGGTTACTTTCCGATTTTTGGAATTTGCAATATGCATATACGTAGCCTTCCTTTTATTACCCTTAACGGGTTACTTTTGTTAATTCTACATTTATGGCTGGAACTAATAATGATCATGAGTTCCATTGTTTTTCTGACATTGGAAGTCCATTGCTGTTCTTATTTAGTTCATTTTCCCGTTCCACTATGGGACTCAGCATGATGAGTCATGAGACCAGAAACCATGGATTGTGGCTTACCAGCTGAAGTGAGGAGAAATAAGTTTAAAGTTAGGGATTTTTCCAAATGTATTTCTCAGTTTTAAGATGTCAGATGAAAGACGCTAATTACCTTTGGAGAAGGATCTGCTTGCAGTGGTGTCAGTGGGGGTACATACTAGTGATGGATATTAGGCTACCGGGCAACCTCTGCCCCAGGAAGAGAGAAGGGGGGGGGGGGGGGGGGGCGGTGTTTGCCGAACACAGAAAATATGGAGAGAAAAAGTGGGAGAGAAGTTAGAGAGAGAAGATGAGAATAGCTACCCATGCAAGGGATCATAATGCCCATACACATACAAACAATTATCAAAATGTTCCTTTTTCATTCATTCAAAAACATTTATAATAAGCTAAATTTATGACTATTCTCCAGCCTAGTGGTTTCAGCCTGTGTAAATCCTTGGTGCTGGCCAAGGTCAAGAGTTTAAATCAACTTGTAGTTGTTAGATTGGTTTACATTAACACTTGTATAGACCCTATATTACTTGCTAGCCAAGGAACAAATGCTCCTAACCAACATGTTAACCACTTAGGACTCAAATTCTATCAGTAGGTGACAAAGGAATTCTAAAATACAGCAAAAGGAAACTTCCCTAAAACTGAAACTATTATAATATTCCACTTTGGGTTCCTTTTTTATGGCCTATTTAATAAACCAATGGGGGAGACAGGAAGTTGTCACTGTTCCTAGTTAGGCATGTGTGCACCCCAAAACAATGTCGTTTTGATAAAAAATGAATGGTCTTTTTAACATCATTTAACAAAATGATATTGTTTTGGGGGTGTATATGTGCCCAACTTGGAATAGTGGCACTACATACTCCATTTTCTCTTAAACTAACAAGTGTCCTACAAAATTACAAAAAATGCATATAATTACCAAACACCCCTCGAACAAGCAAAAAATCCTTCATTGCTGAGGAGTTGACGACTTTTTGTCTTGGCTTTTGAAATGCACAATTACTTCCTAACCAATCTATATATCTGTCATCGCTCGGAAACTGGAAATTCTTTTAAGAACCTGGGGGATAGCACATAAAGCAACTAGAAAGCGGAAATAATAGAGATTGGTTTCTGGAGTTTCCCCTTATAAATCTAAATTTTACTGCGAAGGACATTAGGGGATTTATACTTGCTAGTGGGCATTAGGCCTAGAAGTAGCTGCCCATGTCACAGGTACAGCTCTCCCTTTCAACGAGGCAGTGGAAATTTATAGAGTTGTCCTCATTTATATTTGCAACAGTGTCAATTAAATCTCTGAGATATTTACTTATACAAGACTGCTAACACTCAGCATAACCTCCTCCGCAGAAATGAAATCTTATTTGAACTTTTTCTGTTATTTCCTATATGCAAAAAATGCAGGGAATTCTTCAATCACAAGGGAGACTACTGAAAAAAATGAGGTTCATGCCGTCTTCTTTGTCCTCAAATTCTCATCGGTTGTTGACTGCTCTTGTTGACTCACGCCATAAGAAGGTTTATAAGGTTAAAAATTGCATCACTCACATTGATCCTGAGAGGGAAAAGGAGGAAAAAGAAAAGGTAATTGCTAACCGAAGAATGACTTTGTTTGGTGATGTGTGTTGTCAATTTTCATTTCCCATTCTTTTTCTGGTCTTGTAGGCTCTCAGTCAGACAATCAGAGCTAATCAGCTTCTTAACCGAAAGCGGGAAAAAGTAAGCAAGAAATATACACACACCGTAGAAAGGGAGCGCCAGCTTTCACCTGGATTCTTAGAGGACGCACTTGATGAGGTCAGCCTTTATCTCGTTTGTTTTATCTTTGACCATTTTTCTCCTTTTGTGTGCGTCTTTCATTTCTCATTCCTTTTATCTATTGTCTTCTTATGCTAGAGAAATGATTTCCTTATGTTTTTCTAATAAAATTGACCGCAATCTTTTTGCCCTTTTAATTGACGGTCAAAATGTTTATCCCTTAACTGCCTGCTCAAGAAATCAGGATGCCTTTGTTTTTTCGCACTTCATTAATTCTTTTGAACGAGAGCATATGCATAAGAAAGTCTCTTTTTATCTACAGGAATGAGTGGAAAAGAAACAGGCAGCCTATTTGTCTGTATACTACTTGGGATTTCCATTAAAATTTCTTTACTTCTGCTGTTGATCAGGATGATGAACCCGATTATTTTGAATCTCATCGCCCTGCTCCTCGCCGTCGTTCTGAGGAAGACATAGAAGTAGAAGCACGAGCAGAGAAACGAATTATGAATGCAAAAAAGGCATGCATTGAAAATCTTAAAAAAAAGTTATTTTATTTCTTCCTTTTCTCTTTATGTGAGGTGGGGTTGGGGTATGGAGTATTGCATTTAACCTCCCGGAGATCCAGAAGTTCTTATATTGGACTACTGATAATGACAGGGGCAGAAAGATATCCTGCGCAAGTCATCTGTGACACCTGTCAAAACAGGTAGGCGGCCTGTCGATTTCTCCGACAGTGAGAGAGAAGAGTCCGAGTATGAAACTGATGGGGAGGAATATGAGAGGTCTCCACGACGGAGGACTGTGGAGTCAGAGCAGGAGTACGAGGATGAAGCAGAGGAAGTCGAAGAAGAAGATGGCGATGAGCTGCGTGATGATGAAGAAGAACGAAAAGAAGAAAGCACGGAGGAGGAGGATGAGGTATGCAAATCTTCAGCTTTTCCTATGGTCTTTTATCGCATAAAACTTGAGATCGGAGCCACCATATTTTCCATTTGTCGATACGTATGAAATTACATATGTTTGAGGGTGTTGTTGAGGGGGTCGGGGTCTTCTGTTAATTATGTGCAATTGGATGATATACTGCACACACAAAACATCATGAAAATTACTGTGGCGGCTAAGATGCGTAAAAGCGCAATAAGTTGAAATTACGCTTACAAAAATTGTTGAGGCAGTATAGATGGGTAGAAGCGCAATAAAGTGAAATTCTAAAACTACTACACTCATTATCCTTCTCTACATCTCCGTCGCTTCATTAATTTTGTAAACATTTTTGTGTAGAATTATTGTTGTACAATTATAAACCTGTATGCAGAACAGCAAGAAGGGCATGCCCTTTCTAAAATCTCAAAATTTGTTCTAATTTGCAGGAGGAGCCAAAGCCAAAGGGCAGGGAGTCTGGAAGTAGTCGCAAGCGCAAGGAAATCGAATCCGATGAGGATTCGCCCCCCAGAAAGGCTACAACCCATCGCCGAATGGCATTTGTTTATGACAGCGATGACGAATGAAAAATGCTCTTTTAAGAGAGTAGGAACCTCGGCGGATTACTTGGTGACGGTATCGATAAAGTTCAGTGTCGCTTACTCATGAATCGCCCTGTCCAGAATAATTTTTGGAACGCGGTATGTGCATATAATTTCCTGAAACACATTATGTGCTACGTTTAATGCTTTGATTTGCATTTCTGTGTACAGAAGATGTAAAACTGTAGAAATGAAACCGTCGGTGCTACTGTAGAAATGCCTATTTTGGGTTGTGCTTTATTTTTCGCTGAAGCATAATTACTTTAAAATTATTGGGCACATGGAATGGAAACTTTTTATCATTTTTCAAGCAATTGATTGTAGGGGTGTTCATTTGGGAAATTCAGAAATTTTTTTGACTGAATTTTCTTTTGTAGACTGTTTTTCGAATTTTGATTTTTATTGCAATTTTCGATAGAATTAAAATATTTCTGGAAATTTTTTAACCAAATTTTTCAATAAAAAATTGGGGAAATTTATTTCTTGACTGAATTTCTTGAATGGATTTCCCGAAATGAGGAGAAAATGAGAAAGATGAAGAGAAAATTTAAAAAAAAAACCTAAGAAAAAACTTTATAATTTGGGAAACTTGGATATTTTGGAAAATTTGGGAATTTTTAAATTTTCAAAAAACTTTTTGATCTGATTTTCAAATATTGAATTATTTTTAAAAAATTTTGATTTTTGATCAAATTTCTTAAATTTCTCAATTGTCTGGAAAATTTTCAATTATGAATGGTGCCGTGTGACCATTTTTAAAATTAAGTTTTTTTATAGAGAGAGACCGTGGTTTGGAACATTTTTAGGTAGGTTGCTATTTGGTTTTAATTTATTCAATTAGACTCCCTTAACTTTTAACTTTTTTTCAATAGATTACTTCCATCCATCTTCTCTCCGACTAGGGGTCTTCCTAAAAGTATACTAAACCGCAAAGGATTTAACTAAAAATGCCTTAAACCAAATGAAGTCGTTTCGAAAAAAAAAAATACAAGGGAAAAAATTTATTCTATGACATGTTTGTCGTCGATAACCCAAGGCTCGAGATGGGATGAGAGGACATTTCTTTCGTATTATTTCCATACAAACACATACCGTACTTTTTTCAACCATATAATTTTTTTTTATAAATACTTTCCCCTGATTTTTAATACCATATCAAATTAATTCCTCACAATTCAAACCTCCTTAGGCCTTATTTCTAGAAGCCTATTAAATCCTTACGGATTCGTATCCAAATCAAATCATTTCCAAATCTTTTGATCCCAAAAATAAAATTTAGTAACCAAATCCAATTCCAGAACAAATTATTTCTTGTTTCGGAGTCTCCAAACGAGGTGTTAATTGTTATTTCCACTCCTCAATGAACTTTGAGGCTTAAGCAATCCTCTCAATTTCATATTTGTCAAGTTTTTTCCTTATTCAATTTTCATAAACTTTTTATAATAGCATGGATCGAAAGAAAAACATACAAAAAAAAAATACAAATCTCAATTTTCATGAGATATGGAAATGCATAATGTAATAGCCATGACTTAATTTTTATTTGAATGATAAAACTACAAAAATTGTCATTGATTTGGATTTTATTTAAATAAAAAAGAAAGGAGAAATTGGGTATATAGTGGCAATGTGCCTAACTTAGTCACGTTGCCACTAATATGAGGATCATATGAGTCTCGATCTAAAAATTCCAGCCATATGAAAGAGCATGGAAGGTGTGTTTCGTCTCCTCAGGGGACAAATGATCTTTCCATCAGGTATGTGCATCTTTAGGCTTTCGTTGACTAAGTCAACGAAGAGTTTTCCCATTTTTGAGCCTATGACTCAATCCCTAAGGGGATACCTATTTGTTTAGGTCTCTAGGTCTACTTTCTTTTGAGCCTATGGCTCAATCCTTTAATGGGGTGCCTTTTTTGGGTCCTTGACCCATGAGTTTTTACCTATCTCATTCTCATTAATGAGAAGAGTTTCAGCTTTGAGCCTTGGGCTTCCCATCCTATCATAGTGACATTTGGATTTCTTTTATGGGTTTCTCTTTATTTCTCCTCCGAGGAAGGATTTTTGGAGCCATAGGCCAAGAGGAAATGTACCAGCAACATTCTTCTCCTTTTTCCCTTTCTCTTTATAAGCAAAACTCTGAAGTTTTGCAAGTGGGGTATTTCTTCCATGAAGAAAGCTATGGACAGAGAGGAGAAAAAGAGAAAATTTGAGCTACTACTCCATTCTTTCGCTCACAAACCACAACCAAATGCAATTAGTGGAATGATGAGCATATGCTCCATCATCCCCACAACCTTATGAGTCTACAACTATATGTGATTGATTCTCCCATAGAAATAAGTAGGAAATTATATGGGTTCTACCCCTTTCGAGTCAAAAAGCGCCCTCTTCCCTTAATATTTCTCTTCTTCTTCTTTTTCCTCTTCTTTTGCTAGTTTTGGATCTATGATCTGTCCCTACCAATGGAGTCATCTACTCCATTGGCCTTTAACAAAAGATCTTAATCAAAGGTATTGCTTACTAAGGCATTGGGTTTAAATAATGTTCATCCAGTAGGATCTTGTGAACCTAAACCCTCAAATCAAACAATAAATAAGTTTGCGTTCTCTTTTTTTTTTTTCCCCCGCAAATAGGAACAAAAGATAAATCCAAGAGTAGAGAAGAGAATCGAGAGAGGAGGAAAGAAAGGAAAGAAAAAAAAAGAAGACGATTGAAGAATTTAGGCCGGATGCCAAAAGAGCAGAAAAAAGAAGAGGTGGAGAAAGGAAATTTTACGAAGGACTTTACGGAATAAATTTCGAGCTGGCTTTCGAATCATATTGAGAACAAGGTTATTAGACTCGATAAAGTAAAGTAAATTGTTACTTCCCTTGATCTTGTACTATTTGTTCTTATCGAATCGCATTCTGTAATTTAAATTCTTGATGCCGAAGTTGTTGTCTTTGTTTGTCGAATTGGGGGCAACTATGCTTATGTGATCTTGATATGATTATTTATTTTGATCAATCCCTTTGTTCATTTGGGAATATTGTTCGATAGAAGTTTATACTTTGTGTTAGTTGTGTTTGAGTCATGTCATGAAACTACCATCAGGAACTGTGTGACCCCAGGCATGGGTTTTATATCCAAACGGGGACTGTATGATCCCTAACTTATGATGTATACTTGATGGAGGGGGGGAGGGGGGGATAGCGTGATCCTGGACATGTGATGTGCATTGACGAGGACTCTGTGACCTTGGAAGAATGAATTGACCATAGCTGAATTTGTTATTCTCAGTTGTTTGCACTAATAATTATATGCAAGTTGAATGGTTGCACGTAACTTCATTTGATCATTTATTGTTGATGAAAATCTTTTAGTGGGCATTATTTGTTCATCCCTTCCCTTACGGGTGACGACGAGTGGATGGTTGCAAATTATGGGAAAAAGTGATGGCTTGAGTTGGAGCTAGTTTTATCGTATAGCTTTATGAATTTCCTTTTGGGACAAGCATTATTTATTTAAAATATGGTTCAGCTTGGGGGTCATTAATATTTTGGAGTTATGGTTTTTTGTCAAAATTTAAAATTATTTTTTAATGCTTCGAGGCTTAATTATGTTCGAGGTGTGGAGGTGTTACACATAACTTATGAGAATTCAGAATTTGTTTTTTCTTTTTATATTTTTTAAAAATATTTATTTTTCCTAAATTTTAATGCTTAAGATGGATATGTTATGCTTTTTAAAATTTTATAAAAATTTGACATAATTATATGTTTGGATATATTTTTCCGGTTTGTATGGTCAAAATTATTTAAATATTCACAAAAATTGAATAGGGAGAGAAGTTGAGAACATAAAATTAAGAAAATCCGGATCCCTTAATATTGTCCGAACTTGCATAACCACAGTGTTGTTCCATAATATTGTATTAACTTAAAAGAAAAATCAAAAATAGAAAAAAAAAAAAGTAAAAAAAAATCATCCTCCAACGGTCAATTCATTGTCATTTCATGCTTGAGTCTCAATCTGAGACTCAAATTAATTCAAACTTTGAAGTACCGGTGCCAAACTAGAGGGTATCCTCCGGCGGACTCTCTATCTCTCTCTCTCTCTCCTTTCTGGTGGTGCTGCAGATTGCAGTGATGGATGATAACTCCCACTCCGACAGCGAGGAATCGGCGGCCATTGAAGAGGTCCTCTCTGAAGCCCATGATCTCTCCGTTCTCGAGTGAATCTCCACAATCAACTGCTCCGCAATCCCCTCTGATCTCCACACCAGCTTTCACAGGCTCAAGACTGCTTTCCCTTCTGGATCATTCTCCCATTCGCTCCCTGATGAACAAAACGCCTTCGGCCTCCAAGCCGCATTCGCACCAGAGTGAGGGTTCTAGGCCCAAATCCAGGGGGAGTGGTTCTGTTTCTTCAAATTCGAAAACATCCTCCTCCAAGGGAAAATCTGATCTGCAACCAAAATCCAAATCTAGGTCGTCTCTTGCGTCTTCCGCTTTGAAATCCCCAATCGAGGATTCGATTTTCCCACCTTTGAATGAAATTCCAGTATGTGTATACCGCAACAAAGATAGTTCAAAATCCCGGCCATTTCCTCCTCCGTTGAGCACGTCGGATTCGTCGCCGTCCCCGCCTCAGAAATCCAGCTGCTTCTGGTGCTCTCCCAAGAGGCTCTCGAGGAAAAAGAGCAAAGAGAATCGAATTGCTGGGCCTACTTGTCCGGATTAGGGCAACAACGAGGAGACTTTTTGGGCCAGGGAA
The DNA here is from genome assembly GCA_034195605.1 of Santalum album. Classification (NCBI taxonomy): domain Eukaryota; kingdom Viridiplantae; phylum Streptophyta; class Magnoliopsida; order Santalales; family Santalaceae; genus Santalum; species Santalum album. Next base: position 12,886,071 of record CM067260.1, on the reverse strand, counting down.
CAGCAGAAACTGCTGAAGAAGGTAGCGAGGGTAGAAAAGAAGATCAAGCGGGAGGCGGAGAAAATCCTGAAGTGGGCGAAGCACGCGTCTGTGAAGATGAACTTCAGATGAAGATGAGTTCATTGATGGGGGGTAGCGTGGAGGGTAGTGTTTAGTTTGATCAGAAAAGCTTTTTTTGATTTGATCTTTAGCGACAAGGAGCTGTTGAGGTTCTTTCTAGTGATTGAGAATCTGTTGTTAATCTTTGTGAGTACCAGTTCTCTCTCTCTCTCTCTAGTTGTAGTCTACATTATTTTCTTATATATTTCGTTTTTCAAGTTTTCTACTTCTTTTTTCATTTTTTGAAGAGGAATGTTTTTTACAAGTTTGATCGTCTAGTGAGTGTAAAATGAAATATATGTTATGAGGGTTGGTCTAGTTTTTTGTTGGATTTTTTGGCTTCGTAATACAATTGAATCTTAAATTTTTTATTTAGTTAACGAGGGGAGTGTGCATTGGAAGAAGTGGTCCTTCATTGAGCCTTCCTATTAGGCAGAAAGGATGATATAAAAAAGTACTCAAAATTTCATATTTGAAGTCAGTTTTCAAGAAGATGCTGAAGATTTAGCAAAAGCATCCCTCCTCCTAAGTCATGTATGCAATGAAATTACTTACAAGGAAGATGAACGAGCCTTGATTTAAGAAGTGGAGATGCTGATGCACGTGAGCCTTTTATGTTTTCATGTGGTTTCACTTCAGTTAACTGCTTGAACGTCAAATTAACATCAGTATTTTGTGTTTGCTATGTATTTATGAGGTTCTGTTAGGTTGATGAGGAAGTCATCGTGAAAAAGCAATGTTTACATATACTAAAGACAGCACTGCAGATAAATGAGAGGAGTAACTGCTAATGCTTTATTTGTTTCTTTCTGTTATATTTGTTGTTATGATAAATATTTAGTACTGCATTTTTGTTTACCGGGTTGTGTCTATGATTTATAATTTTGAGGAATTCTTGATTCAGTTTTCTTTACCTCTTTAAGCCTTCAGTAGTATGTCGATGTGATTCAGGTCATGTCATATCATGGTCAAAAATGGATAATTTGCAATTAGAAGGAAAAATTTGAATTAAAAAGTTGCAGGGATAATATGCTTTGCCAAAATATGCTTGACTTTGGCAATATCAATTATAATGAATTCTTTACTATTTTTCTTTACTTGTTGAGAGCTTTAAGATATTACTGGTTGCATGTTGTTTATAATGGTCTTTGATTTAAAACCGGCTGAAATGTTTTATGCCTGTCTTTTTGCATTCTTTATCTCCTTAACATGGAATTCGTATCAACTCACTGCCCCTCTCAAATGGCTTGTTACAAAAGATCACGTTTCTCTGAACTTTTATTGAGATTAGCACCACACCAATGATTTAGATTTAGCCATTCAGCTTTTGATATTAGCAGCACACCGTTCATTAGGGGCTATTATTATATCTGAGCCATGTAAGGATTAAATTGAAACTGTTTCCAGAATTTAGGGTCAATTCTTCATACACTATAGCTAATGTATGTTGCTTACATTGTTTACAAAATTTTTCGAGCTTGCTTCTGGATCTTGGTGGTGTTGGAGCTGCCTAAGGAGACCCTTCTGGCCAATTTCAGCCATGTAGTGTTTGCATACCTGATTTTATTTATCTATTTTCAATTATCAGTAGCTTAAGTTTAATTGGTAGAGTAACTATTAGGTTCACATGCTTGCAACAACTGTACATTCGAACAATTGTCAGATTTCCTACATGTAAGCTTAACGTGGCCATACACCTATTGGATGAAATAGTAAACCCTCTAAGACTTAAGAAAGCCTTCTATTGATGTACGCATATGAGTGGACTGGTTGCTTATGGACCAATTAAGTTTATATGTTGAAGATGAGGATGGAAACTTTAGGCAACTCTGTCTTTTTCTCTCTTAAGTTTATATGTTTTCTCTCTTTATCTGCACGTATCCACATTTTGTTTTTAGGTGATATGTTTCATATTCTACCTTTCCCATCTAGTTGAAGTTTGAGTCCAGGAAATGAAATCTCCTACATGAAGTACTCTCCCATGTTTAGTTGTCATTGATGGACAACTAAGAATTTTGTCATTATTCATTGATCCTTCAAAGCTTCTATGCGTACTATTTTTTGTTTGCCGTTCAGTATCCGTTAGATAATATGGCTAATCATCAACCTTCTTTTGTGTTTTTTTTTTTTTTTTTACTAATCTGATTTAACGTGGTTCTATTTTTTGTTTTCACATGCAATTATTTGTCATTATATTTCTCACCTTTTAACCTCATTGCTGAAATCCTTAGCTGAGAAGTGGCTTGTGGAGGAGGTCTGGAACAATGAAAAATTGATTATTGTTGGTGAAACTGGAGGTGGGAAAACAACACTTAAGTTTGACATACATTTATACATAGATCATAATAGGTTCTGGATAGATTTAATGTACTGTATGTTCTTTTTAGCCATGTGATGTATATTGCTAAATAACTAACTTTTATATTAGTACTGCTTGTTGGATCTATGTTTGCCTTGTTTGCATGTTTGTTACTTGATGTTGACACACGATTGCATTGTGTATCAAGAAGGTAAAAAGAAAATTGAATTGTCATGTTCTTAGTCAAATTGTTGAAATTTTATTCTGACATATCTTAATTATGTTGGTCCCTATGAGGTTTGTATGCCTGTAGCTTTTCTCCTTCCCCTTAACACATAAAATTTGTGGAACATGCGACATTTCTTGTTGCACAGAATTGCCCCAATTTCTATTCAATGCAGGATTTTATTGCAATGGGGAAATTGTTGGGATCACTCAACCTAGATGTGTTGCTGCTTTCACTGTTGCAGGAGGAGTAGCTGAGGAATGTGGTGCTCAACTGGACCAAAAGGTTGGACATTCAGTAAGATTTGATGTTGCGTCTTCCAGTTCAACAAGGATTAAAAATGCATGACTGATGGATCGATACTGAGGTAAAATGTAGTCTGGTTGTTTTAGGGTCAATTCTTCATACACTTTAGCTAATGTATGTTGCTTACATTGTTTACAAAATTTTTTAAGCTTGCTTCTGGATCTTGGCGGTGTTGGAGCTGCCTAAGGAGACCCTTCTGGCCAATTTCAGCCATATAGTGCTTGCATACCTGATTTTATTTATCTATTTTCAATTTCCAGTAGCCTAAGTTTAATTTGTAGGGTAACTATTAGGTTCACATGCTTGCAACAACTGTACATTCGAACAATTGTCAGGTTTCCTACATGTAAGCTTAATGTGGTCTTATACCTATTGGATGAAATGGTAAACCCCCTAAGACTTAAGAAAGCCTTCTATTGGTGTAGGGATATGAGTGGGAAGGTTGCTTATGGACCAATTAAGTTTATATGTTGAAGATAGGGATGGAAACCTTAGGCAACTCTGTCTTTTTCTCTCTTTATCTGAACGTATCCACATTTTGTTTTTAGGTGGTAAGTTTCATATTCTACCTTTCCCATCTAGTTGAAGTTGGAGTCCAGGAAATGAAATCTCCTACATGACGTACTCTCCCATGTTTAGTTGTCATCATTCATTGATCCTTCAAAGCTCCTATGCGTGCTATTTTTTGTTCGCAGTTCAATATCTGTTAGATAATATGGCTAATCGTCAACCTTCTTTTGTGTTTATTTTTTTTACTAATCTGATTTAACGTGGTTCTATTTTTTTGTTTGCACATACAATTATTTGTCATTATATCTCTCACCTTTTAACGAATTGGCTTGTGGAGGAGGTTCGGAACAGTGAAAAATTGATTATTGTTGGTGAAACTGGAAGTGGAAAAACAACACGCAAGTTTGACATAGATTTATATATAGATCATAATAGGTTCTGGATATATTTAATGTACCGGATGTTCCTTTTAGTCGTGTGATGTATATTGGTAAATAGCTAACTTTTATATTAGTACTGCTTGTTGGATCTATGTTTACCTTGTTTGCATGTTTGTTACTTGATGTTGACACATGATTGCATTGTGTATCAAGAAGATAAAAAGAAAATTGAATTGTCACGTTCTTAGCCAAATCGTTGAAATTTTTTTCTGACATGTCTCAATTATGTTGGTCCCTATTAAGTTTGTACACCTATTGCTTTTCTCCTTCCCCTTAACCCATAAAAGTTGTGGAAAAAAGAGCAATCTCATATGAACATTTCTTGTTGAACGGAATTGCCCCCAATTTCTATTCAATGCAGGATTTTATTGCAATGGGAAAATTGTCAGGATCACTCAACCTAGATGTGTTGCTGCTTTTACTGTTGCAGGAGTAGCGGCTGAGGAATGCGGTGCTCAACTGGACCAAAAGGTTGGGTATTCAGTAAGATTTGATGATGTGTCTTCCAGTTCAACAAGGATTAAAAATGCATGACCGATGGATCAATACTGAGGTGAAATGTAGTTTGGTTGTTTTATATCAAGAAATTTGTAACTTCCTCACCACCAACACCCCCCCCCCCCTCTAAATATTCAGTTATCATTGTTGATGAAGCTCATGAGAGAACTGTCCACCCTGATGTTCTGCTGGGATTGCTGAAAAAGCATACAACATTTAAGATCCCAAGCTTCCAAGGAATAACTGATTCTTGAAAATAGTAAAGAGCAGAACATCATGTCACTGGAGGAAAAGCCCAATAGCAACTCTCTCAGCATTCTCAAGCAGTGTGCTTGCAGAAAATTTTCTCCATTGAAGTTGGTCATTATGTCTGCCAGCTTGGATGCACAATTTCTCTCAGGATGCTTTGGTGGTGCAAGGGCAGTTCATGCTCATGGTAGACAATTCCCTGTGGATATATTTTATACACTTCATGCAGAGACAGATAATCTCAAAGCAGCCTTATTTACCATAATTCAGGTTGTTAGCTGGTCCCATACTTTAGTTCTAAGCCATAATGTTTACTTTGCTTTCCCAATATCTTTGGTAGATATTTTATTTTGGGATAACTGAGTCATTTCTTTTTCCAGTTAGTTCTTCTGGTTACCAGAACATTTTCTTCATGCACAGGCACGCACTTGCAAAGGAAGTCTGTTCAAACTATAATATTAGTTCGAATTCTCAGGTTGTTTTCAATGTGTTTTTCTGGATCTGTATCCTGTGTAATGTGCATATCCATGCATGCATGCATGCATGCATGTGTCTCTATTCAATTTGCTAAAAACATATTTTTTATGCTGGTACGAGTGTTTGTCCAAACTCTGTAAAATCTGTCCTTGGTAAGTTGTCCGAATTGGATTTGTCATGTCAGTTTCATGTTTTATGTGCACATGCGCACATGCATGCGTGTTATCTAATTCAAATCTGCAATCAGGGATGAAGGCAAATTTTTCTGATTTCCCCTAAAATTAGTAGATCACTTTTCACTTATTTTCATTAGACAGTAACGTTTATTTCACATGTTGCCATGTAATGGATGCATGCATGCACGCACTTATGAGCATAATTTCTGTTAGACTTCCCTGGCTTGAAAACGTGTAGAAGACATTCTCAAGTTCTCATTGTCTCTGTTCTTGGCGTCTTTGTTGTTGAGTCTTTGTTTTATAAATTTGAGAAATTTATACATGATCCTTGAATTTATTGATATTGGCTGAGGATGTATTTGCTTGGCCTCCCCAAGTTGAAGTATTCTGACTTTGTCCACCTGCAATGTTTCTCCTTGCTAAATTGTCTAAACATTTTTGTTCTGCTATGTAAATTTATACATTTTTGTTACGTTCCCTTATTTCTTATGGCTTGTCATTTGTTTAGTTTTTTAGATTCATTTGGAGGAAGGTCTGGGGATATTCTAGTATGCTTGACTGGCCAAGAAGAGATAGAGCCCGTTTAGAGACTAGTCCATGAGCAACTATGCAAGTTGCCTGAAGGCAGTCTAAAGCTCCCTACTGTTCCTATTTTATCATCCTTTCCTTCAGAACAGCAAATGTGAGGTTCAGGCCAGCTCCAACTAGTTTCTATAAGGTCAGTGTTTTTGTTTTTGTTTTTTTAGCGTATTTGCCTTTTTTGAGGCATATCATCAAGTTTTGTTTTTTCATAAGTTTGTCGTTTGTTGCTTGCATACTTGCACTCTGGCTGTTATCATTTCATGTCGATGTCGAAAATATTGTTGTCTCCTTGATGCTAGTTGATTTTCTTTGATGTTCTGTTCAGGTAATTCTTGTAACAAATATTGCCGAGACATCAGTGGCAATGCCTGGAATCAAATATGTTATCGACCCTGGATTGGTAAAAGCATGCACATATAATCCGGGCACAGGGATGGAATTTTGAATTATTGTTAAAACCTCAAAAGCTCAGGCTCTTCAACGGAGGTAGACATACTGGATCCTCACACCCTAACATTATAGCGCGTATAAATCTAATGGGTGAAAATAAAATAAATCTTAGTCAGTTTGGTTGAGTTACTGGTGCTTAGGAGGAATTAAACAATTTGTAAGTCTTAGGAGCACATAAATTTTTTATCTTCTATAAATAATTACTTCTATCAGGAACATATTGCATTATAATCTAACTGTGATGAATGTTGACTCAATAGCTCAAGAATATTGGACTTGAAGTTTATAAAGTAGTACTGTAGGCTGGTTATTGAAGTTTGCTTGTCACAGTGGGCATGCAGGTCGTGAAGAACCTGGGAAGTGCTTTTGCCTATATCCAGAGAACGAATTTGGGAATCGTAAGGATTCCATTGTACCAGAGATTAGGCAGTGCAACCTCTTGAATGTTGTTTTGCAGGTCAAAGCTCTAGGAGTTGATGATGTTATTGGATTTGACTTCATAGAAAAACCTGAATGGTACAAGACTTAATGACTTGCCCCTGGATTGTCGGTTTATTCTGCCTGTAAGTATGTGTTTATGGCAATGCATTTTCATAATTTGAGCTTGAATATGCATTAAAGGCTAACTACTTTTGGCTGGCAATCTTGCAATGCCTGCGTTCAGGCTTTACTAGTTCAATTATATTTACACCTACATGTGCTCGCACACAATCTCATTGGTTATTACCATGCCACATTAATCACCGAGGGGGGAAAAAAAAAAAATTCCATACCGTGTTAACAGACTCTTCTAAAGACTCAGAACTCACTCTCTCCAAGTGTGGCTACCTGTGGTCTATTTTAGGAACATTCAAAATGCCAAGTGAGAATTTCTGGAAATGGGTCTTTATTACGTGGGTTGTAGTTGTCGGCCTTTAAATGAAAGTATGGGTTCTAAGAGCCCAATTCCTTATAGGGTAAAACTTCTGTTTGGCTATACACGTACTATGAATAGAGAAGAAGCAGTTTTCAGTCTCCGCCATCATGCCTCTCCCTCTCTTGTTCCAGCACGTTTTTCCCACTCTCCACCATCATTTGTATTAGTGCCATCATTTCAATTGTCATGTCAGCTCTGTCTGTCTCATTTATATATTATTATTGACACCTATGCTTATTGGCTAATATTAATTTATAACTATGTAAGTTTTTAAATTTAAGGCAAACTTGTAACTTATTTTAGAGCCTTGTTGAACATACACAGGCAGTCCAAAAATTAGGGGTATCTTACTGGTTTAGCCCTTAAATGTGATTTAATTTGTTAAATCGAAGGTTATTATTATAAATTGTTATTTTTTAAATTAAAAATTTTAAACTAATATTAAATTTTTTTTCAGAATTGATCCCATTCCATGCCAAGAGCAAACATTAGGATGGAATTCTTGATTTTGATCCCCATTCTCTTTTCATTCTCATTCTAATCGAACAGCCAAATTTAACTTAAAGGAAAAGAACTCGTTTGTTTTTGGTGCAAAGCTAGTTTTGCATGATTTTTATTTCTATTTATTGATTATGCATTTCGACAGGAATGCCCATTGTCGAATCACTGGAGCAGTTGCTATTACTAGGTGCTCTTACAGATCGACTATTGACTGTCAGATCTTGGGTGTCAGATGTCCCTGCTGCCTTTAGCCCCTATTTATTTGACAGTTCTTGTTGTAACTGGTACATTTAACAGCTTGGAATAAATGTTGAGGATAGTTGTATGCTTTCAGTAGATTCTGTGCTCTATACTCATCGCAAGGAGCAAGAAGTGTGTGCTTATGTCTTGCTAGTCATGTTTTGTTCGTCTTTTCACATAATTTTCTACTTACAAAACTAAATAGATTTTTACAAAGTTTGTCAAATTTTAGGTGCAGTGAGGCACCTAATAAGTGTGCTAACCACACTTTGTTTTTGCATACATGTACACTCACACAATGAAAATAAGCTTTTGCTTTGCATGCATGTTCATTGATTTGTTTCTCTAAGTTCATGTTTGCTGTTTTTGTTTCCACTACTGAAAACCACCTCTACTTTGTCAGATCATGCATTCAGATTTTTGAACTCTTTAACATGATTTTGAAATATAAATATAAGAGACCACATATACGTTAAATTCAAGAGCTATTTTTTTCCTTGTCTCATATATTTTTCCTGTTGGCAAGGCAAAAATGGCAATAAAATGCTTTTTTAGTCAAGAGGTGGACCATATCACCTTGATTAATGTATATCGGGCCGCTGAAGAGTTCTTGAAGGTTGAGATGGGTAAAAAAATAAAGAAAAAATTGAAAAAAAAATCTGTGAAAACTCTGCAAAGATAATATTGTCAACAACTGATCATTAAGGGACGCCCGTTATGTTCACAGGTTTGCTCTGTGTACTCTTCATTATGTTGAGACGAGGAAAAAGGACTAAAAAGGAATATGGAAATATTTTTATATAAGTATTTTAGGTTGGTGCACTTGTGAAAAGGGATATGTCAGTTTATTGACATCATGTCTGCTAGTAAAGACACATTTTTTTCCCCCTTCTTTGCTAACTGTCTTAAAACAGTCACTTCCTCTTCATGGTTGATCATTTCTAACTTTTGCATCTTAAGTCTTGCACGGCATTTTTTGTGGTCAAATTTGATGGCATATTGAACGAATGGATCTTCCCGCCAGTTCCTGTGGAGATAACTTGCTTCAGTTCCGAAGGTACCTTTCTGCTTCGTTCTTTCTAGATGCTGCTTCGAGGCAGCCTTTTAGGTAATTAGTTCCCCTTATTATTAAGTACTTAAGTTATGACTGCTTAGCCATTGATGAGGATAAGCTTCATCATTAAGTGTTCATCCTATACAATCAATCTTAGGATTCTTGAGTCACTATTTCACATTTGCCATCGTCTTTTATTCCAGTTTGATCATTAACTTGAATATGCTATTTCTGATTCAGCTCTAATCTCTAGCATTTTCAGTATTGAACCTCCGGGCTCTGTCAGGTCATGCAGATCCATCCGACTTTGTGTTATGCCACAAAAATCGAAAGGGCATTATATTCATTCGATTAGCATGAACTAGTCGAAATTACGTCCGCAATGTCCCTAGAATTAATCTCTTGAGGTTGCCTAAACTTGCTTCTCAATACTATGCCACACAGAAGTAAAATTTCTGTAATGTATCCTGCTGGGTTGAAACTTCTCAATTCATATGGTGCGCTCAATTACTAGAGATAGAATTGATTTCCTGTCCTTACCTGAACTGATGCAAATGGTAAATATATAGGCCATTGTTTGAATGCTTGGAGTGGAAGGAAACGTGAAATTGGATTCGGCATGAAATGGTCCCTCTCTGATTATTTCATTTGAATTATATATTGATGATGAAATCATCCAAGGAATGGGAGCTAAGGATTCTCATTCCCACTCCATCCAAGTATACAACCTGGCCATGGCCTAACTTCATCCTTGATGTTGTCCGACATATTTTGTCTCATGACAGGGCAAAAGGTAACTCAAGGGCCACACTCCTTTTAGCATACTTCTGTGTTGCATCAGGGATCCTACCTGAGGACTATGAAGCTCGAATATAGGCCTTATCACTGGCTGTGTTAAAGGAGAGAAGCTTCCAGCTGGATTGTAATGGATTTCAACTAATTTCTCGTAACGGTGGGAGTGGTTGGAATGGAGTGGAAAGAGAAAAGGAAATGGGAATGGAATGAAATGGTGGAATTAGGATTATTATAAGCTCATCCCTATCCTGCAGCTCATTCCTGTTCCTACCAAATTAAATGTGATTTTAGGGGTCGTTGCTTTTGACCATTCGGGTGCTTATTATCATTAGAAGAAAGCTGTGTTTGGATCTGCTATTTTTGTCTATGTCCAATTCATAATAGAAGCTCGCAGTTTTCATTAGTCTCCAGCATGGATACACCTTGCAAGTCGCCAATGTAGGTTTAGCTTTTGTTGGCAAAGCGTGGGTCTAATGAGTGGTTCTATTAAACTATGTCCTTGTGTTTACGAGGAGGGAGGTCTCAATGCTGCTATGTTATTTGAGGATTTGCATATGGAGGAAGTAGGTTCAACTTTTATTTGATTCTATTTTTTCCCCCATGATATAAAAACCAATCCTAACTTCAACCTCCTCCTCCTCCAATTTTAGCCCCTTAAAGCCCCCCTAATTGACATAATCCGTCGCCCAGTGGTGCCTAACTAACCAGTGCCCTTTTCTTTTTTTCCTCTTGATTCAACAGTCAGCGTCTTTGTCCCAATCAAAAGCCCATACTCATACAATCGGATTTTAATCCACACTCTCTTTCTTAGCCCATGAAAATGTATATAACCCAAAGAGGCAGCACGACCCATTTGTACTATTTTCATGATATGCAGCATTTCTGGTTAATTATTGGTTATTTGGGCAGCAATGAATAAAGAGGAGAAGAGATAGAGAATTAGGGAAATAGTAAAAAACCCTAGAGGAGTAAGGAGGAATATGAGGAGAAAAGAGAGAAAGAGATAGATCTCAATATTAATTCGTAATTCCATCATCCCAGTCCTAAGACATAAGATCTATAAATAGGGATAGATAACTTGGGCCCTAAGCAAACTCATTATACTAAATACCAAATATAAAAGATCCTAACATCATTCCAGATATTTTCTCTAAATAAAATAAAATTACAATAATTTCCTAGAATCCCAAATAATGTGTTAAATCCTAATTTCCTAAATTTAGCCTTCTTGCTTGAATAGGCACCCCGCATCACTGTTCTCTGGTTGTTGAAAATTCGACCACGAATTTTCAAATGGATTAAAATGATGAGCTTCAATTTTTGAGGACATGGTGTCACAAAGTCAATCGATATCCGTGCAGAAAATATGAAATCAAACTTTGAAGTCTCAATTGGAGGAGGAAGCACAAATTCGATAATCGGAACATCTTGGAAAACAACGCTCGTTGTAATTGATTTGAGTTGCAGGACTACAACTTAAGCATCTTGGTGGCTAGTAGGAGCCACAATTTTGTGTTCAATTGACTCTTGATCTGTGCTTCTTGGGCATTTCTATCATGTGCCTCAATGGTTGGTTGCTCATCCATAGAAATGCTATGAGAAAGCTTAGTCCATATGCTTAATAACATGAGTGGTGCCACTCATGTTATTGACGGATTTAGATTGCACAGGACAAGGGACTTTCTGTTTCTGTACAAGCTATAAACTTAGGCGACAACCATCTTGTTAGAAGGAGAACTTATTTTCCTTCTCGGTATATTGAACCCCAAATTCTTTGATCCAAGGATAACTGAGCAATATTTGAACAACTTGCATGGGAAGAACATCACACCATACTTGAACTAGAAAATCACTAAATTGGATAGGAAGTAAACACCTTTTTGTGACTTGTAAGATACGATTGTTAACCCACAGAAAGCTGAAAGGAAAAGGATGTGATTCCGCTTCTAAATTTAATGCTTGAAGGCTATTATGTGAGATGAAATTTTTGGAACACTAGTGGTCAATGAGAACCATGTGGCTTTTGAGCGCACATCTTGCTACTGTATAAAAGCTCGTACATGCATTCCATGCCTCATACTCATTTGAATGGGAATAAATAGAATACATGATATTAAGGCCATGCTACTTGGGAAATAATCCAAATCATCTAAGTCCATCATGAAATTAAAATATAATCATGCAACACAAGTTTCTGAGGTCGAGGGCATTTCTTCAAATTTTTGAATAATCTAAAACATACTGCAATTTTCTGAAAATTTTGGATGAAACTACAATTTACTGAAACTCCAAGAGCTAAATTGAAAGATTTTGAAAGTTTAGGGTCAAACTGAACTTTAGTGAAACCTGAGGGGCTGATTTTAATTTAAAATTTTTGGCTTTACTTGCTGACTTTTGACCTTTGGCCTACACATTGAGTAGCAAACAAAGACCCTTATAATAACATTGCCAAGCAATAAGACGTGCAGCTAGGCCTTTGCAGATGAGAAGATCGAGAAAGTGTGTTGGTGGCAAGGCTGCGGAAGAATAAAGTTTGGTAAAAAGAGAAAACAGAGTTGGTAGAGAAGGAGGAAGAAAGGAAGCAAGGTGGTTTATCGAGATTGGCTCTGATACCACTTGATTTAGGGTAGCAAGGAAGAAAAAGGAGAAGAGATAGAGAATTAGGGAAATTGGGAAAAACCCTACACAGGTGTAAGGAGGAATAAGAGGAGAAAAAAGAGAAGGGGGAGAGAAACAGAGATAAATTTCAATATTAATTCATAATTCCATCATCACAGTTCTAAGACATAAGTTTTATAAATAGGGATAGATAACTTGGGTCATAAGCAAGCCAATTATATTAAATACCAAATATAAAAGATTCGAATAACATTTCAGATATTCTCTCAATAAAATAAAATGACAATAATCTCCTAGAATTCAAAATAGTATGTTAAATCCTAATTTCCTAAATTTAGTCTTCTTGCTTGAATAGGCATCTCGCATCAGAAAGTCTTGTAGATTTGATGTAAAAATTTACTAGATGACTTGTAAAAGGAAAAAAAGCTCGTTGTTTTGGGTATGTTGTTGCTTTTTCCTTAAAAATTTTAGCAACTAATTCCTCTTCACAGAATTCCAATGCTTTCAACTAACCACTGCCACTGCATCTGCAATGTCTGGTCTCGTACATATCATAGCAAACATCAAACTTCCCACTGTTGATGCATACGGCACTCAAGACATCTTCATTCTCTCTGCTTTATTGCTAGGACACATACTTGAGGATAACTTGAAATTAATAGGAAGTGGGGTAGAAATTGACTTATGATCTTGCATATTGAAGCGGCGTAAGATTTTCTTCAAGTAATTCTTTTGAGATAGTCAAATCTTCTTGTTATTTCTGTCTTGGTGAATTTTCATCCTTAGAATCTTGTTTGCTGGTCCTAAATCCTTCATTTCAATCTGCCTAGCCAACTGAGCTTTCAGTTCTTCAATACGATCTTTGTTGGGGTTTGATACCAACATATCATCAATATACAACAGCAATATAACGAAGTCATCAACATCAAACCTCTTGTAATATGCACAAGGGTCTGAACCAAGTTTGTTGTATTCAAGGCTCAATATAAAGGAATCAAATCTCTTACACCAACATTTCAGGGCTTGTTTCAAGCCGTATAGGGATTTGTTTAACTTGCAAACCAAATTCTTCCCTGGTTCTTCAAAACCATCTGGTTGAAGTATATAGATTTCTTCTTCAAGATCTCCATGAAGAAATACAGTTTTCACATCTAATTGCTCTAGATGTAGATCAAATGTAGCGCACAATGCCAAAACTATTCGTATAGTAGTAAGTCGAACCACAGGTGAAAAGATTTTGGTAAAATCAATACATTCTTTCTAAACATATCCTTTTATCACAAGTATTGCACGATACCACTCTATCTGATCATCACTATTTTGTTTAACCTTGTAAACCCATTTGTTGCCGGTGGGCTTCCTTCCGTGCGGTAATGGTACAAGCTCCCATGTCTTATTCTTATGAAGAGTTTCAATATCTTCTTGCATTGCTGTTATCTAAAGTGACGCTTTTGAGCTATCAACCGCTTCTTTAAATGTTGATGGCTTCCCATATTTTGTTAGAAGACAGTATGTAGTATTGCCTTCCACAATATAATCAGACGGCTAGGCTAGTGTGTGTTTCTCAAGAGTTGACCGTCGAACTTCTGTAATTTCAGACTCAACTGGTCCTTGTTTCTCATGTTCTGGTATTGCTTTAGAAGAATCTTCTTGTTCAGATTTTTCTTCTTCCTGGATTGTTGTAGTTTTTGGAATTTTTATCGATGTGCTATTTACATCTTTCTTTTGCAGCTTATCTTCTGCAAATATGACATCCCTGTTGATGACGACCTTGTGGGCAGTGGGATCCTACAATCGATACTTCTTGACTCCATCAGCATATCCCAAGAGTCTACACTTCCTGGATTTTGGATCCAGTTTCGAAACTTCTTGGAAATTGTATATCACGAACACTAGACTTCCAAATATGTGCAAGTGTGAATAATCAACTAGGTTACCAGTCCACATCTCCATGGGTGTTTTCAGATTAATCGATCTTGTTGGTGATTGATTAATTACATAGCAGGCGGTGTTCATAGCTTCTGCCCAAAATGACTTTGCCATACTTGCAATTCTTAGCATGGCTCTGGTTCTTTCAAGTAGAGTTCTATTTATCCGCTTCGCCACTCCATTCTGTTGAGGAGCGTATGCCACCGTGAGTTATCTCTTGATGCCTTCTTGATTACAAAAATCAACGAAGTCATCTCCCGTATGTTCTCCGCCATTGTCTGTCCTGATGCACTTGATCTTCCTCCCTATTTTTTGTTCAATTTGTGCTTTGTATGCCTTGAAAACTGAAAACACATCTAACTTCTTTCTGATATGGTACACCCAACATCTTCTAGAATAATCATCGATAAAAGATATAAAGTACTTTGCTCCTCCCAAAGATGTAATCCGTGTTTGTCTTACATCAAAATGAACTAATTTTAGAATATTTTTACTTCTACAATCAGATGTAGTGAACTTTAATATATGCTGCTTACTTATAACACAATGCTCATAAAAGGGTAATGAAACCTTTGTGAGACCTGAGAGTAGTTTCCGTTCAGCAAGTACCTTCAACCCCTGCTCAGATATGTGGCCCAATTTTTGATGCCAATTCTTTGTCTCTTCAACAGAATTGGTTGATGCAACTGATGCCTCTGCCTCTAGGTGAGTCTCCCATGAGTCTGTACAAATTCGCAGCAATCCTTTCAGCCTTCATTGCAACTAGCGCTCCTTTGACGATCCTCATCATTCCATTCTGGATATGAGTATTGCATCTAATTTCATCTAATTATCTCAAAGACAATAGATTCTTTTTTAAGCTCTTCACATGTCGCACATTTTGAATAGTGCATACCATATCGTCATACATCTTCAATTTGATTGTGCCAATTCTAGCAATCTCCAAGGAATGATCATTTTCCATATGCACAGACCCTGCAGAGATAGGTTCATAAGTGTGAAACCAATCTCTGCGAGAGGTCATATGCCATGTTGCTCCTGAATTCAATATCCAAGCATTAGTGAATTCCGATCTATACTTAAATACTGTTGTTGCTTCGTTGTATAGAATATCAGCTTCAGCAATGCACCCTTAAGATATTTCTGCCTTGTCTACACCCTTGAATCGACACTCACTTTTGAAGTGTCCCTTCTTGCCACACTAGTAGCACTTGAGATTCTTCTTATCCATCGATTTTGACCTCCCTTGTTTGTAACTCTCACTGGAATCTCATTCTATTGACCTTTCTCGGGTTATAGATAGAGCTTCTACTTGTTGTGAGCTTGCCTGTCTATTTTCCCTACTTTTTCATATATTTTCTTCCGTAAGAATCGAAGCATCGACATCATCAAAAATCAAAAAATCCACGAGGATATTATTGGTTAAATTGATGATGATTTGGTCATATGAATCCGGGAGAATTTAGATTGTCATCGACATCATCTCAGCGCGTTAACTGTATGTCCCAACGTTGAAAGTTGAGAAAATATCGAAGTCAGAGTATGTAAATGTTCTATAACCGATGTAGATTCCAACTTGCGTAAGGTATATAACTTTCTCTTCAACAAAATTTTGTTGTGAAGTAACTTGGCTTCATATAATCCGATGAGGTAATCCCAAACCTCTTTAGTGGTTTCCTTATCTTCTACTTCCGATAAGATATCATTTGATAAGGCTAGATGTAGATTTCAAAAGGGTCATTACATCTGTCCTTCTCCACTTTTCGTCATCTGTGATTTCCACCGGCTGAGCACTGATGGCCTCCAGGCAATTATCTTTTACCAATAATGCCCTCATCTTTAATTTTCATAATAAAAGCTTTGTACCGTCAAATTTGACGATATCAACCTTTGCTGCCATTGCTTCTATCATGAACTGTTGTTGACCACAGAATAACTCTCACTATTTCACGTGAGAAGCATCTCCTTGGGTTACCTTCAACTAATATATTGTTAAATTAAAGTGCACCAGGAAAATTTTCAGAAAATACTGGAGGGACACAAACAGTCTGCTTAAGTACCAAACTCCTTAGACAAAATTTTCCTTAGACATGCCTTTAATCACCCAATATACCTTTCTAGAATACCCGAAGGAAGATCAAACACGTGAATAGTTATGATATATTGAAGCAGTCCTTCAATATAATTTCTGCAGCACCTCCGTAGGATGACACACCAATATCTAACTTATTTTCTGGTGTGAAGGATCCACTTAAAAGTGGCAATCACAGAGCATACGATAAGTAGATATTAACACCCTAACCCCACAAATAGCTCCCCAAGGAATTTTCCTTTTCTAATGTGAGAGATCAGACTATGCTGCAACCACGGAGCATACTTTGAAAAACCTTTGCTCTGATACCACTGTTGGGTAATAAAACCCCCACCAAATAGAGCAAACAGCAAATAAAGGAAATTGGAAATAAAAGGAACACAAAAATTTACGTGGAAAACCCTTGTGGGAAAAAATCACTGGCAAAAAGAGAAAACTCCACTATACAAGAATATTACAAAGGAGGAAGTGGAATAGGATGAGGGGAGGAGGGGCCTTTCTTATATAGGCTCTCTCCCCCCTTTCCTTTTGAACAAAATCCGATGTGGGATGTGGGATTTGATGAATAGTGCAACACGTCATGCAGGACTCATTACTCTTTATGTGATTGCGAAGGGATGCTCAAAGGTATAAAAAGAACAGAATGCAATTTTTTGTGCATTCAATAAATCTTTGATCTTCAAGGGATTATTCCATTGCCCTCATATTTTTTTGTGTCATACTTCATCATTTTGTCAGGGCTATGCTCTCTTATTTTTACTAAGGTTGAATGAACTCAATGTAATTCTGTATAATTCACGACGGGTGTCTTGGACCTTTCATGCTTAGTGCATATAGTCACAGAAGTAGCAGCGGACTGTTGATGATGTAGTTTGTATCTATAGAATAGAATGTTCTCTGATCTGTTCATGTTTGTGTGTGTTTACTTGCTTAGCAAATAAAAAATAACCTGAACTGTCTATGTGACATGCAAGTATAGCTGGTCCATTTGTATTGATGTTTCTATGGAAAGCAATTATATTTTTCCTTGGACGTTTCTTACTCCTTTTTAGTGTATCATCTTCATTTCTGCAGGCAATGACCACATATTTTCAGGAAGTTTTCAAAATTGTTTTGAGATTATTAGAGGATTCCAGTGCTAGTGTTTGCAATGCAGCTAATTATACAGTTGACGAACTGTCTAGTTAGCTAAGCCCACAATTGCAAGTTCAATGTCATCATGTTATGCCTGCCCTAGTTTTGGGTATTGGTGATTTTGAAAATTTGTCAGTACAGGTATATTATCCATGTGTTTATTGACTGAGTCGACTGAGAAATTTAGTGGCAAATTTCCATGTCTGCTTTATGAGATTGTTGTAGTGAACCTCAAGTATGAGAGACTATATTTAGAGTCAGTTAAACAATCTTGCATATTATGATTGTGAATTTCTTATGAATATCCCTCCTATAAAATGTGCAGAATAATCACACTAGCATTTGCATGAGATTTATTGGGAGTTCATAGACTCTGTCAATGAACTGGTTCTATTTTTAACATGTACTTCCCGGTTTTAAATGTTTCCTTGCCATGGTTAATGCCTTTATAGCAGAGAATGTCTTCTCATTGGAAGGCTTGCATGTTTATGTTGTTTATCTTCCACTTAGCAAGAAAAAAAGGTTGTTAATCTTCCAGTTTTGACTACTCATTATATTCCTTATCATTCGCACTTTTAGACATTTGCTACTTCAGCATTGGAATTCTTCAGCAAAAGTTGCACTCCCAGATATCATTAGACCTTGAAGCAGTAATCAAACTGTATGAGACTTTGCAGGTACAGCTTATACAATCAAGGGAAGGGTCAATATTACTTTGCTTATGCATGCATACCATATGATTGCACTCTGTGGTTTCCTTCGAAGATGCCAGTCCCAAACCCTCTATATATAAGTTCTATAGTGATGCAATAGGCTAGCGTCCTATTGTGTCACTCAAAAAGACACCTCAGAGCATCCTTTTGTAAATAAAGAAAAAGTCACGTTTAATAGCATTGTTTGTTTTCTCAGTCTTTGATATGATTACCGATTAACACTTTTCTACTTTTGTGTGCTATAGAATCCATTGGAAAATGAAGTGTTGCTGGAAGGTGCTTTGACAGCTTCAGCATCAGTGGCAAGTTCGTCACAGGTAGACATTCATCTGCCTTTTCTGATACTTTTAATGCATGTTCCTTGGATTTTTGAGGTCTTGGTGTTACTTATGTTCCAGGGTTACTTTCAGGAGCACTATGACACTGTTATGCCTTGTCTGAGAACCATCATGTCATCTACGTCTGATTTAGAGCAATGCATGGTTTGTGCCAATGTGAAGTGCATTACCTCTATCGCAGCAGCTGTTGGAAAAGAGAAATTGCTCAGCAGATGCTGAGCAGGTAACGTTCTACATATGTTCCAATCTACTCACCCAACTATGGTCATTAGAAAATGTTCCAATAAGTTAGACATGAGGAAGAAGTTTTATAAATTGCGCTGTAGTTTTGACGTTGTAATAGTTTCTAAACGTGTCCCTTGAATGCACCGCATTTTTATTTGACTTTTCTATTTTTTGTGCTTTTTTATGGAGGAACATTAGTCAAATGTATTTACCGGGGAAAATAAGATTAGTCAAGTGTCCAGTGAATTGGATCCAAGGATGGAAGGATACAATGATGTATTACTATGTAAATTGCCACGTTTTCTACTAAGTTTTCCTAAATGCAAAGACCACTAGTGCAATTAGGGCCTCTGATGACCAGCATATCATTAAAGAAATGGCTGACTTGCACCATATAGGATTACAGAGCGATACAGGCTCTAAAAATGTTCACAAGTGCAACTTTGGCATGCAGAGAGTTTGCATTAGTAGTTGACATCAAAAGAAACTCCACCTTGTCCAAATTTATAGTTAAGCTGGCACGCTTTTTTACTTTTAGGCATAATTTATTTCTAAGTTAGGGCTCTAACACGTTACTTCCTCTAATTTCTCAATCTTTATACCTCGATGGCATTATGAGCAATTACATGGGTTTTGAAACAGCTAATTGTTTATTTTATGTCATGCAAGGTGCTGTCATGGCTTTTGTCAATGCAAGTAATCTATATGGAGAGAGGAAACTCAGTTAGAAGCTTCCTCATGCAAGTATGTTGATCTTTCCTCAAGAAGTTCTTACATTATCATGTGCAATTACTGTATCTCTCAGTTACTTCCTCTAGCATGACAAAAGATAAGTTGTGTCATAGGGTTGGGTAAAGCTCTATGGGTGCCTCAGGTCAGAGTTTGTTCCTCCCATGAAGGACTTGGTGATGTTTTTCCTTTGGTTTGCTAAGGAAGTAATTAAAGAATCAGCTACTGAGAGGTTGGCTTTTACTTGCCAAAACTTTTCACTATGCATTCTAGTTCTAGTTCATGAACTCTTTTGCTAGAAGTGTTTTTTTTTTTTTCTTTTTTTTTGTAATATCTTGTTCTTGCCATGAGGCGGCAAAAAAGGTGGCGGTCCAACGGATTTCGTGCATTGGAATTGTCATATTCTCGTCTTCTTAGGTGCTTTTTAAAATAAATTACAAAATTAGAGCATTTCTACGATTTGATGTAATTATGCCTTCTAAGTCATTGAGCATGCGTATGAGCTTTCACAGATTCATTTTTCCACATGCATGAAAGAGTTTACATATGGATGATGATATGAATAAAACTGCCACCTTTCTGACCTTGATTCATCTAAAAATGGAGAAATCTGTTTCAATAAATTAGACCTGGCAAGCTGTCACACAATTATAGGGGTTCTTTGGGTTGAAACAAATTCTTAATATGATAAATCAGAATGTTACAATTATTATGCTTTACAGTCAGAGAAATGTATGGGTTTGTTATGCATAAGATGCAGTTGGGCATGCTTTGTACTCACCAGCTGAATACTGCCCAGTTGAATAGTGAATTGGATAACACTTGTGACTGCTCAGAGTATTTCTGCATTACTGATGTACCCTTTTATTTTTTTCGACTAAAAGTTGTGTATTGTTTTTGTATTACCACCGCTAATATGCTGAAGGAGAGAGCTGCAGCTTACAGTATCTTGTCCTTCTCTGCCATAGAAATGAAGGAGAACTTTTTTCCATGTATTAGTCGGGTGGCTTTTATGCATTAAATATAGAATTGTTTTTTTATACCTCACTTTCAAATGTTTTCATCAACCAATTGAGATTTAATGTGATTAGGTTGTTGATATTTTGGTTCCACTTCTAGAATTTTTCAAGTTTGTCTTGGTTGAAGTCTATGGAGATTTGACATAATCCTCGATATATATGCAAACTCTACCTAGCAATGCCGGAGCTACTACAATCAGCTCCAAAAGTCGAGGACAATGCACTGCCTGACGGATGTGATATGCCTTTTGTGCAGAAATTTGCTGCTGATGCAATCAAATTTTTGGTGTAAGCCTTACATAAGGTTCTGCTGCTGTTTGTGACAATCAAATTTCCATGGTGACTCAATTATTGATGTACATAATGCTCAAAGCTTAGCTTTGTAACTGACAGGTAAAATGCTATTGGCTTGGCTCACAGGAACCCAAGAGAGAAATTTTAGCAAGGATTTCGAATACACTAGATAGATGCATTCAGGTTTGCTATTTCCTTAAATTAAATTATAGATTTGCTTACATGGTTTACTTTCCAAGTGATTTTTTTTTCTTTTTGTGTTTCTGTAATTTGGTAATGGATGGTTCTCCATCTATGTGGACTAAGACCTCATGATAATATATTTTATTCCAAGTTTATAGCATATGTTAAGCAAATGCATATTTGAGGCCTAGGAACATCAAGTTTGAACAGCCTAATGGCAAGATTTTTTATTTTCCTTGGAAAAAGAATTTGGGTAATAGTTTCTGTCTGCTTCCTGCCCTTGCCTCATTGCCAAGTTAATATTTTTACTGCTTGAAAGAAGAGGACCTTGTGCTTTTTTTATATCTACCTTTACTGTTATTACATGTCACTTTAATTTATCTGTTACTAAAGAATTGCAAGCCGTATTCAGGTTTATTATACACAATATAGAGCTTCTAATCTGATTTAGAGAGGTTACCTTAACTTGTGCCGCATTTTCAGATGAATAAAACCGTGCTTACTCATACAAGGGTTGAATTTCCTCCTGCAGATATCTGGAAAGCATTTAAATGATTCTCAGGTGAAATTGATTGTGGATGGAATAAAGCATGTGCTGGAAATGACTTCCAATAAAAACTTAGAAATTGCGAAAATGGTCAAAGTGGAAAGTATCAGCATTGAGGTGCAAGATCTTGTTGATAAACCTACAAGAGGAACTAATGGGAATCATTAAGCAGGTTTAATTTTATCTTGTGGAATGCTGTTCATGAACTTATTACAGCTTGAAGGTTGTTGTATTGCATACTTTGATTCTATCTATTTCGTCCATACTTTTCATACTGGTAGATTGGCGGTTGCTTGAGCACAGTGGTTGGAATGTTCAATGCCTGTTTCTTGCATAGTTTCTTGCATTTCTTTGATGAACTTTTTCCATATATGACAGCCATGTTGGTAAGACATTATCTTCTCAGTGAATTTTGCTAATCTTATTATTGCCATTTCCCCCCTGTACTATTAGCTTGGAAATTTTGTCATGCTTGTCTCTAACTCCCAAATTCCTTGCTTCACATTAGGAGCGGCCATTTTGACTTTGTGCGCATGTGTGTGTTGCATGTGGCTTTTTGAGTATTGTATGCATTATAGGTGGTGCAATTTTTTAAAAGCATAATGATGGGTAGACTACACAGTCTAGTTAATACAAGAGGGAAAAGCTATAAAGATATCAAATAAATGGGAAAGAACTTTAAGTTTTGGAGTTTGCTTTTTGTAAGAAAGATCACAAAAAGACTTATTTACTTGAAAAAGAGGAAAAAATAAATCAATTTTTGTTGTGGCAATCTGGCACTGTTTCCAGTGGGTATAGAATATTATGCTTTAGTTTCTAATAAATCTTGTACCACTAGCAATATTATGCTCCCATAAGATTGTACTCGTAATTGCATTTTCTGTTGTACATATATTATTGGAAAAAAAAAAGTTCTCAATTCTAATATAGAATGGCTTCACCCTTCTTTTCTTGGTTTTCTGCCGCAGAAGAATGCTAAGTCAGCTAAAGAGAGACAGCCAGTCTATCTCATTTGTTATGGTGTTTTGCATCATTGCCAAGGAGCGTCTCTCAAGGAGGCATAACTCCTCTTAGGTTGTTGTGGGGCGAAACAATATATAGTCAGCCTTTTTTCCTGCTCTGATATTGAAAAGGGTACATGTTTCTATACAGGTATATTGTTACATATCTTCCGTTCCTGTTGAATGCATTCCAGGAAGAAAGCCCTAATGTTATACAGGTTCAGTTCCAACAACAGATAGTGCTTTGCATTATAATAAAACTGTTGCATCTAAAACTATGTTTTGTCCAGGAAGCTGCAAGTGGAATCGGTACTTGTGCTAAGTTTGGTGGATCACACTTTGTTCTTGATTTACGCACTTAATTAGTCTCTTTTGCTTGTTAAATGATTGGTAATATGCATCATTGGACTTGCTGTAGTGGTTCTTTCCCACCTATGTCCTGTTATAGAACGTCTTTACATGGAAGGCTTAGACGATTTGAAGGAATATGACACCGCCATATCAGCTCTTGCGAAAATATTTGAGTTTCACTATGACAGCAGCATTAATCCAGATCAGGTAACTATATTTTATTGTTTGGATCCATCTGTTCCTTAAATATCATTGAAGTTTGATGTTATACTTCTTTCCAGTAATGAAGTAGATTAAAATAAGCTATTTTACACACACGCACACACACACATATATATATATATAGCCATATAAAAGTAATTCGAATGGTGCTGTTCATCTATTTCTTTCTTTATCCTATTAATTTGAAGCCAAATGTACAATTTTGTATGTTACATTGAGCACTTGGTTTTGAAAATGGATAAACTGCCTATTGCCAAATAAGTTGTGGCATGTAATCTTGGAGCTTTGCTGGTGACGGTGGATACACTACTTGTCTGTTCTATCTCCCTTTTGGAGTAAGCAACCAACTTAGAAGGTCCCAAAATATTTAGCCTGTTGACTCATTATTTAGTTATTGCAAAATATGCAGCCAACTTTAGAAGGTCCCAAATTTCCTAAAAGAGAGTAGTTCAAAGGGATCCTAGACCTGGAGCTCATTTGGAAACTCTAAATGTGGCCAATAAGCACTCAATTTGATAAGCAATATTGCACTTTAATAGCGTTGGAATTTAATGCTTAAGCCTCACAAAGCAGGGATCTTGTGCATTTGTATGCTCGTTTTTACACCGTCCTATAAATTAGGAGGTGGATCTGCTGCCAATAAAGCTGCATAGGATTGGCTCAAACACCACTAAAAAAGGAAAAAAAAAAATCATTTTGTTATGAAGGATTTCTTTAAGCTTTCTTCGGACTTGTAATCTTCCAATTTTGTTTTGTTTGGTGGTGAAATGGGAAGCTACCAACCCAATAGGCTGTCGTAGTCATTACATAATATATTTTACAGAGCTAGTTTACTTATTCAGAATCAGTTGAAGTCTAAGAACAATGAATATTTTTATTTCAAATGTAATAGTTTGAATTGCAATCTGCAGGATTTATAAAAAAAAAAAAGAAAATAATTAGTCTAACAATTTCAACTGTGTGGGTTTTGTAGATGTGAAACATCCGATTCATGTGAACTATATGATTACAAAATTAAGTCTATCGCATGGTTTTAAATAGTGGTCGTGGTCACCGTCGCGTAATGGTTGCAAGTGTAATGGGACGTGGTATAACGAACGTGAATTATAAGGCATGGCACACAACAATTGTTTTTTGATATTTTAAGTTTATAAAAATGTTATAAATGATTTTTGGAATATTTTGACCCGCATTTAGATTTTAGATAAATTTAAGTGCGCTGTTAAACATAAAACCTACATATTTATCTTGATTTGTACCACAACAACGATAAAAATTTTAATGCATATTACCATAAATGAAAATCACATAAATTTTAACAAGTTTTTGCAATTGCAATAAATGTTATGTGAGGGTAATTCATCTCCATCATATTGAATCACGCTCTGGCTGATCAATTATATCAACCACGTTATCATTTGTAGCTTGAACTTGAGTATCATCTGTCTATCTCATTGGCAAAATAAAGTCAAAAAAGCCGACATTCGGTTCACTTGATCGTTCTTCCTCAGAATAATTACTTGGGTTCAAAGACGGGTATCCGAAGGAGTCTGATGATGGATGTGAATAGCTACCTTGCAGATTATGAACTATATAAAAATTATGAATTCAGAAAGTAACCTATTGCATGCAACTCATGATGTAATTGAAAGTTTTATCGTTTGTTGATTGCCCAATATTCTTTATAATAGTGGCAATTCTGTTGAATTGTCAGCTTGACTCTATCAGTTGCCTCGTATGTATACCCCATGGTCTGCTTCTCATCTTCATCAACTAATCTCAATACTTTAATTAAAGGCTCTTATACCTTACAAATTTCAATAGCTTTTTCCTAGGATTCATTTCCCAATATAATTTTCTTCGCATTATAAGATGGGCCTGAGTTTGCCTTTCCAATATTTGATGTCTTCCATGTCGCAGAAGAAAACACGTTCCGCAAAGCTTGTTTATGTCTCAAAATTAACTCTAATGCAAGAAAATTTGTGGCAAATCAAGTAACGGTCAGACAAATCAATTCGCTGTTGTTCGTAAATCTCTTCATGTATGAGATTGCCCATATATGATTATAAATTAATGATGTAATCTTCTTTGCGTCATCCAAAACGTTTGCAACATTGCTCTTCTTTTCAATATCTTCTAAAATTAAGTCAACACAATGGGCTATGCAAGCTGTCTAATACAAATGTAGCATTTTCTTCATGAGCAATTTTCCTTTTGCCCATTGTCCGTAACAATTTGAATAACAGAAGCATCAATTTGAAATAATATTCTTCGGTATGTGATGGCGCATCAGAAGCATCAACAGATTTGTAAAACACGGTTCTTTGATTGCAATAAACAAGAAAATTTATTATGTGCTTACTTCTTGGGCCTGCCCATCCATCACACGTTATAGTCACACCTCTTTCATCCCATACTCTGGACAACGAGCCTATGTAATTATTAATGTCATTGTATTCCTAATTCAAATTTATTTTAGAAATATTATACGGAGTAGTACCCCTCACCCCTCTTCCTATTTCTATACCAACGTCAAGCATTCGTTGCATGAATGGAGAAGTAGCAACATGCATAGGAATATGGTGATATATGAAAAACTCACTCACTATTACACCTAACTTCTTGCGTAGGCCTTTCATTATGCCGGTGTTGATCTTCGGTTGTTTGGAACTTTTACTACGTTCGATTATTGGGTCGATAACTCATAATGTAGCATTGATTGCTTGTGGATTAATCCATTTTCTGCTACTTCCACTACCACTGCCACTGACATCGTCATGATAACTAAGAGCATGTCAATTGTGGGAGGTAAAGCCAACACCTTGTTCATAAACATTTCTCGATCTAGCTGTTTTTGTCATAAATTCTTGCCTATCTTCCCATTCCCACTGAGATCATCTACTATCTTTTTGGGCTTGCCTCATCATTACAGTGTGCATCTCCTCAACATCTTGGTCGTCATATTCTCATCTTATATCCGCCTCTACTTTTAGTTGTCGTTTTGTCTTCTCCTTTTTCTCTTGTTTCGCCTTTAATAAATGGTTCATCATTTCAACAGAGTTCCTTATTTACATTTCCTGTAACATTACATTCCTCTACAAGTGTGCCAAATGTTGTTTTATACGAATAATGCTGCCTGTGACTACTTTCCCGCAAAGTTTACGTTGTCCATTATATCGGATATTATTGACCGAAGTTCTAAATTTTCATCCTACATCTTCGCTTGGGTGAGATCTAGTTGACGGCCTCGTGCTTTGTGGGCGAGATTCTGTCGATGGCCTCGACTCTTGCTGGTGGCATTCGACAACAGGCCTCTTCTCATGTGGCATATGAGATAGAGTAAAAAAAATTGATGTTAAAGATGCTGTATAATAAATTAGTTCAGACAATAATTCTTTGCATGCCTTAGTTGCAAGTAACATTAAAATGAAAAGGATAGAGAGTGTTACAAGTGGGGTTTGAACCTTGGTTCAACAAAGGATCGAAAGTGTATATTACCGTGAAACGAAAAATTGAAAATTAAAAGCAACTGAGTGCTACAATTGGAGTTTGAACCTCGGTTCAACAAAGTATTGGAAAGCGCATCTTAGTAACCGGGCTACCGGAATCCCCTGATTATATTGTGAAATTAAATGCATAATGTATGAAAACAAAAAATTAAAAATTAAAATAAAGAGAGTGCTACAAGTGGGGGTCAAACCTTGATTCAACAAAGCATCAAAAGCTCATCTTACAAACCAGGCTACCAGGATCGCATTATGATATCGTGAAACAAAATAAATAATGTGTAAAAATGAAAAATTGAAAATCAAAAGTAAGTGCATGCTACAAGTGGGAATCGAACCTCGGTTCAACAAAACATTGGAAACGCATCTTACCAACCAGGCTATTGGGATTACACTGCATTTATGCCAAAGCTAATACATTATCTTTATTGGAAACACAGATTTTTAAATTTGTAAAATGAAAATGCAGTTAACACGTACATGTGTTACATATTTTTTAAAAAATACTAACAAAATCCATTAGGTAAAGTATGAAATTTGATTATGAAAAAATTGCAAAGTTAACGAAATGAGATGCAAAGAATTCAGTTTGTAACTAAAAATATATATCTTGATCCGATGATCCACAAGTAAAATGAGAGAGTCTGAGAGATGGAATATTAAGAAAATAAGAGACTTAGCTGAATGAATGTGAAAAAGAGTGGCGGAAATAGAGTTTGTCCCTCTCCCACGGGCTCCTTCACCCATAATCATTATGCTTTAGAAAAAAGTATAAAAAATAAGTGATGGAGTCTGGAACTAAGGTAGCTAGTGTACAGATTAATATATTCTCCCCTTTACTTGACATCACTTTTTTTGTTAATAAAAAATAAAAAATAAAAAAACCAAACCACATGTATTTAAACTGCCCTCTATTACAAGAAAACTTGGAGGGCCAAGTCAACATCGATTATCATTATGACTACTGCTGTGTTGAAAGTTATTTATTCCTTGAGTATTCAATTGTTTTCAGCTTTTCATTTTGTTGCAACTAAGAAAAATATCACTTTATGTGTGCTTATAGACCATATTGATTGTTTGTCATAATTTGTTGACGTATGAGTGGACTGGGAATCGTTGAGTTATCTTTTAGTGGACTAGAAATTGTTGCCCCTGCTAAAGAAGCAATCTCATTTCGATAATGCTCTTATGTGATTCCGAGAATGCTGGAAGTGATGAGAGGGCAGGAGGTGAAATAGAAAGTGGAATAAGATCACCCATAGGAGCCCTTGCAGGCTCAAGATAATTCATGTTCAATAGTGATTTTAAATAATAAGTGTAGAATAAGGAGGTGAGAGAGATGGGTTGAGAGTGAGGAAAATGTTTTGCAAGTTTTTTCTATTTGAACTTTTGAGAAAACTATGAAAATAGAAAAATAATGAAGAGAAAGACAGTAGACCATAATTTATGCCTCAATGGTTGTCGAAGGATGTTAGTTATACTACTATGTATATTTATCTTTATTTGATTGCTAGGGAATTATGGGAAGCAGATGAAAGATTTATTTTGATTCTTTATTAACCTGAAATATGTCTTTTGCAGCTTTCCATTTTTAATTTTCTCTATTTATTGTTTAATAAGCAGGAAGACATTCCTTGGATGTTTGGTAAAAAAGCACCACTTACAGTTTGGTATCTCCCTTACGAGTCATGGATTTTTAACTATAGGTTTCTTACATGTGAGCATGCTTGACTCTTATAAAACATGTACTTTATTTTGTCTTTGATTCAAAATATTTCAACAATTACTGCTTATAACATTCTTTTGTAGTTTTACCTAATTTGAAAAGTAATTATTCAGACTAATCATTACTTATGACGCTCTTTTGTAGGTTGTGCTCTGATTCATTATCCGTTGATCTTATTTGCCTCAACATACACCGTCTAAAAGTTTTTACGGTACCAATTAATTAAATATGCTTTTGATTTTGCCATTACTTGAATGTTTCGTCTTTGAATGAATTATTAAAAACTTTAAAGCATTGTGTTGGAATCAAACATTTGATATTTTCAATTTTATGATTTCCGATTACTAAATTATTTTGTCCTTCCATTTTTTTTATCATTAAATATGTCCTATTTTTATTCCTTGGATGATAATAGATCTTATTTAATACATCATCTTCATGGCTTGGCTGATGGAGCTTTTGATTCAATTTCTCTTTTGGTTTATCAAAGCTAGGAAATAGCTTTTTTTGGATGCATCATGAAAAATGTTGTCTTAATTTTTATTCTATCTATTCAAACATGTGCAACTATCTTACCCCTCCCATTCTTTTAGTTTCTGATATAATATGTCGACTCTGGTAGACACACATACTAATTGCCCGGTTGTATATTCATCGCCCATTTTACCTCAATCTTACTCTCTTTATTTTTTTTTGATATTCAGCCTCCAAACTCTTTCGTGAATGATTTCAGGTTCAACAACCAAGTCCTCCTAAGTTTGATTGGGTAAAACTGTAACTTCACTTCATTTTAGATTATATCCTTCAATCTCATGTGTTCCTTTGTGAAAACAATTAGGCTCTATGTTCTTTAAAACTTTTTACAATTTTCAACGTATTGTTTACTTCTTAGTTATAATCTCAAACAAAAATAAAATCGAAAGTATACACTTTCTACTAGCCAAAAAATACTAATATGCTTGAATATGAAAATCGAAAATAGGGTTGCATTTGTTTTAGAATTGCCAATCTAGTATTTACTTTGTTTCTTTTAATGGCCATGCTGGGCTGTTGTTACTATGATTGAATTTGAAGCAGTTGTTGATGGGAAACATGAGAGAGTAAGGCAACCCATAGAAGCACTCTGATTAATATCTTTTCCCTCAAAATTCTTGCATTGCACTCCTTTTTCCTTTTTTCTTCGGTAAATTTGCATTTCACTCTTTTGGTTCCCAATAAACCTAAGAACACTCTTTGGCAAAAACATTGAGGCATTATTACAATTAGGGAAGTGAAATTTGTGCAGATGCATTGCTTTTATTACCTTCACATCCTTTTATCTGCCTCCCTATTACTCAATTTATATATCGACTCTTCTGTGTGTCATATACGGAGCAATCTTTGCCGTGGCATGAAGCCGTAGTTCATGTCGTAACAACTAGATACTTCTGCAGGAGCATAATCGATTTTCTGGTTAAATAAATTATGAGATGTTTTTCCATACTTTCCGCTGACACGACTTGATCAAGAGTAGTTTGATTGATATTTCACCCACTGAAACTGAGGCTGCTGGTGATGCAAGTCCTCTCTACTGATTTACTGAAGGTGTGCTTTTGGGTCGTCTTCTGTTTGTTCATGTTCTGGTATTTCACTTGATTGTTAATATTATGTTATATAGCTCATGTTCAAAGACTTATTTTTGTTAAAAATAAAATGCGATTGCTGGAAAGAGAACCATGTCAACTATTGCCACAGATTCTGACGGATTTCTTTAGTTGGTTGAGATAATATTCATATTCATTTTAATTTATATTTGCAACTTCTTTTAACGCATCCCATTGGCAAATTAATATGTAATTAGAAACAATTCATTGTCGTAAACTTCACAAGTTAAATTGATGTTTTGGTTTCTTTACAGATTTTATGGAACCTCGTAAAACCCCTCATTTCTTGCCTAAAAACCTATTATGCGCGACTTCTAAATCTTTCTCAGGTTTGTCATCCTTCTTCATTCCTTTGATTTTTATGATCGTGTGTTTTCATGATTTTATGAAAATATTTTTTTCACTTTGTTTTTGAGTGTCCTTATGTTTATTCTTTCCCGCACACAAAAGCAGACCACTCTTTCCTCGGACGGCGTTTGATGCAGCAATTTTCACTTATTCAAACAGATTGTGCCGCATCCAAATCATCTTGCTCACTATTTCGGGTATTACATTCCCCATTCTTCATTGTTTAAATATTTAACCCTTTTGCACTTCTTCAGTTCCCAGCGAAATTGCATTCTTTGTTTTCTGATATTAAATGCTTGATAAAAATTATAAAGTAATGTTATATATGGTTCACGAGATGGAATGCAATACTTATTTCATGAAAATATAATACATAATAAGTAATATTTTTACTGAGCATAAGTGGAATGAACACTCCTATGGATCATAAGGTAAATACACAAGGAATATCTGTACCAATTGTCAAGGGTCTAATAATTATTCCATATTTATTCTCCTTATGTTTCATAAGAGTTTCATTTCATTTATGTTCCATACAAATATTACCCTTTACTTGTTATATTTCTATGGAGTAGGTATTTCATCCCATTCCATGAGCTAAACGTAACGTAATTATTATTAATTTTTTTCCTCTTTTACAAAGCACTTGCATTTTCTCATAATTTTCATGCATCTCAATCATTAGAATTTTGGATCCAACTGAAATGAAATATAAACGAAAACACACAAAAAACAAATAGTGGATGTATATTCCCACACAGTCTTGGGAAGATTTTGCTCACATCTCATTTTTTGGTTTTTACATGCAAGTGAAAAAGCTATGCGTTGGTGTCGTTTTTCTCCCCTTGGGAAAATTGACCTCTTAATTGAGTTTGGATAGAATGCATACCTTCAAAATTCACTTTGGACTCCTGTTGACCAGATCAACAAAGAATTATCTCATTTTTGAGCTTATAACTCAATCCCCATGGGGATAACTTCTTATTTTGAGCTTATGACTCAATTCCATAAAGGGCTTTTTAATAAGGAGGGCTCTCAGCCATTGAGCCTAAGGCTTCACTAGCTTTTCTAGTGACATGTTGCCCTCTTTTTAGGATTTTGCCTCATTCCCTCTTTCATAGAGGAGAATATTCTAGGCTCAAGGCCTAAGGAGTATGCGTTGCATCCTTACCTACCTCAATATAAACAAAACCAAAACCTTAGGGTTCTGTGAGAGGGAAATATTCTTCTACGATGAAAAGAGAGGCTATACACAGATAGAGACAGCAAGGGAGAGAAACTTAGGTTTATTCCATTCTTTCATCACCACCAGCAAGAAAAGCCATAAATGGCAATGGATAAGCAAAGCTCTGATGTTCTTCATGACGTCATGAGTTACAGAACTACATGAATTTGATTCTCCCATGAAGATATGTACAAAATCCTATGTGTTTGTCCTTAAAATTGAAAAACACATTTCCCTTCCTTTTAATGGAGTCATCTACTCCATTGGCCTCTTTAACACGAGATCTAAATCAAAGGTATTACATGCTTATGACATTGGATGTAAATCATCAACATAGTAGGATTTTGAGAACTTGAACCCCTTCTTCAAATAGTAGGAGCGTTTGCGCCATCACTTTTCTCTACAAACAAATCAAGCACACCCATGGGGAACCAATTTAACTTTCATCTTTGGATCCTATGACAATCCTTTAGGGCCATTATCTAGAGTTGCTCCTAATTTGAACCACTAGTTCTTTCGAGTAACTCTCACAATCTGAATTGTTAGTTTGGGTTAGAGAAAACATGTTCTAGTTCGAACCATTGGTTCATGTAGAAAAGCCATAAACGGCAAGGGATAAGCAAAGCTCTGATGTTCCCCATGACTCTATGAGTTATAAAACTACACGGATTTGATTCTCTTAGGAAAATATGTAGGAAATCCTATGTGTTCGTAGTTTGAATCACAGGTTCTATGGAGTAATTCCCCTAAGTCAAACCCTTTATTTGGGTTGGGGGAAAACGTCCTAATTCAAACCATAGGTTCATTCAAATGTATAGTCCCTCCTGGTGGAGTTTCCCCTAATTCCTACCTTCTGTGCAAGTTGAGAAAAGTATCCCTAATTTGACCCAATGGTTCTCCTTTGGACTTTTAGTCCATCTTTTGGAGT
The DNA here is from genome assembly GCA_034195605.1 of Santalum album. Classification (NCBI taxonomy): domain Eukaryota; kingdom Viridiplantae; phylum Streptophyta; class Magnoliopsida; order Santalales; family Santalaceae; genus Santalum; species Santalum album. The sequence goes on along the minus strand of CM067260.1, from coordinate 12,853,481 downwards.
TGCCTCATAATTCAAATTATCTGGTTTTATTGAGCAAGTTCGCTAATTGGAACCGAAAGTTCGAATTGGGGAAGGTGTCCTAATTTGAACCATTAGTTCACACTTAGACAAACAGTCCTTCCTTGTGGGGTCTCTCTTAATTCGAACCGCCTGTCCGGGTTAAAGAAGTCATATTATTTGAAATCCATGGTTCACCTGAGAGTTGTAGTCGATCCTTTAGAGTTCTTTCCTAATTCAAACAACTTGGTTCAAAGGAGTAACTTCCATAATTCGAAACACCCGTAGAGAAAGCATCCTAATTCAAACTCTGGTTCACCACGGACTTATGTTCCATCTTTTGGAGTTTCGTCCTAATTCGAACCATTGGGTTAGAGCGACTCTCCTAATTCGAACCATTGGGTTCCATAGAGCGACTCTCCTAATTCGAACCACTTGTTTGAATTAGAGAAAGCATTCCTAGTTCCAACCATTGGTTCACCTCTGATTTATGGTCCATTTGATGGAGTTTCTCCTAATTCGAACCACTTGGTTTAGAGAGAAACACCCTCTTATTTGAAACACCTATTCGGGTTAGAGAAAATCTTCTAATTTGAAAAAAAAGGTTAAATTATGGACTTATTGTCCTTCCCTGTGAAGTCTCTCCTAATTTGGACCATTTGGTTTAAGGGTTAATTTCCTTAATTCGAACCGCATGTTCGGGTTAGCAAAACCTTTCTAATTCGAACCATTGGTTTATTCTGGACATAGTCCTCTATTTGTGGGGGTTTTCTAATTCAAACCACTTGTTTGTTTTAGAGGCTTTCCTAATTTGAACTCCTTGTTCATTCTAAACATACAGTCCTCATTTGGGATCTTCTTAATTTGAATTTTAATTTTGTGTACATAACAATCAATTTTCTTGGAATCCTTCTAGGCCTTTTTTTTTTTGTGGGGGTTGGGGGGGGGGGGGGAGGCGAGTCAGATGTTAATTATAAATGAATAAACAAGTCTACTGGAGCACTTTCGATATTTGTGTTGTTTAAATAACGCCATGTGACCGACAAAGACCCCTTTTCCCCACTTTGCAAAATGACAACTTCCAAGTTTGCTATACGTCCTTTGAGCCCAATTGGTTTGACCAAGCTTTTGGTCATGACTTGGTGGGCCGATTGATAAAGAGGTTTGAACAAGGATAGAGAGCGACTCTAGCCATTGCACAGGCCATAGTGACAACAATGATGGAGAAGGGGTTATCCTTGTATGCAAAAGGGTCAAAGAGTAACGTGGGCCATTCTATGCCCACCCACAGCTAGTTTCAAGTCCTTTTAGTCTAGAAAGAAGAGAAACCTATCGGGGAGCCTACGCCAATTATTGCGAAGGCAATCGTTCGTATGTGGGGCCCTCGTGAGTAGAGGCCAGAAGGTCAAGAAGGTGAATGTAACACTGAGATGCATGTCTTTCTCTACCCTAGCCATTAAGGGAAGGCTTACTGTTGACGAAGAAAGGAAGGTGTACAACAAGTTAAGGTTGCTAGATTGCGCCTTCACTTTTGGAACATTTAGGGAACACTTCTCCAAACTTGTTGAAGAGCCCTAAGGCGTCAGCTTTGGATAAAGTTTGGTCAAGATTAAGGGCAACCCTAAGAAGATGGTTGCTAAGGTAACCTATCCCACTTCAAGGAGTGGGTCTTCACACTTAGCTTTCATGCTTATGCTACTTTGAGTGTTGCCATTTTCGCTTTGCGAAGTCACTAGTCTTTTACTCCTTCAAATGTCTCACCTTCATACATTCGATTTTTCCTAACTTCTTAGCTAATTCATCCTTTCCTTTGTTACGTTTTTTCTCTTGGTCACTTTGATCAATCATTATCTTTCATCACATCATTCTTGCTTACTTTTACCTTTGGCCATATCTCTGCATGATCTTTTAATTTGCCTTCCCCACCTCATAATGCATTCCCAATTTCTTTTTCACAGTAACTTTCATTTGCCTCGCTCCAAATGATCTCCTCCTCTACTTTATCTAGTTATTTAAACTTTTCTTATCCTATTCACATTAGTCTCTTCATTTATATAAAATGACTTTCATCCTTCCTAATTACTAATCATGAAGGTCTCTACATCAATACTTTTCTCGAGGCATAAGGAGTAGCTTGGAAGTCTTCATGGGCAAATTAAGCGCTCATTTTTACTCCATGCCTATTACAAACTATGGCACGCAAGTTACTGTTTTGAGAGGAGTTCTCTTTTCCTGACTTGTACCTAAATTAGTGCCACGCATATCTTTTAATCGCTTAATCCCTTCCCCAGGCTTTCTAGGCAATTTCTTCCATTCTTTTGGGTTACCTATCACTTAGAATATGTAAACCTTTACTTTGATACAAAGTTGTAACGCCCCCAGTTTTGTTCATTCAAAGCGTTGTCAGAAATTGGGTGCTTAACTAGGAATGTCCTCTGCTTGATCCCCAAGCTTATACATGACTTAAATGGAGGATGAGGCGGAGCGAGACTAATCGGACAACAAAACGACATCAATTATATCTAATATCAACTAAGCCTCAAAAGTATGATTTTCGTAAGAGTTACGTGACATTAATCAATGTTCCTCTAATCTATACAAATTTATTAAATACATAAAAAATGATCATCTTTTGGCCTTATATTCATATGTAATCCCATTTCCCTAGTTCTTATATGAATCGGCTACATCCTCAACTATAGTTCAAATAGCAAGCTCTACAAAGGGTGATTACAGAAGGTACTATACAATACTCAAACAGTGTGGAAAAATATGAGCAATAAATCCACACACACACACACATACAATAAGCATATGAAGAAGTCGTATACCTTAAATCAATAACATTGCAACAATCATCAAATATATAACAAATGACATTGCAATATTTTTGATTGAGTGGGAGTGAGCAAATGAACCTGCATTAAACACTTATATCATTAGATCTAAGACAACTCATTGTACTTAATTTAGTAACAAAGTTCACTTATAAAAGTCAATAAAAGTCAATAAACAGTATATATATATATATATATATATATATAAGCAAGGGTGTAGGCACCTAAGGGAGATAGTAGAGTCTGCTAAAACATTAAAGAATATGCAAAATATTCAAATAGAATACTGAAACAAATTAAAATTAAAGAAAGCATAAAATATTGTAACATAAACTTAATTTAAATATAAATATGGAAAAGATATCTTTCAAATATCATAAAGAAACTTCATTGTCCATAAGAAGACGATTCTTCACACATACAGGAGTTTTATAGGGTAATGGAAAATGCAAGGATTTTGAGAGAAGTGAAAGGGAAGTAAAAGAGGGAAATTTATTTGAGAATTTTTGGCAATTTTCAGTTGTGCCATTTTTAGTCGTTCCTTACAACGAATTTACTGCTTTGTTATATAGGTCCATCCTTGAGTCTTCTTTCCTTGTTGTGTCTGAACTTGGTAAACAGGTGTCCCAATTTTGCAAGGAAGGCTCTTTTTTCCCGCGTCTTGTACGCTTTTTTTGATTTCCTTCTATAAGTTACGTAAGCACGTCATTAGAGGGATTTTTGAAATGGTTATGGTATGGGTCACTTGCATCTTCCTTCATTTGCCTTGCAAAGTTTGCTTGTCTTTTTCTTCTGCAACTTCTCTTGACATTGTTGCATATTGACAAGTGCAACACATTATTTTAACAAGTTGTTTACATATTGAAGTGATAAGTCACATAACTAATCAAGTTGTTTTGAAAAATATTAGTAGAGTTCTAAGGAAGGTTTTTGCCAATGCTAAATAGTGAATTTGGATGTTAGTCCAAAATTATTGAGCAAAATATTAAACTTACGGCCTTTTTATTTTTACCATTGGCTTTTTTTAGGGTTGTCTTTTCCCCTTTTTATTATTGACTTTTACATTGGTAGCCTTTTTGCTAGTCCTCTTGCATCGTTCTATTTTTATTTATTTATTATTTTTACAAATCATATGGATCTTGAGAAGATTGATCCATGAGGGAGATTAATGCTAGATGTTATTTCATTATCATCAGAAGAAGATTCATCGTCGAGGGATGCTAGTTCTTTGATCAACTGCTTTTTTTGTAATTTTTTGATTCTTTGGATGAAGTTGATTTATACCTATTGGTCTTCTTGCTTGGGGAAAGTCCGGCAATATCTTTTATTGTTATCTCTTCCCTTATTGGAGATTTGGATTTTTTGGAGAACCAAACTGTGGCGACATTTATTCTCTGTTGACCTATCTTGTCCTACCATTTTATTTTATAAAATCGAGTTAGGACATGAATTTTGATATTGGAAAGGAAAACAAGTTGGGCTATTGCATAGCCCCAACAAATAATCTAGGGTATATTGAAATGAGAAAAGAATAGAATTATGTTATCTATAGGGATAGGTTCCTTGGTAAGAGAAAGGAATGTATCAGATCTTTCTCTAACTGAGGGAGGAAGAATCTCAGGAATTGGTACAAAGATTGTTAACCATTCATGGAACCAATTGGGAATATGGTTAAGTGAAAATTAAGAGTGGTTATGGAAAAACCATGAATGATCAAAGTGTCTAGTAAAAATATTTATGCCATGCCTTCATATAATCATAATAATCATCATAGGTATATATTGGCTAGGGAATAGAGAATCTTTTTGTAGAGTATGGAATATATATATATATATATATATATATATATACATACGATTTTGACACCAATTTTATGGGGCAAGAATTCTACTAATGAAGCATTTGGAATACACAATTTTTGGTGTGTTTTTATGGTCTAAAATATGGGAGAGAAGTATAGGTTGGGAGTCAGTAAGAATTAATTCATAGAATTCTTAGGTTTTATTGATATGGGTTAGATGGTAGTGAAAATGGGAAGGATAAATTCTTTTGATGATCTCGAAAGGAAGAAGATCAAAATATTCTTGCTTAATAAGATCATCAAATTGGGGTTTTTCAACATATTGAGAGCTAGAGCGTCTAGGTAAAGTAATTTTATTAAAACGAGGTTGTTTATATGAGGCTAATGGAGAGGGATTGAAAGCTGCAAAGTTACTATAGCTAAGTATTGATGGTTGGTTGGATATTGTGGATAGAAGTCAAAGGGTATGGAATAGTTCCTAAAAGGGTAAATTTATTGCTCATATTCAGAGGGCTTGCCTTAGGTTTTACTGACGTCACGGGTGACTTATTGATAAACACTTGTGGGGGGGGGGGGGGTAAAAAGTGTATCCGCACAAAACAAACTTAAAACAAAATCGTTTTGCTTATAAAAATTATAATTAATAAGGTTCAGAGAAGTTTGCAAAATAGTTTGACTGATATGCAAACTATTGATAGAAAAGAAAATAAATAAGACAGAGACTTATAGAGTTCACCCAAGCATTGATTATTTCTCTCTTTTAATAGTAATCTCCTGCTACTATTAGGTCATCCATTATAGGTTACTTTAGGGTAGTGAGAGCCTTAGTGCAAAACTTAACTTGCAAGCCAACGCTATTATCTTAAAGGCCAAGAGATCATAAATGTCTTTACAACTGATTAAACTCGTAAGTCAATCCCTTCTTATCTTCTAGGCCAAGAGGTCACAAAAGCTTATAAGAATAGAAACACAAATATAAGGGAAACTACGTTCGAGTGTTAATTATATATTAAGCAATGAAACACTATTTTGATCAAAGGATTTTATCACTATTTTGATCAAAGAATTTAGTGAAATTCACAGATTAAGATCAAAACGATTTTGGCTCTACAAAAGAACAATCTCACTAACATAACAATGTGATTATTTTTCATATCAAACAACAACCAAGTCTTCTTAAAAATTTCTCATAATTGCAGCTTGGTCAGGGAAAAGATTTTTCTCAAAAGAACTTACAGTTCGTGCAATCCAAAAAAAGCTCTTAAAAATCTCAATGACTGGATAGAGATATATATCAATCTCTCTTTCCAATGCTAACTAGCCAAGAGAATGTATTGAGGAAATATTCTTTATAAGGATTCATCCAATCGGTATTACCAGAGAAACACTTGCCAAAAAAAAAATACAGAGAGAATATTTCTCATAAGGAAATCCTGATCTCATGGCCAAAAGGAATGAGTTGAAAGTTTAGAAAAGATTTGAAGCTTAGAAATCAATTTAAAAAGTTTCCCCAAATTTGATATACAATTAAATACAAGGCTCACAGATTTTACCTAATGAAAATAGGAAAACCATCTTTCTTTGAAAATCTCCAACGGTTCCTCAATTCATTCTCTATGAAAATCTCCACAATTTCCAAAAAAGCTGCAAACTGCTCTTTCCAAAAATCAGTTCCTTATTGTGATATAATTGTAGCAATATTCTGTAGATATATCCTATAAAATAACTAGCGAAACAAATCCTTTCCAAAAACCAATTAATAGTATGCAACAAGGTTTGTTAGCATGCAAATAGTACAAAGTACAGAAAGTATTCAACAAAGTTTGATGATATCAAAACTAATGCAAACTATATACTTGGTTTGACCCAACAAACTCCCCCTTTTTGACGATGTCAAACAACTCAACAAAGAACATTTTGACAGGAGTATAGCTCCCCCTCAGATAAAGCATATCAAAACACTTTTGCAAGCAAGCGAACAAAACTACATAAAATCCAACAATTCAAAAATAGGGGTTTACTCCCCCTCAGACAAAGCACATATAAGAGCATAATTTGAATAGTAAAGATTCAACAGTAAAAATAAGAACTAATAACCAGAAAGTAAGAACCGAAGATGTGAACGCATCAGAGTAATAATAAAACAAAGTACTACAATCCAAATTAGAAAAGTTAGCAAGCCAAGTGTCATCTCCCCCTTTGTTTGGCATCAGCAAAAAGAGTCACAGAAGTAGTCCTTAATAGTTGCCAAATGGGTTTCAGGTGCATTGAACTTCTAATCGAAATAGCTTTTGAGATTCTGTGCAAAGTCATCTAGGAGAGTCTTTAAATCAGCTAAGGGCATGTCATCAGTAAGAGTAGCAGAACTAGATAGTGCAGATTGAGAAGCAAGCGACCCTTGAGCACATAATGGACCAAAAATATTCTAATTAAATAGCATAAGGTCAAGGCCACAGGTCAGATTATTAAGATCCAATCCCTCTTTCTCGAAAATATAGGTAAGAAGATGACTACGGGACTACGGGGGATATGCTTGTGCGTGCGGTGAGATCAATTAATGTGCTTTGTGAGTATCAGACTTCCTAGATTCAGCTACTTCCTTTCTCGGATTGAGGAGCCATTGGAGATTGTCAAGGAAACAAGATTTTCATATTTTTGTTAGGTAAAATCTGTGGGCCTTGTATTTAATTATATATTAGATTTACGACAAATTTTAAAATTGATTTCCCAAACTTCCAACTTATTCCTTTTGAACGAGAGATTGGGATTTCCTTTTAGGAAATATTCTCTTAGTATATATTTTTTGGCAAATGTTTCTCTAGCAGTAGATGTTGGGTGATTCATTGTAGAGAATATTTCCTCAATATATTCTTTTGGCTAGTTATCGTTGGAAAGAAAGATTGATATATATCTCTATATAGCCATTGAGATTTTGATGAGCTTTTTTTGGATTGCATGAACTGGAAGTTCTTTGAGAAAAATCTCTTACTTAACCAAGTTGCATTCTGAGAAACTCGCAAGAAGACTTGGTTGTTGTTTAATACAGAAAATAATCACATTGTTGTGTTGGTGAGATTGTTCTTTTGTAGAGCCAAAATCGTTTTAATCTTAATCTGTGAATTTCGTTAAAAGCTTTTGATCAAAACAGTGCTCTATTACTTGATATATATATTTAACATTCGGACGTTGTTTCAAGTGTATCTATGTTTTTGTTTCTTTATGCTTTCACAACCTTTTGGCCTTAGAGGTAATAGGGGATCAACTTGCTAGTTGGATCGATTGTAAAGGCTTTCATGACCTCTTGGCCTTTGAGATAAAAGGATTAGCTTGAGAGATAAGTTTTGTATTAAGGCTATCACTGCCCTAAAGTGACCTTTAGTGGATCACCCAATAGTAGCAGTATAATATCTCGGACCTTAAAATTAAAGTTGACTTTTATTGGCCTTAATGGCAGTATTTTCATTGGATATTATCCGTGCTTAATCCGTTTGATACTCTGAGAAGTTGGGAATAAAATCGAGTTTCGGAATAGTGCTTTTTGGCCCGATTATAGAAATTATTGGGCGAGAAATATTTAACAAGTGATTGATGTGATGTGTGGGTTCCACACAATTTTGTGGTGAAAGGTTGACTTTCAGATATTATTAAAGATGAAATGATCGTTTTTGGCCTTGGTGTTTTCAAAAAGCTTGTTTTGAGATTAGGTGTGTCTCACATTTGGTTGTGAGAAGAAAGAAGAAATAGAAAGAAAAGAGAGAAAAAGAGGGAGAAAGTGAGTGTTTTCTTGAAGGTGTTCATGAAAGAAGTATGGTTTTTCTCAAAAAAGATCAATTTCTCTCCGAAGCAAAGTTGTAAAAGTAGAAAATTTACCTTGAGTATCCATTTTTCAAGTTTTGACTCAAACTATTGCCATGTTTTCTTTTGGTAAGAAGTTGTATGTTGATTTGAAGCCATAATTATGGTTATTTGTAGTTTTCATGATGATTTTTGTGTTGAATGATACGAGAGTTGTTCATATAAGTATTACGTGATTAATCATCTCAATTAGTTTTGTGTTGGACCAAAAAATATTTAATTGGGTTGTGTTAGCTAATTTGTATTTGTGTTAATTTGAAATTAGTTGTTTTGTGTAAATTATAGAGCCTGTAAGGTTTTTGGGCTTTTTTACCAATAACTATTTTGAATTTCAAATGAGTTCTTCCAGAAAGTTGTAGTTTTATTGAATATCTATAACTTTGGTTTTGGAATCAACTCAATCAGAGGTGTGTAGAAAGAGTTTTTTAATTTTAGAAATTCTACAGAGAAATTTGGTTGGATTGTGTTTCCAGCACATATTACTGTTTTCGTGTAGATTTTTAGATCTTTAAATGACTTAGTTTGTAAATGTGTTCAAAATATGAATTGTTTTTTTTTAGACCTGTATAAGAAGTTGCTGCATTTCTAAAGCAAAGTGTCCAGACTGAAATATTTGGACGATTTAAAACTACAAACAACCATTGTTTGCTCTTTTTAACAACACTAGAGTGTGAATGACTCTTTGTAGCTTAAATGAAGTTGCAGCCCTATTTATTAGCTAAGTATCTTATTTTCGCTACAACTCTAAAAATACGTGTGGATAAGAAGTTGTCTCAGTATTTTTGAAATTGGTTAGAATTGGATTTTTAATGACCAAATATGTGCGCCTACTATTTTGGCTCGATTGGTCTTTCTAGAGATCGAACCTTGTGAAGTGTTCGATATAAAAGTTGTAGATAACGAGGTTTTAGTATTTCAACTTGAAGTGGTTGTTTTATAAAAGTGAAAGGTTTTCAAAAGTTTTCTGAGATGATTAAGTATAATACTTCCTATGAATGGTTGATTTTGCTGTCTATCTTGTTAAACTGTTGTGGTTTTTGTGTTGGAAAGTGTTTAATGGCTATTTTGTGTGTAGTCAGGTGAATGACCGTTGTTGAAATTTGATTTGTATAGTTGGGTGTTCATTTATTTTCGAGTACCTGCTGATTTGTGCAGAGCTAAGGTGAGTGAAATTGTTGGACGTGTGAGGGACCTAACCTCAAGGAGGTTATAGGGTACAGAATAAGTTGAATTTGAACTTAGATGTAGTTTTACATGGATTAAAGTAGAATCGATAGATGGTTGTTTGTGGCTAATTTGACGTGAGGTTATAAGAGTCGTTTTGATATTTAGTTCTCTCACAACGATATTATAGGATGTTGTTGGAAATGGTAGCAGTCGAATTGTTGATGGAAGCAACTGGTCAGTGATGTCGAATGAAAGGATTGATCAAGTTTTAGAAGCGTAATAGCTAATTATATAATACCTTTGACCATAAAGCTGAAGTAGAATTTTACTGGCCTTAACGTTAGTATTTTTCTTAGATATTTTGTGTGCTTAGTCCATATAAAATTTCAAGATATTTTCATGGAAAAAGAAAATATTTTCTCTCGTGGACATAAAATCTTTGGGTTTCGTGTGAAATTACCAAAATGCCCTTGGCTGTTGAGCCATAAACAACGTTAGAGATTGTGACGTATAATTTCCAAACCCTAATAGGAGAATATTATTGATCTCGTAGAAATCGAGAGTAAAGTCGGGTTTCAGAATAGTGTTTTTAGCTCGGTTATGGATTACTGGGCGAGAAATATCTAACGAGTGATTGATGCGACATATGGGACCAATATGAAGTTTTGTGATGGAAAAGAGTTGATTTTAGGATATTATTGAAGTTGAAGTGACCAAATTGCCCTTGGTGTTTTCAAAATGTATGTTTTGAGACTGGGGGCAAAATTGGAAAATGGACCAAAAAGGGAAAAGTGGCCAAATTCTTCCCATTATGTAGACGTGTGTAGTCTTAGGAATTTGGGGTTGCAATTTTTGGAAGAAAATAAGAAATAAAAAGAGAGAGAAAATGGGGAGAAAGTGTGGGTTTTAAAAGAAGGCGTTGAAAGAAGTGTTATTTTGCAACAAAGACTTCAAATTCTTTCCAAAGGAAAGTTGTAAAGGTAAGAAACTTACTCTTGAATCTCTATTTTCAAATCCTGATTTTAAGTATTGCCATGCTTTCTTTTGGTAAGAAGTTGTATGTTAATTTGGAATCATAATTATGGTATTTGTAGTTTCCATAATGATTTTTGTGTTGAATGATATGAGTGTTGTTCATGAAAGTATTATGTGATTAATCATCTCAATTAATTGTGTGTTGTACCCAAAAGTGGTGTTGGCTGAGTTGTATTTATGTTGGTTTTTGAAATTAGTTGTTTTGTGTAGAAATTACAAAGGTAGTAATGTTTTTTGGCTTTTCCACCTAAAATTATTTCAAGTTTGACAATGATTTCTTGTGAAGAGTTGTAGTTCTATTGAATACTTATTACTTTGGTTTTAGAATCATCTCAATCTAAGGTGTGTGGAAAGAATTTTGAAATTTTAAAGTTTTTGTAGGAAATCTGCTAGACTGTATTTTCAGAACACATTGTTCTTTGTGTGGATTTTTAGACCTCTAAATGACTGATTTTGCAAACGTGTTCAAAAGATGAATTGTTATTCTTTGAGTTCTTAAGAATTTGTGTTTTGGTAGAAAAATGCTTTAACCCTATATTAGAAGTTGTTGCATTTTTAATTCAAGTTGTTTTAATTGGAAGTTTTTGATGATTCAAAACTGCAGACAACCACTATTTGCTGTTTTTGACGACACTAGAGTGTGAATCACTCTTTTCAGTTGCAATGAAAGTTGTAGCCCTATTTATTAGGTAGGCATCTTCTTTTGGCTACAACTTAAAAATGGGTGTGTATCAAAAGTTAACTCAGTATTTCTAAAAGTAGTCTAAACTGAAATTTCTGAGTAGACAGTTCTATGTGCCCTCTGTTTTGACCCGATTGACCTATAGGGAACTTGAATCATTATATTGATTAACATAAAAGTTGCTGACAACAAGGTTATCTAACTTTTCTATTTTGGGAATAATCATATTTGAACACTATAGAAGAAGTTGTAGTGTTTCAACTTAAAGTAGTTGTTTTATGAAAGTGAAAGGCTTTAAGTTGTTTTCTGAGACGATTATGAACAAATTACTTCCCATGTATAGTTGATTTTGTTGGCTATCTTGTTGAACCCTTATGGGTGTTTATTGGAGTGTCGTTGATGACTGCCTTGCATGTGGTCACTTAAACGAGTGTTATTGAAATCTGACTCATGACTTGCGTTTATTGTCAAGTCTTGATTTGTATAGTTGGATGTTCATTTTTTTTCAAGTACCTATTAGTTTTTGTTGAGCTGAGATGAGTAAAATCGTTGGACATATGAGACCCTAACGTAGTGAATGTTGTAGGATGGAGAATAAATTGAATTGAAACTTAGATATTGTTTTACGTGGGTTAAGGTAAAACATACGGTTGTTTGTGCGTGGTCAATTTGAGGTGAGGTTACGAAAGTCGTCTTAGTATTTAGTTGTCTCACAACGATTTTATATGACGTCGTTGAAGATGGTACTAGTTGAATTGCTGATGGAAGCAGTTTGTAACACCCATAAAATAAACTATACTTCAGATTAATTTTGGAATTAAAGTAAAAATAAGAATCGAATCCTAGAAAAACAAAACTTGAAATTAAGAAACAATAGAGAAATAAATACCTATAATTCATCTCCCTAGATAAAATAAATGGTTAAGTTAGGGTAAAATGTGAAATGTCTTATAAGTCTTGGATAAAGATCATGGGAGATATCTTTTAGGCATTAAATGAGGGTCATCATGAGGGGATGGAGTGGCAACCTCCATCACCCTCCACTTGGCACCATTACATGGTTAGGCAAGGAAAAAGAAAATAATAATAAAACAAGAAAACCTAAAAGCTATCCTTAGAGAAGATGGGAGGAAGAGAGGAAGAAAGGAAGGAAGGGGAGACTAGGCTTTGGAAGAATAGAAAGGGTAAGTTTTCTTGACTTAATGAACTACATATAGTATTCTTTTGATTCTTTGTCAAGTAATTCACTTCATGAACCATTAAGGAAGGTTCAAATCTATATTTTATCCTAACTTCTTGGGAAACTAGGGAAATTTTAGGTAAAATTCACTAAGAAAATTAAAATTCCTTTAAGTTTCACTTTATTTATGTAAACGACACTTTGTAGAGCGAAAGAGTGCGATTCGGCCTCAGGACGTGAAACATGAACTCGTAGGAAATTTAATTTCCTTAAAAATGAGCACAAGAATCACCTAAATCGAATCATTATTGAAGTAGTTATGGCCCCGGGAAGTTTCTGCCGGAACTTAACTATGTACCTAGCTAAGGATAGTACCAAATAGACTTACATTCTAACTGTTTCTGTTCCAATAAGCACCTTAAACAACACTTTAGATACTCTTAACTGATGAACTATAAGTTATGACTACTTAAGAATGCTCACTTAAGGGAAAACTACGTAAATAACAAAAGAACGCTTAATATTAATGTTGATTGGTGGAACTACTAAAAATCGCCTATAGGAGCGAGCAATTTGAGATAAGGGTTTTCCTATCCTTTTACTGGTAGTTCTTGCTGTCCATTTTATGAGCTATTTCTTTTTCTAAAATAAGTTCTCTTTCTTTTTCCATGAGCAATTTGTAATATTTTCACCATCTCCCTTGGAATTCCTTGATACATTTATGTTGATTTGCATGGTATGACATTTTCTTATTGAAAGATTGATTTTAAGGAACTTTGACTTGTTATACTGTCCATGGTTCCACAGATTTGTCATCATCACTTAGAGTATGTCATGATTTTCATTAACTTAGAGTATGTTAATGGTGATTGGGATGGTGGCCTTTGCTCTAAGTATAAGTATGATCATAACCTTGCAACTTGCTGTGAGTGGATGGATGTGGACCGAAAAAGTCAAACTCAATAGGTTATATTTGTGATTTCTCGCTAGTTTTCTAAGTTGATTAATTACCATTGGATCACTCTGCTCGTTGATGATGGTTTATTAATACCCTTACTGAGCTATTTGAGCTCACCCTCTTTCTTCTTTGTAAAGGTGGGACAATAGATGGAAAAAACAGCTGAATGAGACGTGTTCTAAGAAAAGATGGAAAATAGGTGCAAGCAAAAATGGTATGTGAAAGTAGTTGTAGTAAGGAAGTTAATGTAATGAAAATTGAGTCCATGTCTTTTGCATGGTAAATCGTATTATTAGACTTATTTCTTGTAATAATAATGGATGAGGTAGGTTTGAATTATTGGCAACCCATTTATTGTACTTGTTTTGAAATAAAATAAATTGGGGAAAAACTGGGGTGCTACACAGTTGGTCATTGATGTTGAATGAGGAGATTGATCAAGTTCTGGAAGCACGACAATTGATTAAGTGTATCGTTTTGTCGACTCATAGTTGAATAACGTGGATCGAATTAACCGGTTGCTGTTAGTTGACGATGGGTTGTTATTGTTTGAAATAGTGGATCGTAGAAGGTTGTTGAGTGTACAAGCTTGCTATTAAACCTAAGACCGTTTCTTGTTCCATGTCTTAAGTTTGATATGAATTGGACTACCATTTGTTTGATAGTACCTTTCGAAGTTTGATTCGGATTGCGTAGCCGGTTGTTGGGGGTATGTTTCAAGTGTTGATTGTGATTGGACTGAGTTAAACAACCCCATACATAGGGGATTGAATTGATTAAAAAAATGTTTAGCCCATGTTAGCACATTGTTGGACCTTGTGCTTGGATTAAATAATGCACGCTGTTGCACCCTTTGCTTGGGTTAAATAATGCACAAAATGTTTTTGCCTATGGCACAGATGGATGAGTTGATGACGTTCATGACCTCATTACGAGTCGCTCAGTAAGATTTCAATTTGTTCAAATGATTGAATTGTTAAGTTGTAAAAGAGAGTTGTAGTTTAATTTGATCGAATGTTAGGCAGACGAAAGACATGGTTGAAGGTTTAAGAACCATTTATGTAAAGTTGATGAACCTTTTAGTTAAAGGATGACAAATTTTCTGATTAAAGATTGATTGGGGTTAATTGGTTAGAGTTTGGATGCTGTGTTTGTGCAGTTTGCCACACAGTTTTAAAAATTAATGTTTGGCATTGTCTATATGCCATTATTTACACATGCATTGAAAGAATGAAATAAATTTTTGAAACTGTTATATCATTTATTCATGATATAATTTGGTAAGAGTCTTTTTATTATAAGTTTCCCATTGAGTGTTTTATCACTCACTTTTTGTTATTGTTGCCTACTAGGTGAGCAAGTTTGAGCGAAAAGGAATAAGACGAATATGCGAGGTGCGAGTAATGAGATTTTCATTCCTTAGTTGTTTTAGTTTAGCGCTAATTAAATGATTGTAATTATACCTGTTAGACAATGCTTTAATAAGGTGAACCCTGTTTCTCTTATAGTCTTTTGAAATGATAAGAGATAATGTTGGAGATTATTAATTGGTTTTGAAGATCGCAAGTTTGGTTTGTAGTCGCAGGTTATTACTTTAGCATAATCCACCCATGCTGTTAATTATGCTTGGTAATACTACAAAGGTTGGTCTTAGTTGATGCCCCGTTGTCCTGTCAAAGGTGTGGGAAACGAGGGTGTCACAGATTAAGTATAACGTCTCATCGAGAAATAGTAGAATGGCGTGGAATGAATTAACTGGTTTTTAGTTGATGATGGGCTGTTGTAGTTTGGCATAAAGGATTACAGCATGTTTAATGGAGATTGTGGAGTGAACTGTCTCATTATTGAAACTTAAGATTGTTTCTTGTTTAATGTCTTAAGTTGGTTTGAGTTGGACTACTGTTTGTTAGGTAGTACCTTTTGGAGTTCGAATCAAATTGTGTAGTCGGTTGTTGGGGTATGTTTCCATTGTTGGTTATGATCAAACTAAGTTGAATAACCCCATACATGGGGGATTAAATTGACAAAAAACATTTTGCTGATGTTGCCACATTGTTGAACCCTGTCATTGGGTTAAATAATGCACAAAATGTTTTTGACTATGCTGGCACAATTGGATTTGTTAATGACGGTCATGATCTCATTATAGGTTGCTCAGTAGGATCACAATTTGTTTGAATAATTAAGTTGTTAAGGTGTAAAAAAAGAGTTGTAGATTAGTTTGATCGATGCTAGGCAGATGAAAGGCGTGGTTGAAGGTTTAATAACCATTTATGCGAAGTTGATAAATTTTTTAGTTAAAGGATGGCGAATCATCAGATTGAACTTTGATCGAATTAGTTTGTATGAGTTTAAATGCTGTGTTTGTGTAGTTTAATGCAGAGCCTTGAAGCCTTTGTTTGTTGTTATTTATGTATAGTTGTTTACTTGTGTTGAAAGAATGAGGCAAATTCTTCATGCTGTTATGTCATTTGTTTATGATATTACCTGGTAAAAGTATTGTTGATATGAGTTTCCGATTGAGTGTTTTATTATTCACTCTTCATTAATATTGCCTACCAAGTGAGCGTGTATGGACAAAACGAGATGAGACAAATATGCAAGATGAAAGCAATGTGATTTTTGTTCCATAGTTGTTTAAGTTTAGCATTTATTAAATTGTTTTAATTGGACCAATTAGACAATGTTTTAATAAAGTGGACCCTTTATGTCTTTGAAATTGTAAAAGATAAATGTGGCAAATTACTGGTTCAGTTTGAAGATCGCAGACTATCCATGGCTATGAATGTGAGAAAATCTAGATACATTAAGCCAAAGTATCCATGGCTAAAAAATAATATGAAGTATTCAAGGTACAAAAAAGACAAAGGAAGGAAAACTAAAAGGCAAAGGAAAGAAAGCAATGGCAGCATTGAGTAATTCTGAGGATGAAGACTCATCAAGTAGTGAGGAATCTGAGGAAGACATTAGCAACATATGTCTTATGGCAAAAAACTCTACAGAACAAGTATGCTCGGATTATGATTCTGGTAGTAATCTAAAGAACGATTACAATCAAGTGCACTATGCTTACATAAGTGAAAGGAAATGAATAAAAGAAGTAGAAGCTAAGTTAGAAGAAATTACATAAAAGTTTGAATCACTGCAAACTGAGCATGTAAACTGTAAGACAAACAGCATGTCTAATTCTTCATCTAGATGTAAGTATGATGAACATGGAATGAAAAATACATATGAATTGAAAATTCCTGCATTATATAGGATTGTAACTGCCTTCACTAAGGGTAAGGAAAATCTTGATGCCATACTATAACGCAATAAGGAGTTCGAGACAAGACAAGTATTGGATATAATGCTAATATAATGGTGTTTAAGAAGGATTCCACACGCATCCACTAGAACTATAGCACACCATTTGTAAATCTGCCATGCCTGGAAAAAATATGCACACAAGACCACATGAGCACCATTAAAACATGCTTTAATCATATGCACAAAACAACCACGTTTGAGCACAGTAGGTAAAACATACATATAAACATGTTCCATGCAAATCAAAGTTGTGAAAGAATTTCACCTTATTATTTATGTTCCCTTAGACTTGGATAGTGAAGAGGAATCTTGAAGCATTATTGCTTTTCCTTTGGCATAATCTTGAGGGGTTCTGAGCTTTGAGTCACTCATAATTTTTCTACAAAAGTAAGTCAAAATTGCGTTTGAACTTTGATAAAATCATAAAATCATTTTTTTATATATGTATCCTTCAGAGAAATGGTTTAAATTTTTACCTCTAATCATCTTGTGATCTTGTCATAATTCTTTTATTTGAGTTTTAATTCCACTTATTTCATATTGTAAGTCTTGGATAGTGACGTGTCTATTTTTTCCTTTAAATCTTTCAAATATTTCCCTTACTTTGTATCTTTTTATTTCCTGATACTTATTAGTTTTAAAGATTTCTTCTTTAAGAATTTAGTTCTTTAATTTTATTAAATGTGTCATACCCATTTGGGTTCGATGGCCTACAAGTAAAAAACAATAGAGTCGTCACCTTACTTTTAACGAAATAATGGGTTTGGGAGTCTAATTATGATGGTTTTGGATGTTGTTCGACGTTGAGCCTAATTATGATGGCAAGACAGCAGTTACATCAGGTTGAACTAAACTAGCAAATGAAACAATAATACAATACTATGTTTAATAGATCATGTTAAAATAAACTTGTGGTTGCAACATTCAAACTAAAAGATATCATTCACTAACAACTAGATGGTTTGATAACCTTTAATATAGAATGAGATTTACAGAAAGCATACTATCTCTATACTTATTACATAACACCCCTAGGATTTTAACGAAAGTTACAACTTAAATCAACTTAACTGAAAGCAATACCCTTACCCTTCCTTCTATGTGCTTCAGCTTGCTCAGGTAATTCGTTACCACCAAATAGGTGTGAAAAACAAACACGAGTGATAAACACTCAGTTGAAAACTTATAACAAAAAATGTCTACCAGGTTATGTCATGTGCAAACGATATAATGGCTTCATATAAACAAACCAACATAAATAACTCGTGACATCAACGACCAACTGCTTCCATTGGTAATTCAACCACTTCTGTTTCAATAACGTCCCATAACATCGTTGTGAGACAACTAGATACCTAGATGACTCTTGTAATCTCACATCAAATTGGCCATGCAAAAACAACTGTAAGTTCTACCTTAACCCATGTAAAACAATATTTAAGTTTCAATTCAATTTATTCTTTACCCTATAACCCTCTTTAGCTTAGGGTTTCTATTCCACTTCTATCAACTCAACACAAACCAACACGAACCAATAGTCATTTGGAAATAAGCAAATACCCAACTATACAAATCAAGACTTGATAAGAAACACAAGCCATGAGTTACATTCAAAAACGATCATTCAAGTGACCACACACAAAGTAGTCATCAACGATAGACAACAAAATCAGTCATTCATGGGAAGTATTGTTCTAAATCACCTCACAAAAACATTCAAAATCCTTATACTTTTGTAAACCAACCATCTCAAGTTAAAGTACTACAACTTTTTATAAAATGCTCATTTGGGATTGCCTTCAAAGAAAAAAGTTATATAATCTAGTGATCTACAACTTTCATGTTGAACTCTTTAAGTGATTCAACTTGTAGAGAGCCCTAGCGGGCCAAAAACAATTGACACAGAAATAAGTCCTTCAAAAACTCAGTTTGGACCATTTTCAGAAAACTGGTCTATCTTTTAACACACACTCCTTTTTGAGTTGTATCAAAATAAGATACCTAGATAAAAAATAGAGCTGCAAATTCCTCTTTGACCCCAAAAAGTGATTCGCACTCTAGTGGTACTAAAAATAACAAACAGTGGCTGTCTGCAGCTTTAAATCATACAGAAATTTTAGTTTGGACATCTTTTATTTAAAATGCAACAACTTTTGATAAAAGGTTCAAAACGTTTTTCTCCCAAAAGATAACTTTTAAAGAACTCAAAGAAGAACAATTTATATTTTGAACACTTTTGTAAAATCAGTAATTCAAATTGGTAAAATGCCACACGAAAAATAGAAATCTGGCCGTAAACACAGTCTAGCCAATTTCACTACATAAACTTTACAATTCCAAAACCTTTTCCACACACCTCATATTAAGCTGATTCCAAAACCAAAGTTGTAGGTATTCAATAAAACTACAACTCTCCAAAGAACTCATTGTCAAATTCAAAATATTTTTAGGCGGAAAATCCCGAAAACGTTACTACCGCTACAATTTTCACACAAAACAGTTAATTTCAAACACCAATGTAAATACAACTTAGCCAATATCACACAATTAAACCATTTTTGGGTCCAACATACAACTAATTGAGATGATTAATTACATAATACTTTCATGAACAACTCTCATATCATTCAACACAAAAATTATCATGTAAACTACAGATAACCATGATTATGGCTCTAAATCAACATACAAATTCTTACCAAAAGAAAATATGGAAATAGTTGGAATCAAGACTTCAAAATGGAGATGCAAAGGTAAGCTTCCTACCTCTACAACTTTGCTTTGGGAAGAATTTGAACTCTTTGGAGAAAAATCACACGTCCTTCATGGATACCTCCAAGAAAACACTCACTTTCTCCCTCTTTTTCTCTCTTTTTTTTTTTTCTCCTTCTTTTCTCTCCCAACACTGCACGCAAAACTCATGGCTTCACCTTTCACATGAGAGAGAGATTGTCCCTTCATTTAATAATTTTGCTATTTTTTTCCAATTTTGTCCCCACTCCAAGATACCACCATTTGCAACCACTAAAGGCATTTTAGTCATTTCACTTCTCAACATATCTAAAAGTCAACTTGTCTCTACCACAAAATTTTGTGTGGGTCCCATGTATTGCATCAATCACCCGCTAGATATTTCTCGCCTGGCAATCCATAATCTAGTCAAAAATGCTATTCCAAAACTCGGTTTTATTCCCAATTTTTATGAGACCAGTTGTTTTCTCCTATTAGGGTTCGAAAATTATTTATCACTAGTTCTACCACTATTTATGGCTCAATGGCCAAGGGAATTTCGGTAATTGCACACAAAACCTAAAAATGTTACGTCTGCACATAAATTTTTTTTTCCATGAAAATATCTCAAAATTTTATACAGACTAAGCACGTATAATATCTAAGAAAAATATTGATGTTAAGGCTAGTAAAAGTTAGCTTTAACTTTAGGGTCAAGGATATTATATGCATCGTCCTGATAACTAGTGGCATGTTCATTGCATAAGCTAGAGCCAACACCTTGATCATAAATATTTTTTGATCCACTTGTTCTTGCCATGAATTCTTGTCTATTTTCCCATTCCCACTGAGATCTCCTACTAGCTTTGTGAGCTTGCCTCATCATTGCGCCATGCATCTTCTCAACATCTTAGTCGTCATATTCTTCTATTATATTCACCTCCAATTCTAATTTTCATTTTGTTTTTTTGTTTTTTTCTTTTTTTTTTTTGCTTCTAATCAATGGTTCATCATTTCAACTCTAAGTTGGTTTAAACGAGTAATGCCGCTTGTGACTACTTTCCCACAAAGTTTACATTATACATTATGTTATATATTATCAACCGAAGTTTCAAATTTCCATCCCACATCTTCGTTTAGGTGGGATTCAGTTGATGGCCTCGTGATTTGTGGGCAAGATTCCATCAACGTCCTTTACTCCTGTTGGTGGGATTCAAAAGTCGAGGTTTTGTCATTTAGCTTTTCCCTAAGGGACTGATTAAAAAAATCGATATTAAAGAAACTGTATGATAAACTAGTTCAAGCTTGCCACACAAAACTCATTAATTAAAATATGGAACTTAGTTGTGAAAAAATTGCAAAGTACGTACAGTGGGATGCAAGGAATTTAGTTTGTGCATGAAATTGTGTTAATTATAACATTATGTTATGGGCATTAAAAGAAAAATACTACTCTTAAAACCCATTAACTAAAGTATGGACTTTAATTACGATACAATTACAAAGGTGCCACTAGACCTTTGGCACTTCTTAATTTAGTGAAAATGAGAAATTGTATTTCAAATATTCAGATAATAATTCTTTGCATGCCTTTTTAGCGAGTGGTCTACCAACTTGCTAAGGATAAAAAATGCTAAATCGATTTTTTGATAAATTTTGTTGTCTAGTCAGTTCTTCTAGCTAGGATATAAAAGCTATGTTCTAATTCTCTTGTGCTCCTTCCACCCCCATATTCTCCCTTCCTCTCCCTCTTTATTTTTTTCCCGTTTGATTTTATTGGAAGCAAACATTTTTAAATTTGTAAAATGAAAGTACAATTGATGCTTACATTTGTTACATTAAAAAAAAAATACTACTCACCAAACCCATTAATTAAAGTATGAAATTTAATTATGAAAAAATTATGAAATTAAGCAATGGGATGCAATGAATTTAGTTTGTGCATAAAATTGTGTTAATTATAACATTGCGTCATGGGAATTAAAAAAATACTACTCACAAAACCCATTAATTAAAGTATGAAATTTAATTATGAAAAAATTATGAAGTTAAGCAATGGGATGCAATGAATTTAGTTTGTGCATGGGAATTAAAAAAAAAAATACTACTCGCAAAACCCATTGATTAAAGTATGGAACTTAATTATCAAAGAATTACAAAGTAAATCAATGGGATGTAAGGAATTTAGTTTGTGCATGAAATTGTGTTAATTATAACATTATATCATAGGTATTAAAAAAATACTACTCACACAACCCATTAATTAAAGTATGGAATTGAATTATGAAAAAAAAATAAAAAGTTAATCAATGGGGACGCGAGGAATTTAGTTTGTGCATGAAATTGTGCTAATTATAACACTATGTGATGGAATTAAAAACATATACTACTCACAAAACCCATTAACTAAAGTAGGGAACTTAATTATGAAAAAATTTCAAAGTTAAGCAATGGGATGCAAGAAATTCAGTTCGTGACTAAGAGTAACTAAAAATGTATACCTTGATCTAACCATCTACAAAGAAAATGAGAGAGTCGAAGACATGGGAGAGTTTGGTTGGGTGAGTAAAAAAAAAAAGTGAATTAGTGTGAGGAAGAGAAGTGAGAATTGAGTTTGTGCCTCACAGGTTCTCTTATCAACGGACCGGGCATTGTGTGATGTGGACCGCTGTGACACCCAATTTCTCGTTCTCGTAGCAGGTCAACAGGGCGTCAACTAAAACCAATCACCGCAATATTACCAAGCATCACTAATAGTATGGGTAGATTATTTTAAAGTAATAACCTGTGATTTGCAAACCAAACTTGCGATCTTCAAAACCAATCAGTAATCTCCAACATTATCTCGTATCATTTCAGAGGACTATAAGAGAAGTAGGGTTCATCTTATTAAAACATTGTCCAACAGGTTTAATTACAATCATTTAATTAACGCTAAACTGAAACAACTAAGGAATTAAAATCTCATTGCTTGCACCTTGCATATTCGTCTCATTCCTTTTCGCTCAAACTTGCTCACCTGATAGGTAATAACAAGAAAGAGTGAGTGATAAAACATTTAGTAGGAAACTTATAACAAAAATACTCCGACCAGATTAAATCATGAACAAATGATATAATAATTTCAAGAATTAGTTTCATTCTTTCAGCACATGTGTGAATAATGGCACACAGGCAATGTCAAACATCAATTTTAAAATTGTGCAATAAACTGCATGAATACAACATCCAAACTCTAACCAATTAACCCCAATCAATCCTCAATCAGACGATTCATCATCCTTTAACTAAAAGGCCCATCATCAACTTCACATAAACGGTTATTAAACCTTCAACCACGCCTTTCGTCTGCCTAGCGTTCGATTAAATTAAACTACAACTCAATTATTCAAACAAATTGTGATCTTACTGAGCAACCCGTAATGAGGTAATGAAAGTCATCAACTCATCCATTTGTGCTAACATAGGAAAAAACATTTTGTGTATTATTTAACCCAAGCACAGGGTCTAACAGCATGCATTATTTAACCCAAACACAAGGTCCAACAGTGTTCATTATTTAACCAAAGCATGGGGTTTAACTTTGTGCCAACATAGGCAAAACATTTTTTGCCAATTTAATCCCTCATGTGCGGTGTTATTCAACTTAGTTCAATTACAACCAACAATTGAATGTGCCCCAATAACTGAGTGCACAATCTAATTCAAACTTCAAAAAGTACTACCCAACAAACGGTAATCCAACTCAAACCAACCTAAGACATGGAACAAGAAACAGTCTTAAGTTTGATAGCAAGACAGTTCACTTAACAATCTCTATTCAGTGTGCTGTAATCCACCTATGTCGAACTACAACGACCATCATCAACTAACAACAATCAGATAATCAGATCCACACTATTCTACTACTTGTCAATGAGACGATCCACTTAATCAAAAGTTACACTACCAAGACTTGATCAATCCCTTCATTCAACATCAACGACCAACTACTTCCATCAACAATTCAACCACTACCATTTTCAGCATCGTTTTATAACATCGTTACGAGACAACTAGATGCCAAGACGACTCTCGTAACCTCATGTCGAATTGACCACGTACAAACAACCGTCTGTTCCACTTTAATCCAAGTAAAACAATATTTAAGTTTCAATTCAACTTATTCTCTACCCTACTTTCTTTAGGTTAGGGCGTCACACATCCAACAATTTCACTCATCTCAACTCAACACAAACCAGTAGGTATTCAGAAACAAATGAACACCAAACTATACAAATCAAGACTTGATAATAAACACAAGCCATGAGTTAGATTTCAACAACGGTCATTCAAATGACTACACACAAAGTAGCCATCAAAGACTCTCCAACAAACTCCCATAAGGGTTCAACAAGATAGACAACGAAGTCAACCATTCATGGGAAGTATTGTTCTTAATCATTTCAGAAAACATCTTAAAACCTTTTAATTTTATAAAACTAACGACTTCAAGTTGAAATACTACAACTTCTTTTAAGTTGCTCAAATAGGATTACTCCCAGAATAAAAAAGTTAGATAACCTCGTTATCTACAACTTTTATGTTGATCACTTTAAATGATCCAACCTCCAGATAGGCCAATCGGGCCAAAACAGAGGACACATAGAACTGTCCACTTAGAAATTTCATTTTGGATTACTTTCAGAAATACTGAGCTAACTTTTGATACACACCCATTTTTAAGTTTCAGCCACAAGAACATACCTAGCTAATAAATAGGGCTAAACTTTCATTTGAACTACCAATTGTGATTCACATTCTAGTGTTGTTAAAAAGAGCAAACAATGGTTGTTTGTAGTTTTGAATCATCAAAAACTTCCAAAAGAGAAATTCAACAACTTGCATTAAAAATGTAACAACTCCTAATACAGGGCTTAAAACGTTTTTTCTATCAAAAGAGAAATTCTTAAATAATCAAAGAATAACAATTCATCTTTGGAACATGTTTATAGAATCAGTCATTTAGAGGTCTAAAAATCCACACGAAGAATAGCAATCTGATCTGGAAACACAATCTAATAGATTTCCTGCAGAAACTTTAAAATTCCAAAACTCTTTTCACACACCTCAGATTGAGATAATTCTAAAGTCAAAGTTGTAGGCATCCAATAGACTACAACTCACCAAAAGAAATCATTATCAAAATCGAAATATTTTTAGGTGAAAAAGTCCAAAAACCTTACTACCTTTGCAATTTCCATACAAGACAACTAATTTCAAAAACCAACATAAATACAACTTAGCTAACACAACCCAATTAAAACATTTTTGGGTCCAACATACAACTAATTGAGATAATTAATCACATAATACTTCCATAAACAACTCTCATATCATTCAACACGAAAATCATCATGGAAACTACAAATAACCATGATTATGGCTCAAATTGACATATAATTTCTTGCCAAGAAAAACATATCAAAACATGGAATCAAGACTTAAAAATTGAGATTTGTAGGTAAGAATCTTATCTTTACAAGTTTGGATTGGGAAGAATTTGAGCTCTTTGAAGAAGAATCACACTTCCTTAATTGACACCTTCAAAAATCCACACTTTCTCCTTTCTCTCTCTTTTCCTCTCTTTCTTCTCTTCTTTTTTTCTCTCCCAACTCTCTATACAAAACTCACTGCTTCCTCTTTCACTTAAAGGAGAGATTGGCCCTTCATTTGATTATTTTTTCCATTTTCCCCAATTTTGCCCCTATTCCAAAATGCAAACCTTTGAAAACACCAAGGGCATTTTGGTCATTTTGCTTTTAAAGTTATCCTAAAGTCAACTCTTCTCCACCATAAAATTTTGTGTGGGTCCCACGTGTCGCATCAATTACTCGCTAAACATTTCTCACCTGATAATCCATAACCGAGTTAAAAAGCACTATTCCAAAACTCAGTTTTATTCCTGACTTCTAGAAACTGATAATTTTCTCCTACTAGGAGTCGGAAATTATACGCAACTATTACTACCGTTATTTACGGCTTAGTGGCCAAGGACATTTCGGTAATTGCAAAATATTTTTTTTGAGTGAAAATTTCTTAGAATTTTAAACTAGTTAATTACATAGAATATCTAAGAGAAATACTGTTGTTAATGCCAGTAAAATTCGACTTCAACTTTATGGTTAGGGATATTATAACCATTGTCGCCCGTCGTACATTTTTGGCTTCGTAAAGCACTACGCGGTCCTAGGCGCTCAGTTAACCACCTAGAGCCTAGTATTTTCATACAACTATTTGAAAAAATTCATAAAATATTATTGAAACAGCACATCAAAGTACAACAAATTGCATAAATTATATTGTTTCACATTTTACATAACACCATATTTTCACCAATCCTCCTATAAATATCACCCTATCTTCATCTGAGTCTTTAAAAGCTATATCATCCTCTATTTCCTCATTCTTTCATCCTTTTCTTCTTATTTGCGAGCTTTACATTAAAGTGAACACAAACTATATTATTCAATCTTGTAGTATCTTGTCTATTTATATATTTTTTTTATGAATCTATAAAAAAAAGGAAAAATAAAACTTTCGTTAATGTTAGTTATTAAGTATTATTAACTAAGTATCAAAACTTTCTCTAAAATTAAATTAAAAGGTATGTTACTGATACATTTGTTTAAGAAAAAAGGTAAAAACATTTTTTTTAAAATCCACCTGGGCAGTCGCCTAGGTGCCCAAATTTGCCTAGCAAGCTAGCAGCCTTGGACCATTTTTTTTGCCATTGACTGCCTAGGGGACCGATTTCCTCCTGGGCGAGTCATTTTTGTGTCGTCTTCGCTTTTTAAAATAGAGTAACGTAAATGCAATAGAGTCTTGGAGAACAAGTAGTCAGGAGTTTGCATCCTTCCTAGAAATATCCTCTTTCGAGTAGGGTATAGCATCTTTCAGCTTAAGTCATCTCGTATGGTGATTCAAGGCTATGGCAAGAATCTATAAAATTTGTTGGCATGTATTGAGCTTTTTACCAAATTCAACATCTTTGAGGCATGACGGAATTCATGGTCGTCATTCGATTGGACTCCATTTGAGTCCTAGGAAGCTAAGCATGTCGATGTGAGATCCTATGTGTAAGGCGCAGTGTTGCGCACAACCGTGTGCCGGTGCCCATGCCAAATAATCTTATCATCTTATAATTAAGCGTTCGGGCCGGCCTCTTCGAAAGTTTCATCTTATCGAGAAATAACATGGAATGTTCGCCTTTTAAGGCTACTCATGTGTTTGTTGTCCTCACAAAAGGGATTGATGGGCCTATCACCTTCAATTCCTAGAGAAATATCTCGCAGGAGGTGGTGGTAGTTGGAAGGCCAAAGGCCATCTAGTCAAATGTGGAAATAGACTTTACACTCTATCCAAGGATGGTCAAAATATTTAAGAAAGCTAGTCATGAGACTTCCGACACTACAACGGAAAAGGTTTTTGATAACCTGGAAAGGTACACGTGGTGAAAGGTTGAAGGATTGAGCTATGGAGTTACGAGAGTCAATAGTGTAAATATTAAGCATTGAAAGGCCCAAGGACCTGGATGTTGAAGAAACTCTACTCTAGGTAGAAATGCAGATCTGCCAAGCTCTTAAGGCAATGGAGGATGGGGTGTCCACCATAAGTGATACCTATCTTCATCAGTGGAGACATGTCCCCGAAAGAGAGTAATTACTCTACACAATTCTTTAAAAAAATATAAAAAAAAATAAGGATGTCTTTGCATGGAGTTATTCAGAGATGCCTAGACTTAATGCTTTAGTGGCAGTTCACTGCCTAGGGATGCCATCCGATCACAAAGGCTACAAAAAGGAAAAGTCAACCTTTGACTGTTACATTGATAACCGCGTCGTCAAATCAGAAGGTCGCGAATGTCACATCGAAGACCTCGATTGCATTGCTCCGCCATATGGTCTCTAGATGAACCGCTCAAGTGCATTTTTAGGGTATCCTCCATAACGTTCCTCATATTCATCATTCACTATTGCAGGATTGAGATTGATCCCACCAAAATTCATGCCATCCTTAATATGCTGCCACCACCAAATCAGAGGGAGTTCAACAGTTTCCAAGGTTAGCTAGTATTTATCCAACTGTTTATATAAAGCCTTACTAGTCGATGTCAAGCTTTCTCAAAATTGATAAATAAAAAAAAAAAGCATTCCCATTCTAGTGGACAGTTGATTGTGAAAAGGCATTCGATAGTCTAAAAAGGTATTTGATGGATCTACCAGTGCTCATAAGTCCAATTCGAGTGCAACCATTGATTTTTTACATAACGGCCCTCGAAAGGTCACTTGAATCACTCTTGGCACAAGAGAAAAGTGAGGGTAACATGAGCACACTCAATTACCTTACTCGCACCATGGTCTCAACCGAGGAAAGATATACTCCATCGAAAAGCCATGCTTAGCGTTGTTATTCTCTATTTGGAAGTTCCGACATTACTTGTTACAATAAGTGACAACCTTGATTTCGAGGGCCAACCCTCTCAATTATATCTTAAGTCATCTAATGTTGAACAAATGGTTGGCCAAGTAGGTTGTTCTTTTGCAACAGTTCCTAGCCACGCACCTTGTGTCGGAGGAGTATCCCATAGACTTTAACCTCCCCGATGAAGATGTCATGTCCACTAAAGAGCGGGGACCTTAGGTTATGCATTTTGATAGAGCTTCGTAGAGCCCCAATGGGAAAAGCATTATAATCCAGAGTTGAATCAATCATGCACAAGAATCATGTTCATCTTGCCAAACGGCATCTTCATTCCTTTTTCTGTTCAATTGGCAATGAAGCGGAGTATCAAGTTTTAATCATGGGCCTTGAGTTAGCCCTTCAGTTGCCTCTCTCCAACCTAGTCATCAAAGGAGACTCCTGATAATAAAGTAAATCAAGGGCAAATATAGCATCCATAAGAGCTCGATGACTTTGTATCTCGCAAAGGTTGAAAGGCTGCTCGCTCTATTCTATGAAAAGCCATAGGTTGTAAATATTCGGAGGTCCTCCAACTCTCCAGCTAATGCCCTAGCCAGCCTAGCGGCATCCTTGAAGTTTCCCACCAAAGATTATGTTTGCTCAAAGTCACCAAAAGAGGGTTGCTCTTGCCCCTTCCAGGCGTGGAGGAAGTGGGCGAAGTCATAGTATATAAAGCTAATCGATCAGCAAAAAGTGTGATGCCTGTAGTGCCTCAAGAGGATTGGTGCATGACTATCTTCTGGTGAACAAAATCAAAAGGAATTGCATTCGGCAACGTGCCGTCAACTTAATCACCCAAAAGGACCCCAATGGGGAAGATGTGCCATGTAAGCGGGGTATCAATGAAATTTTCCTAAGATGTCTTAATAGCCAAGTAGCTTTACATGGGTAGACATGCTCTTTCTTTTTTTTTTTTTCTCCTTTCCAATTACAATGTGAATTATTAGTATGAGTGATTTTTTCCCCTTAAGTGTCGATATTATCATTGTAACGAAATTAAATTTAAAATGAAGAATTTTACCATTCAAAAAAATTAAGAATTTTAATATCTGCAATTGGATTTTAATAACAGGCTTGCATTTGTTTTCATGGAATATGATTACATTTATTTCAAAATTTGATTCTCATGAATATATTTATATTAGAAACTGTTAGTAAGGGGGACATCAGGGGTTTCTTTCTTTTTTATTTTATTTTTTTTTTTTTTGAAGATCAAGGTAATTTTCCCCAATTTTGTTTTAAAAAAAAAAAATTTTTAAATAGTTTGCGAGAGCCTTGGGCCTCAATTGCACAATAACGGCCCAACTTGGAGTTCGGAAACGGAAGGAGAAACCACGTTTAGGCCCATTAAACGATTTTTGGTATTATGACACACTGCTCAATTACGAATCCTACTCTTCTTTCCTCTCCATCCTCCCTCGCTCGCCTCCGGCCAGCGACCAGAAACCCTACTGGTGCTTTCACGTTCGCACCCATTGAAGGTTCTCTCTCTCTCTCTCTCTCTCCCTCTCTCATACACGAACACACAAACACACGCAAACATATTTACTGTTGTTGTCTGTACATTATTCTGTGGAGCTGTTTATTTGAACGCTAAGTTGAGATATACTTCCTGTGAGTGTCCTTATATGTTGCACGTAGGTCTTCGTGTTTTTGCGTTCGGGTTTTATGTGAATTTGTTCTTTTTGACATGAATGGGAGGGATTATGTGCCTTGTTGTCGAAAGTACAAGTTTGGACACCAGAAGCCCCTTTTAATATGTTAAAGATTCAAACTTTTGCGAAGTAGATTGAAGCCATTTCACTATAAGTTATGAATTAGATGATAATTTATCATTCCCATTTTAGAATATCCTGAGAATTATGCTGATTTGATTTGTGTTGTATGTTCTGATTGTTTTTATTCGCACAAAGTTATTGTGTTTATGAAATTGGGTTTTGATTTGAACTTTTCGCTTTGGCTTGACTGATGAAAAGATTGCTTAACTTGTCATAAAAGAGTACACAATAACTTCCTGTTAATGTTTTGGAGATTGACAATATTGAGAAATAGTTGAAACAAATTTCACTATAGGTGATAAAGTAGGGAATATCATTACAATTTAGAATGCGCTGAGTCTTGTGGAGATTACTGTGACAATACAGGTGATGAGGTGGGTGCTTATAATCCATTGTATTATTGAGGAGCATGATATGATTGCTAAATCTTCTGAATGCTTACACTCACTCACACACACACACATATATATCATTCTCTGCTGTAAAAAGCTAGAGCTATGCTGCATTTTTTGGACTTACCATTTTTATGAATCTTTAGAAGTGAAGAAGTCCAAAGATGGCAAGATTGTTGATCCAAATAATGATATAGACAACAGAAAGTGAGCCAGCATTTGCTAGATAAGCATAGTTGTCTGGAGTTGTCACCACTGAAGTAAATTCTTTGCTCTGCCTGCTGCCCAGTACCTAGGCGACTTAGGCAGATTTTTTGTTATATTATTTAAAATACTCATACTTATATACAACTATTTAGATAAATTCATAAAATATAATTGAGGTAGCATAATTAAACACAACAACTTGCATAAATAATATCTTTTAGCAGTCTACACAACAATTATATTCACCAATCATCAGAATCTCCTTCAATGAAGATCACTTTAGCTTCATTTCAAAAGCTATATCCTCCTTTACTTCTTTTGAATCATTATATCATTATGTTCTTTTTTTTTTTTTTTTAAGTGGCACAGGACAAAAGGGGGAAAAAGAGCATGCCCTCCTCAGTTTTTCTCTTTTTTTTTTTCTTTAAAAAAAGCCCAGGCAACCTCCTAAGCAGCCGACTTGGACCGTTGACCACCTAGGAGGCCTTTTTCCTCCTAGGTGAGGTGTTTTGGGCCACCCACGCCTGTGCGGCCTTTTAGAACACTGTGTAACAGTAGCTCTGACTGCACATTCCAAACAAGACCATCTGGTGACAACCCAACAAACCATTGAAGAACCTAGCTCCCTGTGGCATTACTGTATAATCCAATTGTAAATGGTTTTTCGACTCTTAAGGCCATTGTTTACCTATCTATTTAAGAGGTAGTGTGTGCGCTTTTTTTTTTGCCCCCCTATCTTTTTCCATCTTTTTCAAAATATTAGTGGATGTATATGTCTATATAGCTGTATGCTTCATGTATTCTGTTCTTATAAAAGGAATTGCAAAGCGATCTTGGCAGTTAAGATTTGTTGCTTCTGTATTTCCCTTCTGGCCTCCTTTTTATGAAGAGCTGTTTATTGTGGGTTCCTCTAACTTTGTCTCATGTGCATCAAATTCTTGGATGTTATTATTCTATAGAGTAACACTCGCCTTAGGTAGAAGAATCAGAGGCTTAGAAGAAAAAAGATGAGTAGTGGAGAGAAAGGATCAGCAACCACAAAAACCCCAGCGGATTTCCTTAAATCAATTCGGGGACGACCTGTTGTTGTTAAGCTGAACTCTGGTGTTGATTATCGTGGTAAAATTCCAATGTATGAAGCTATTTTTTTTAATTATTATTACAAGTAAAGTGATTTGTTGCCATTTATCTTAATCAACGCAGTTTTTTTTTTCACTTATATTATTAGGCATTGTTGTCAAATCATGTGTGGAGTTGTGAATTGAAAAGCTCATTCTTGGAATTGGGCCAATCATGCTTTTCTTAAAAAAAATTTCAACTTCATCATTTTAACCTTTAAATCCTTTTCTAGAATTTGATAAAGGATTTGCTATGTTTTCTGAGTATTTTGGGAAATTTTAATTTGAATTCCTACCATTTTGTTTGTCATGGGGTCTATTTTAATTATTTTAGGTATCCAACATGGTTTTTGCTCTTCAGACACCAAAAGTTGTCCCATTGTAGGTTTCATGAATTTGTTAGATTCTTGAAATCAAATCATATACATCGCACAGTGAATCCTAAAAATTTTAACCACAATTCACTTAGCAAATCAAATCATAAGATTCTAATAATAGGACACAATAGGGTTCTGCACTCTGACATAAGCATCGTAAACCAAAGATGAAAAACAGTGATGTAAGAGGGGAAAATTTGAAGGGATGATGTTCTGTGAGCTAAGAAAGATCAAATAGGGGGTAATCTTAACAACATGAATGATCATGAAGGTTAGAAGCACTTGTGGGAATAAAAAGACATTGTCCTTGCGATCTTATTCCCTTAACTTGCATGTAAAGAACGATGAATTTCCTGATTTGTAATTTTCACATTATGAGCAGCCATCCATGTATGAAAATGGGTTGTTTTCTTGTGCAGGTATTTTAGCTTGCCTTGATGGTTATATGAATATAGCAATTGAGCAGACAGAAGAATATGTCAATGGGCAGCTGAAAAATAAATATGGTGATGCTTTTATCCGTGGAAATAATGGTAATGATCAATTGTTTGTTTTGTCTGACGTTCTATTGTTACAGTCTATGTAAAGACTAATTCTACACATCCTTGCCAAACCCCTTCAAAAGTGGAGGTGTCAATCACATTAGTGAGAAACTGTGAAGTATTTATCTAATAATTTTGATGAAATTGCTTGATTAGCTTCCCTTCATATGTTGACATAATATTTTTGAGATTTGGTTAGGATTTAGTAGGGGTAGCTTTACTCGTTTAAAAATACAAATAATTGAGAATGTGTCTCCTGATGCAGTTCTGTACATCAGCACATCAAAGAGGACGTTGGCAGATGGAGCTTAGCATCGAGGTGTTCCTGGTGAAATGCAACTTCATTTTGCTATCGTGTTGCTTATTATTAATTAGTTATGCTGATTATTGAGACAGTGTGATAGAGAACTGCATTTTAAACAGGAAATGAGGCTTTTGTAATCTTAAAACACTAGCAGTTAGCTCTCTATCAATAGTTTGGCACACTGGAGTCGCAACTGCTTCCCCCCTTCGCTCCCTCCTCTTGGCTTTTAGTTGATGGCTGTTTGTATAGAAGGTTGCTATAATTCATTTTATTCTGGCACTTCGTTCTGCAAAAACCCTCTAATTACAATTTGAAACATATAAAGAAATTGTCATACAATTATGGATCCCTCCGCTTCAACCAATAGTCCGACCCAATTGGACCATCCACACCTTGTTAGACCTTGATGGCTGCCATCAATTATTGTACTACTGACGTGTGAAGTCCTGAACCGCTTCACATGCTCCTAACTGCCCTAGTTTTTGAATGGAATGGGAGGAAAAAAAAAAAAAAAGGAATCATGTCAACCTTTTTAAGCTAAACACTTCTACCAAACACGCCCTTACTGCAGTGCTCTGG
Organism: Santalum album; assembly: GCA_034195605.1. NCBI lineage: Eukaryota > Viridiplantae > Streptophyta > Magnoliopsida > Santalales > Santalaceae > Santalum > Santalum album. The sequence goes on along the minus strand of CM067260.1, from coordinate 12,820,128 downwards.
GAAAACAAATCTTGGGTCAAACCCAGTGGTGGTTTATTCGGAACCATGATGGTGTCCCACTTTGCATTTACAACAAAGACTCCCTCTTCCACATTTCATTAATTGTAGCCGAAGTTCCAGAGAGCTCCCCCTGCCTCATTAAAGCAGTTGTTAGGAAGTAGCTGAAGTTAAAGAAAGGGGATATGTTTGTTTGGCTGATTAGAAAGGAAGAGAAGCCTCTACAGGGGAGTTTCTCTCTCTTCTAGAGTTGGGCTCGAAACCAGGCATATGATATAATCCATCCAAATCCCAGCTATCTCTGTAGTTTCTGGACATGTCATGTCATTTTAGTTTGAGATTTATATTCTGAGTATGGCACCATGTAAAACCCATTACAATTGACGCACCATAGAAGCTAGCTATAGAAAAGTTGGATCTTTCTTGACTTGGATGAAAATGAGTGCCCTCATGACTTGTTTTTACATGCATTTGTATGCTTACCAAATGGCATTAAATAAGAGCTGAGGAGATTATTTTTTCTATTGCATCTGTGTCTCTGATCAGCTTTTCACATGAAGCAAGCACTTTAGCTCAGGCCATTGGTCCCCTTGTTGATTTATCAATATCTGTTGAACAGTTTAAGATAGTTTCTTATATATACTTGTCAACTGTCCGTGAGTTAGAAATCTCAGAAGTGACTGGAAGAATGAAGCAGTTAAATGTGTTCTGATGAACCCTGACCCGTGTCTTTGGACTCTCCGGCCTATTTTAATGTTGCTGGTCTTGGGGAATCTCAGTGAAATAACAAAGTAAATATATAGGTTCAGACACCTTGGAATTAATTTAAATGGGCGAGGATTAACTTGTTTATAGGCTTTTCTGCACCCTTACATGATGAACATGTCTTTTAAAAGATGCCTCTTGCAATAGGTGTCTTTACATTGAATCATAACTTTTCAATCATGCCTCTTTTATTGGGTTATAACCCTTAGCTCATGCCTAATTGTAATCCCTCACATGGTTTGAGCTGCATAATCAACACCCAATGAACTTATAGGTCACCTGTATTATTCCAACAGGCCACAGCTCGAGAGATGCATCTTCCCGAGAATGAGCATGTTCACTGTCACAGAAAACCTAGGGACAATACCATGAACGAAACCGCACATCTAAAATAAATTCAAGAAGCCTCTTCATTTAAGAACAACTTGTGGGTATACCTTACAAACAAGAGGATGTAGTGATTGAGAAATCATACAATGCAACAGCTCTGCCAAGCTTCTATAGCCACCAAAGATTGCACTTGACCTGAAATCACCAGAAGTGTCAACCCCAACACTTGCAAAAGTTTATTAGGCATTGGAAACTAAGAAGATCAAAGATGGCAAGATTGTCAAGAACTGAAGAACGATGTAGACAACGTGTCGTGAGCCAGCATTTGGCAGATAAGGGTAGGCATCAGGAGGTGGCATGACACAGTTATCGCCATTGAAGTAAATCCTTCGAGGGAAAGCCCATCCTTTTTCAAAACTGAATGTTTCTTTATCCTTTTGGAATAGTAGCTCGGACTGCACATTCCCAAATCGCCCAGCCGTCGACAGCAAGTCGTTGTAGAACTTAACTCCCCATAGCATCGCTGTATCATCTGCAGCACCAAAAACTCAATTCTCAACAGCACAAAATTAACGTGTATATATATATATATATCAGAAAAGGCTTATAGGGTCCAGATGAGGTCACAAACAGATTCTGACCGTTGGATCAAAAAGTCAAAGTTCGGTCAACAAAAAGTCAACAATAGTTTGAGTGTTTCGACTGAGCCTCATCTATTATCAGTTGAGGGAAATGAAAGGACTTACTTATAGCATCATATGGAGTTAATGACTTGTAGTTAAAGCTGAAACTCTGGGTGAGATTATTGAAATTTGGGTGCTGCACCACAAGATTCCACTGGCTGTAGTTCATCCTATAGTTGAAATTTGTGATCGTGACCTTCACTCGCCAGTATTCCTTGTAATTGATCTTCACATGCCAATGGACTCGGATCGGGCACATATGATTGGTGCACTCGACCAGTGGTGCATTTCTATGTTTTCCTGACCCTGAAACACCTGAAGCTAAATATGGCGAATCGGACCTTTACAAAAAAAAAACAGAAGTTTGATCATCGAGTTGCCGCAAAGAGAAAAACTAATCTTGTTAAATAAGGCACGAGAGACTTTACTCTACGCAACTGCCGGGCTGCGTTGCATTATTTTGACAGCCACAGGTGCAAGTTGGGCAGGGAACTATTGTGCTGTTGTAAAAGGAGGAGAGGGAAACACAACAGGTGGGAGTCTTCTGAGACAGGAATTGTGAATACGTGCATGTAATGTTCCATGTCACTGCAGAGAAGAAAACATCGTTCCATATCGTTTAAACTTGTTCAACAAAACATCTTTAAAGAAATAATGAGTATAGTGTCGTTCTAGCAATCTGCAGCTTTTTCATATGTACTAGCGTCATAAGGGTAGTAATACTGCCACTTTTGGCGTGTGTCAGAATGCAATATAATGGGTTTTACAGAACAAGATCACTTCTCAGTTGGAATGTCTGATCCTGGTATTCATTCTCATTACAATTAAAATGAGCAAACCACAGGAATGAACATTCATCTCTATGAGTGAAGGAATGTTGATGGTTTGTTCATTTCTAATTGGATTCCAACGACCAACGGACGGAGAGATGCCTTTCAATAACTCTTTTAGATCCATTCCTTTACAGACTATTTCGTTCTAACGTACACGGAATACTCAGGCAATGGGCATTTGGAGGAACAACGAACCCAACATATTTCCTCTCTTTCGAACTTCAGGGAATCACGATGAATATTTCTGATGTTGATTAGCTTTCAGATGGCATGAATTAAAAGGCATACAAGAGTGACTTACTCAAGGCCTGGGTGATTCTTCTATGATCTGCTGAAATGAATTTACTAGGTCTAACAATCTTGGCAGGCCCGCAAGTATATCCAGGCCCGGGCGCTCTCAGCGTGAAGTTCTTGGGAACTCTGACAGTTTTGTTAGTTGTTCCAGCAGCCCCCACACTGACCTGAAATGCACTCACTGCATTTGGAGGGTCTTGGACCCAAGAGCTTATGACTCCCCCTTTGCAGCAGTTCGCGATCTGCTGATTGTAAGGAGTTCCTGGCAGTAGATCGACCACCGTTGGATCTTTCTTGCAGCAATGTGGAATGTTTCCTTTGAACTTAGAGCAGTCCCCTTGCTCAGTCGTTTGACCACCAACCACGCTCCATATTACTTCCTTTTTTGCCCATGTCCATCCCAATGTCCACCCAGGTGGTTGAATGTGGCGATACTGTTGGAAGTTGTACATTGTAACAACAGCCTGTGCAAATTCAGGGGAATATGTTCAGAAAAATTGCTTCAAGGCATCAGAAAAGCATAATCTTAGATAATTTTGCGCTGTGTATGTAACCTTTGACTGTTATTTTGTTGCGAGGATCAATCCCCAAATTCAGGTAGTCGGGGAAATTTCGGGTTTTGTAATACTTACAACATAGCCATCGGGTGTCCAGTTCATTACATCCCATTTTATTGTTATATTTCCATTTGGATCAAGCGCATCGTAAGCGTCTGCAGAAAAAACCCCCCAAACATGGCTTAGACCTTCGATCGTAATGATTCTTATTGTACAAGTCAATAAGCATGCTGATAAATAGTTAGGCAATATGAATGTGTAAACTACATTGTTCTTCTATGCTTTGGACTTCTGATATTGATATGAAACCGAAATTGCTGTCTTCTGTATGCAGAGCTGGTGAAAGAACGAGTGATTTTTTTCTTTTTGACCCAAAAGCTCATTTCAACATATGGTTCAAATCAAACAGTGAATCAATGATGCAGAGGTAAAAGCGAATATTTTAACAATGATGAGCGCGTCAAAATTAGGAATTGGGGAACATGGGAAATGAAGAGGGCACCAGAAGCAATCACCTGTGAAGGCGAAACTGGAGAGAGAGAGCAAAAACACAAGCCAAATGGTGGAGCTGCTGAGCTTCATAAGAGATCTGGTGTGGGCTGTGAGGAAACAGTTCACAGTCCCACAGAGAGAGAGAGAGAGAGAGAGAGAGAGAGAGAGAGAGAGAGATGTCAAGTGAGCAGGCAACTACACTTGAAGCCACATGCTTTTTTCTCTCTTGATACCCTTAGAGAGGGTGTCAGTTCAGCTTTGATTGAATTTCAACTAACATTAATGAGGAGCAGAATTACATAAGAGGAGTCAATTCCCCATGTAATTGCATCACTAAAGTGGGATTTTGGCATATACGTTTGCTTTTTACACTTAATCAGGGCTACTTATGGGATATGAGGAGCAAATAATTGGACTCTACTAATTTGATAAAACAGAAAAAAAAAAAAAATGAGGTCAAAAGAACTGCAGACAAAAGTAGACGTGGGCCACAAGGCATCCCCTTCTCCTCTCTGATTCTTTCCCCCAGTCGGTGGAGAGTGGAGAGAGCAAAAAAAATGCAACCACTGGCACAAAAGATAAAGGAAGGAACAGATGCTCTTTGGAGTCTCTCTGTCAGCAATGGGACACATCAGGATTATTATGTGGTTGAATTTATTTATATAAAGTATATCCTATATAAACTTAAGGGGAACATTTGATTGAGGTCATTTGGCAAATTATAAAATTTAAAAAAAAATTCAAATTCATATTTAACTAAAGTTTAAATGCAGGCTTAGGTTGTTCTTAAAAACAAAAAACTATACACATATATCTCTTGTAAAATTAAATTTGATAACCTTAATCAATCAGGGGTGAAATAGATTTATTAGCTGTCTGTAATAGTTTAATTATATAACTTTTTAAATCGCTGAATTTGTTATGTGATTTTTTGCTAAAAATTCTAGTGAAAGGATACACGACGAAAAGAGATATACAGATCACGGTGCTTGATTTATGATTTTAAATGCATAATTTTATGTTCTATCAAACAAGCACTTAAACTTGGATTTGCAAATACAACCCTCCCTAAACAGTTAGAGTTGAACAAGGCATGAAGTCCATTACAGTCGACCAAAATAACTTGTTCAAGGTCACAGAATTACTTGAGAAGCAAACAACAGAGAGAGGTTGAAAGTTACTAAGATCCTGACCTGCAAACTATGAACTCAGCCCTTTTCAAGGTTGTCGAGTAGGCAACGATGCCTTGGTGACAAGACGCGCCTCAAAATCCTCATCACTCATTAAGACAACCTTGTCAATGCATTCAGATGCTCTAAGGATGCCTTGGGCCGCTTTGGCCCTTGGACAACTATGGCCCTTTTAACAACCTCATTAACTTTGCTGCATAGGCCAGTGTAATTTCTGGAAAACAGAAGGGTACACCCTGTAATTAGACCCTATTTCAGGAGAAGTCGCTCTAATTTACCCTTTAAAATAAGGTGCTTTGATGGACCCTGAAAAGAAAGTAATATAATTGCAAAAAATATATATAAATAAATTATAAAGGAGTTGGCAAGGAGAGGGGGGGGGGGGGGGGGGGAGGGAACTATCCACTCTCAACAATTGGAACCACGAAAGCAATGCCTTACAGAACCAAGTATATCAAGGAGAGCATAGCACAAGCACAAAACGTTAGTGGCTCTACATAAACTGATCAAAAAAGGGTTGGGCTCTACTAGGCTTCACCCTTCCTCCGGTTCCCCCAGTTGGGAAACTTAATTGCAGGTGCTGGGGGACGTGATGATCATTTCAATTGCTTCCAAAACAATCACCATAGGGGCAATCAAGGTAAGCAACGGAAGCTTCCATCAACGTCCATGTTCAGATAAAGTTTTCAATACTTCAACTACAAATCCAAGAAAACCGAGTGTGCCACAAAACTCAGGAGGTGATGGGCGAACAAAACAGAGTAAGCATCCAGAGAATTCAAACCAAAAACACTGACCCAGCAAAGAAATGCATAGGATTTGCCTATGTTGCATACCTCCTCTTTCTCTACCGCTCAATTAGATCACCATAGTAGTCCTACAGCTATCAATTACAATAAGGCACATAAAAATTCACACTGCAAGCTATGAAACAGAGGCAATCAAACGTAGAATTGCAAATAGCAGAAAGAAACAAAGCAAGGAGAAACATCAAATACAAAATGACAGTTTCATTGCTTTTTGGCACACCTATCCTGGTACAGACCAAAAAGCAAATCTTTATCGGCCTCGAAGCATTGATTTTCTCGGCTTCTTTACAAAACTTAGCTTCAATTTTCTCAGAGTTCTCCTCTTCCTTGCCATCTTCTCGGGCAGTGTTTCCCTTTTCTTCTCTTTCTTCTTGGCCTTGGGCTTCTTCGCGAACCTTGGGTCCAATTTGTATGCTTTGGGTGTGACTTCCACCCCTCTTTTTGCAGCTTCATCAAACAAAGCATTCGCCCGATCAACACGCCCATGAGCAACCAGCTTCCCCATCAACAAATCATAAGTTTTCACCCCAGGTTTGCAGCCACGCTTCTTCATCATCGCAAAAACACTCAGTGCATGATCAATCCTCTCAATTCCACACAGAATCTTGATAAACCCGTAGTGTTCCTTCACATTTAGGGAATCCCCAAACCCTGCAGATTTCATCCTATCAATCATTTCATCACCCTCTGCAACCCTTGCAGCCTGATAAAGACTTCTTGTGAGAAGAATAAAAGTTGTTGCATTTGGGGAGCATCCCCACTCGCCCATTCTATCAAACAGCTTGAGTGCATGCTCAGTTTGTCTAACTTTACAGAAATTGGTAATTAACACATTGAAAGTCCCCACATCGCGGGGAACCCCAGCAACATCCATATCCAGCAATACCTTCTCGGCCTCGGAATGAAGCCTAAAGGGGTCCTTCTTCCGACAAAGCTTACACACACAATCAAGAATGGAATTGTAGGCCATTGTGCCGATCTCGAACCCTCCCCGGTACATTTCGGCCGCTAATCGCCTGGCCTCATCGAGCTTCCCATCCACACACCACCCTTTAACCAGCAAGTCGCACACATTCTCATCCGGAAAGAACTCAGTCGCCAAACCCTTCACCATCTTCTCGGCGTGGCTGGCGAACCCATGATCACAAAGCTTGGACACAATGAATCGGAGCGACTCCTTATCCCGAACAAACCCATAATCCTTTTCCATTCTATCGAACAAGGACACCGCCTGGGTGGGTCGGCCAGCCCTAACGAGGCGATCGACATAGGATTGAAAGCACATGAATCCAGGCACGCCCCGGGGGGCATCAAGGAGCGCATCATGGATAGCCTTGAAATCCTTCCGGCGACCGAGGTAGGAGACGAATCCCGAGAGGGTGTCATCGTCCAGATCGAAATCCGGTCGGGAAGAGACCCATTTGAGAAGCTCCAGGGCGGAGCGCCCGGCGTGGGGGGAGAGGTTGAGTGCAGAGAGGAGCAACGGAGGGGATGGGGTGATGTGGGAGAAACAAAGATCGAGCCTTTGGGAGATGGAGAGAGCTTCGGAATCGGCGTCCTTGAGGAGCTCGGTCGACAGGGATTGAGCGATCTGGTGCTGGGGTTGAGAGGAGAAGGGCCTCCACAGAGAAACGAAATGGAGCACTGAAGGAGCTTGAGCTTGAGCTTCCATTGGAAAGACGATGGTGCGATCGAGGAGCCTCCGCAGTTCCAGAGACGATAGTAGACGCTGTGATCTCCACATTTTTGGGAGAGAGAGAGTGATGGTTGAGTGAGAGAGATGGAGAGACCTGCGAGTGAGCTTTCAGTTTTCGGCCGACGGTGAAATCCCTAATTTTGTTGCTATGGAGGGGAAGGGTGCATGGTAAGGGAGGTGAAGCCTCACCACCCCTTAGCCACCCTCGTCAGGGATCCTCCCGGTTTTTCAAAAATCGGGCCAAACTGTCCGAATCAAATCGGATCAAACCCAAATACGCCAAGCCACGAGGTTCGGTTTAGTCGTGGTTTGGATGGGACTCCATGCCGCTTCAAGCTGGGGGTCTGAAATTTTACGATCGAATTTTTATTTTTCTATCTTTTTATGAATTTTTTTATTCTATTTTAGATCAAATAAAATATTTACTTAAAATTTTTCAATCAATCAGAAAATTAAATTTTTTGACCCAATTTACCTTCCTAAGTTACATTTTCATAATATTTAGGAAAAATTAAAAGGGAAAGAATATAGAATTCAAGAAAAAACTTAAAATTCTTATGCAATTTCAGAAAATTTATAAAATTTGTGTATTTTGAATTTCTAAAAAAAATTTCCGAATAATTTCCTGATCTCTGAATTTTCTTAAAATTATTTTTGTTTTCCGACTATTAGGGAATCTGAAATCCTGATTTTCATCAAAACCCAAATCCCTGTTTGGAGGACATTTGTTTGTTAACAGTGTCACAAATTCGTAAGAGCATATATTACCATTTATTAAGACACTCTTCATTAAATTTGTACTACATAAATATTTTTATAATTTTTTTATAAAATCCTTTGTTTATGTAGAATTATTCCAAACTCTTTTCCATATAATTATTCGTTTCTCTTTTATTTTGGTGTCAGGGGACTTTGATGACTCATATCAACCACTTTTTTCTCGAGTACTGTCTCACACGCCAATGAGGATTAACTAGGGATACTTCTCACATGCGCAACATGGGTATTGGCTCCCACTAACGCATTTTCCGCTCAATATTTCTCAATCTACCTATTTTTTGAAATTTGAAAACAACTTTTAATGCTATAGGTGGAAAGAAAATACAAGAATACGTACATCAGTTTATTTTCATGAGATTTGATGTTGCGGTAGTTTATTTACAGTTTTGAGAAATCAAAACTTTTAAAAGGGGTAGAAAAGTTTCGTTACTTATATTAATATGTTTTAGATTTTTTAAATCTCGTGAAAATTATCTTTGCCTATCTGTCTCTCTCTCTCTCTCTATATATATATATATATATACTTTGAATAGTTAAAAAAAAATAATAATCTAAAAAGTTTTAAAAATTAGGTGCATTTAAAGGTGGGGCAGTATTGCGGTAGCGGGAATGATAAGGGAACTTGAAACTTTGTTTGGCCAGTCAATTTACTATTGATTTCATTATAAGTTTCATAAATATTTAGTGAAACAGGCACAAGTTTAATCTGTTTTTCCTTCTTTTGCCTTAGCAAAACTTGTTAGGTCCAATCATTTGTGTCAGAAGCCAATTATAAATTTATGTTCTTCTCGTTTTCGTGGAAGTTTCCCCTCATGTTTCATTCGGTTTGGCATGCCCAAAAGCGGCAGGTGTAGAAAAACCGAACTAACGAGACATGTGAAAAGTTCTTTACAAATTTATTTTCTTCCCATTTTCGTGGAAGTTTTTCCTCATGTTTCATCAGGTATGGCATGCCCAAAAGCAGCAAGCGTAAAAAAACCGAACTAACGGGACATCTGAAAAGCTCTTTCACACTTCTTTCTTGCAAATTGATGCACTATTTTCCACTAAAACAAACTTTATTAAAATCCATCATTCAAGAGGGGGAGAGAGAGAGAGAGAGAAAGGAAACGTTCACCCTCATCAGAGCACAATCAAGAAAAACAGCACACATGTACTGCACCGTGCAGCCGCCGCCAGAGAAAACCCAAACTAGGCCTGCCTGCAGCGGTAAATGGAGAGACACTGGCGAAACTGGAAGTCCGGGTTCGGTGTTGGCAAGCAGCTTCTGTATGGTGGCGTTATGGGCCCAATGCAGATCGGTTTATTGGCATTCTTCACGGCCGCGTACGATATCAGCCGCTGCGTTCCACCGTTGTAGTACTCCTCCTCCTCCTCTCTACTCAAACTAGGGGAAGAAGGGACTTCACTGACGTTTTCCCCATGGACGACTAGCAGCAGTGTTACTATTACTGCTACCAACAGAAGTGCACTCATATTTCTTCCCATCTCTCTCTCTCTCTCTCTCTCTCTGTGTCTGTTATTTACTCCCTCCTATTCTATTCCCTCCCATACTCACAACCTCCTCTTGGCACCAGCTCGTCTTATATTGGGTTCCTTTCACTTTTTCTCCTTTTATTTATTTATTTATTTATTGTTGCATTATAGGATTGCCATTTGCAGCAGTACTGAGTGATTGCTACTTGATAAAGGTAACCGAAGGGAACCCAACTGCTGCATTATAATATAGGGTAGTGATTGAGGGTCAGGGAGGAGTCAATGGCAATTAACTCATTTCCCCAACAGTTTTGAGGTACACACATTAAATGCAAGGGAATTAAATCTCCCTCTGTTGCAGTATCAATCACATTGTAGCCAGACTTGCGACCCATTTGTGTGGTGGTTGTGTCTTGAAGGGGGGAGTGGGGGGGGATGCACATGTGTTCTGACAATGGTGAGGGAGTTGCAGAAATTGAAAGATGATGTTTTGTTGTCACTTTTAACCCACAGTAACAGCGCATGCACCCTTACCGCCAACCCTCCCATTTATTTTCCTTCCCCTTGCAAGACCACCATTAATTAATTTAATCCTATCCATTCGTGGCCTTAACATCATTTTTATCAACTCTTCTTACCACCAGTTAGCTGGTCTACTGGTAGTAAAGCCCCGATGCTGACCTATACTAATGGCTCCAACCTTTGCATCGTGTATGTATGTTTACTCAAACTAATTTAGATAATTCGAGAAATTTTATATTCGAAGACATACCCTCTTTTTTGTATAAATACTCTATTTGATGTGAACATTCGAAACCCGCAGCACCCATTAACCCTTAAAAAATGGCAAAATGGCACTTTTCACCCCCAACTTATGTGTCAATGTGCAATTCAACCTCTAACTTGTTGATTTGTTTAAATAAGCCATCGAACAATTGAAAAACGTCCAATTAACCCTTTTTTTTTTTTTATAATGGAGTGCTTGCATCGGCACTCATGGTGTCAATCTTTTGCCTACGTGTCACGATTATGTTGAAAATAAAATTTAAAAATAGAATTATAATAATTGTGATGGACAGAAAAGTCACATCATCAGAAAGTGATTTAAAATTTATGGGCCCTTCCACCAAAATTATTTCACAGATTAAAATGATCATAATAGATTTTATTATATTACTATCAATATGGTATTATTTTTTTGAAAATAATGAATGGAGGTAAATTACACACGTTGTAATTATAGTAAAAATAATTTGATACAACCAAATTTGGAAATAAATTTACAAAAATTTAATGTAACATGAGAGACATTATTAAATATCATGGAGTGTCAATATCTCAAAAATCAAATTAACTATATGATGTGGACTTTTTGTCACAAATTTGTACAATTACTATTTTATCACATAAACTTAATACACTGATAAGAAAATAACGGTATTAGTGCTGATGTCGATAATTCGTTTAAATTTAATAGAACAAATTAATAAGTCAGGAATTGCACAGGCTCGCTTACACCCATATGCTGACCACATGTAGCTTGATTTTCCTCCAATAATACCTGACCTAACCAGGGCCCCACAGGATACCATTTGCTTGACTTATGCCAATCCTGCACAGTCGTCCATTTTTTTGGCGTTTTCTTTGCACTAGATTTTTGCATCAAAAAAATAAAATAATAAAATCTGTGCCATCCTCCTTTAAAAATATTTTGATTATATAATAAGAGTAATACTATTTGTATATACTTCACATAATTTTTATACCGAAAGTGATCACATGACAGAATATGTGTGATTTTATAGTATTATTTGACTAGAATATCACTAAAAAAGGATTACACATATTCTAATACATTACACTCTTAGTGTGAAGATTGCGTGAAAAATATACGTATACTATTGTTCATATAATAACATATGATTCCATAACCTTTGAGAGAGAGGAAAAAAAAAATTAAAATAATATTATTTTGAATCTTATACTTTTTTAAACATCGTAAAATAAAAGCACTGAATTCAATTTAGGTCGGTTATTTTATATTAATTTTTGGTAAGAAAGAAAACCTTGTCATTGTTAATTAACAATGACTAGAAACAGCATTACACGGTGGGTGGGTTATAAAGAAAAATAAAACTGAGTCAAGATTCGAAATGGGTAAACTCCAAAACGTGATGAGTGAGGAGAGGCACAGTGGGCTACGGTCCCCATCGGGTGGAATGGATTCCACGATTCGTTCTTGGTGCATTTGAAGAAATAGAGAGCGTGAGAGACCCGCGGCTTGTTTCGATAGTGCCAGCAGGAGCTGGCATCTCCACAACTTTCCAAATCAAAACCCCGATTTCGTAGTAGCATCTCCGGCCCTGCGCTGGTGGTGTGGTGTGTCCCTTTTCTCGATGAAAAATCAATTGATCCTCTGATTTTTCTTTCTTTCTTTCTTTTTTGGTGATTTCTGCTCTGGGATATTGGCGAAATCTGCAAAGACTGGTTCTTAAATGATGAATGGCTTTGGAAGTGAGAGAACGCCTCTGCTGAATCGGGAGGTAAGGTTTCCAACGATCAATTTCTATTTTTCCCTGTGTAGTTTGCATGTCAGTTGCCGGGCATTCATTGATGATCCAGTTCTGAGAGCATGTCAATTACTGGGTGTTGCTAGATTTTAGCTGTTTACTAGTTGCTCATGTGGTGTTCTCTGATCCCGTGCTCATATTAAACGGTTTATAAACGCTGGCTGCTTCGTTTAGATTTTAGTGTTTGACCCTTACTTCGGTTCTTGCGTGGCTAATTTTTCCGAGTGTAGTGGGATCTCTAGCGTCCGAGGGATAATTTGGTTTTTGAGTGTTCGAGTATCTATAGCCTTTTCAACTCTTACTTCTCTCGTAAAACATGGGGTTGCCTCTCCCGGTGCTTACAAGGTGTTTGCTTTTTATATTTACCCTTGGGAATTTGAATTTGGCAATAAATAAGCTCGCGCTAGTCTGATTTTGTTCTCAAATTCTTGAAATTTCTCGTCATTCCTTTGATAAATTTACACTTTGCTTAGGCGGGGAGAAAGAGAAATAATGCCTCAGAAGATGGTCCTTTGACAGACCTAGAGCACGGGGATGCGGTTCCGGTAATTAGATCATTTAATGTTAATTTCCCCCCCCTTTTTTCCTACAACTGATTTCTCGTCAGATTTGCTTATTTCATTTTTATATTTTTGGAAAATTCAGGCTGCAAATGTGGGGTTTGCTCGAGTACTATCACTTGTAAGCCAGTGTTCCTTCATGCTTGAAAGCCAACCTATGCTGTTGATCTTTTCTACTTCTAGAGCTCAGTAGTCTACATCTTGTTACTTTTGCAGGCAAAGCCTGATACAGGGAAGCTGATTCTTGCCACAATTGCTCTATTAATTGCTTCGACGACTAGTATCCTAATTGTGTGTAGTATGTTGTATATGGTTTGGTCTCTCATTCTGTCTGAGTTTTTAAAAGTTACGTTACAACTTATTCTTTCTTTTTAATTGTAATTTTGCAGCCAAAATTTGGTGGGAAAATAATAGACATTGTGTCTGGAGGAGATATCGAAACACCTCTGCAGAAAGCTGAAGCATGGAATGCAGTCAAGAGTACTATACTATACATATTTTTGATTGTTATAATTGGGTATAGCGGCTGCCTTTGTGCCTTGTTTACTTATTCTTTTTTTTTTTTTTTTGGTTCCTGAATCAAAAAAAAAAAATGTACCTTGTGTCGTCAAATAACTGTAGTCTGAACTCCTAGGTTGCATTTGGATGGTGGAAATGGGAACAGGAATGGGAAAGGGAAGGGAATGGAATGGTCATTCCTTCTTTATTCCCATTCATACATTCTGTTTGCTCAATTATGGAATGGAATGAGCCTGCAAGTCACTTCAAATATATTTATAAATACAAAATAAATAAATAAATTATTGGAATGTTGTGTGAAGATGTTTATGGCGCCACGCAATGTCATAGGAGTCATACAGTGTCATGGATCACGGTGTCATGCTGCAATTGGAGATGGGAATGACGATTCCTACGTATTATGAGTGGAATGGTCATTCCCTCCATCGAAATAGGCCCTTAAATGTGTTTAGTCACTCAATGCATGCTCTGCGGTAGCACGGTAGAAAATTACCATTGTTAGTGATCAAACTTTAATTATTGATATCTATCTCCATTATAATATGTTGCTCCAGCAAAAAGTTCTTCCTGATTAAGTTCATTCCCATACTGCGTGATGATTGACTAATTCAGGCCATATTTTATTTCTTTCCAGCTCAGTTTGTTCAGCACTCCGGGCCTGGCTGTTTTCTTCAGCTAGTGAAAGGGTTGTTGCTCGATTAAGAAAGAACTTATTTAGTCACCTTGTCCACCAGGTATGAAATTTATGTTATTATTGCTGCTCTATTTGGTTGCTGCAAGTTGGCTTTTGCTTTAGTTTTCCTTTTGTTGTGGCGATCAACTGGTGATTTATGAGTTTTGCAGGAAATAGCGTTCTTTGATGTTACTCGAACAGGGGAGCTCCTAAGCAGGCTCTCTGAAGATACCCAGATAATAAAAAATGCTGCAACGACCAATCTTTCTGAAGCACTAAGAAATCTATCAACTGCTTTTATTGGCCTTGGATTTATGTTTGCAACGTCGTGGAAGTTAACATGTAAGGAATTAGTCAAGCACAGAGACATGACTTTTTTTTTTTTTCCCATCAAGATTTCATGATATGTGACATACTGATTATTATATTAATTGTGTTTAGTGCTGGCTTTGGCTGTGGTGCCGGCCATTTCCATCGCTGTACGTAAATTTGGGCGCTTCCTACGTGAGCTTTCTCACAAGACTCAAGCTGCTGCTGCAGTAGCTGCTTCAATTGCTGAGGTTTGTCTATGCATTCAGTAATTTCAATTTCACTTTTAAGCTTTCAACCCTTGGACTTTGAAAATTTCGTGGAACCTTGCCTTAGAGTAAACAGTTTTAATCTGTGGAAGGAAGTCTAGAGTTACCGCAAATTTTAACTTGTGTTAACAATCCGTACAATTGGAGAACAATGATGAGGTGTTATAAAGCACACTTATATGTATTTCTGTCTTAATTTGTTACATTGTCTTTGATTTCAGATGTTGACGTGTGTGTGTGTATAGAGAAATGTTATAATAAGCATACTTAATGTTACCATAAAATGAGCATAAATCACCTTGGACCAAGGAAATTTCACCCGTACGGATTGAAAGAGCATATGATAATATAGGAAGACCTACCAATTTTAATGTAGTTATGTGATGCATAGGGTCTTCGTCTATAGGATGAAAGTTACAGCTGCTAGATCTCTTCATGTTTCAACATTTTAACTGTAGGCCCTCTGTATCACTAAACCGTATGAAAGTTGGCAAGTCCTATTTTTTCACTCTTTTAATTCGTATGGATGAAATTTTCGAAATAGGTCTGAGTTGGTGTGTGCTCATTTTGTGCTTGCATTAGGTTTGTTTATTTTAAAACTCATAAATGCACAACATGTATTTATTTTTTATTATTTATTTTTTTTATTCACAAAAAAAAAAAAAAAAAAATTGCTTTGGGGGGAGAGTTTGGGGTTGGGTATGAGGATATGATTTGTGAGAGTGCAATGAATGAAATTGATGCATATGGGTTGCCTATGAAAAGTGTGATATAATCCTTCTTTCTAGAGGTTGAAATGTAAAAGATTTCAAAATTATTTCATTGGTGATGCTCAATGTCAAACTATAGTAAGAGGTAATCAAAAGTATTGGATAACAATTCTTGAGGAAACTAGTAACGTTCAAGAACTTCATTGTTAAATTTTACAGAAATACTGGATTTACACAGTACTGATCTATTGAAGTTAGGACAACACATAGTTTAAAAACTCCCCACTTCTGCGCAAAATACACCCATCCACCCACGTAGTTTAGTCCAGTACATCTGGTCCTTGCTAATAAATAAGTAAAACTTCTGTTATTAATATCAATTGCAGTCGTGTAACCTTAAATTGAGCTTGTTAAGTAGAACATCTTTTATTAATATCAATTGCAGTCGTGTAATGTTAAATTGAGCTTGTTGTTTAGGAAACTTTTGGAGCTGTTCGCACAGTAAGATCTTTTGCTCAGGAAGGTTATGAAATTTCGCGCTACTCGGGTAAAGTTGATGAGACATTGAAGCTTGGACTAAAACAAGCTGTGAGTTCCTAGAACATTTCTCTCTCTCTCTCTCTCTCTCTCTCTCGCTTTTGATCTCTAATGTTTTCTGCTGCAGAAAGTAGTTGGGCTCTTCTCTGGTGGTCTAAATGCTGCTTCAACACTCTCGGTTATTATAGTAGTGATATATGGAGCTAATTTGACTATCACAGGCTCCATGACTCCGGGTGCTCTTACATCCTTTATTCTGTATAGCCTCTCAGGTATATCTGTAGATTGCTTTCAAGTGAGCAGAAATACCATTTACTGTTGGTAGATGTGTCATCTTTGTGTAAACTTATTATTATGTTGTGTTATTTGTCAATTCAAACTTCTAAGTTTAATCAACTTCCACTTGATTTTTTGTACTTGCAGTTGGATCTTCTGTATCTGGACTTTCTAGTTTATATACAGTAGCAATGAAAGCTGCAGGCGCCAGCAGACGAGTTTTCCAGCTTCTGGATCGTGTCTCGTCCATGCCACAGTCAGGAAAAATGTGTCCTTTGGGGTTAGTATCCTCAAATTCTCTTTCTGCTTAATTGGTCTACTTTCACCCTTGTGTCTCCAAATAAAATAGAATAGAAGAATTTAAGCCTCTCTGGAATTCTAGGCATCATAGTGCATTATTTTTATGGGTAAAATTCAATCCATCTTTTCCCACTTATAATTTTTTGAGACCTGGGATCATCACTGATCGACTCCATCCACTCCTGCTGTTTGCAAACAAATGTACATTGGTGCACTTTTTGGGACCAAAGCCAACTTGTTGCATGATGTTTTCATAAGAAAATTCAAATACATTAAAAATGTCAAATAGTCCCCATCAGAAATTTCTGGCCACTATCTTTTTACTAACATTAGAAAATTTTATGAAGGAAAAAAAAAAACATGAGAACCTTGTTGTCTTGTCTAGTAAAATATGGTTTGTAAGAGTATTAGTGCTGCCATTTATTGTAGTGATCAAGATGGAGAAGTGGAGTTAGACGATGTCTGGTTTGCCTATCCATCGCGTCCAAATGACATGGTGCTCAAGGTATGAATTTATCTTTTGACTGCTATGCAGCTTCAAAGGTTCATCAATTAGGCCCTTCAACAGTTTCATTTTTCTGATGGACTTTGAAATCTCAGGGAATATCATTAAAACTGCAGCCTGGTTCAAAGGTTGCTCTTGTTGGTCCAAGTGGTGGTGGGAAAGTAATTCATTTTCTCCCTGTTGTTTAGGCTCTTTTTTTCTTCCCCCCCCCCCCCCTTCATTTTATATATAAGAATTTAGTGAATTAATTAATTAATTATTTATTTTGGCTTGGAAGCTTAGGCTAGAGTATTTTTCATGTACTTATTTATTCTGTGTTTATGCTGCAGACTACAATAGCCAACTTGATTGAAAGGTTTTATGACCCCATCAAGGGGAAAATCTTGCTAAATGGGGTCCGTTTGGTCGACGTATCACATGAACATCTGCACAAAAAGGTAATCATGGTATTACATATTGCATTTTGCATCAAAACTAGAATTAAATGTTGTCATAACGTGGTATGTTTTCTTTAAGCGATAAGATAAATAAATAGACATAATTGCTTAAATTTAGAATAAGTAGAAAAATATGAAGAATGCTAGTGCACTGAGCTTTTTGTCCTTGACCTAAATGAGTTTAATATCTAACTATCTCAGATTTAACCTAATTTTTCCTTTTTATGATATAGGTCAGCATAGTGAGCCAGGAGCCGATTCTCTTCAACTGTTCCATAGAGGAAAACATTGCCTATGGACTTGATGGCAAAGTCAGCCCTGTTGATGTAGAAAATGCAGCTGTAGGATCCATTATTTCCCTCCCTAAACTGTGAGCTAAACTAAACCAAGTAAACCTCTTTCCATGTTAATGACATTAATGTTGAAAACTGCAGAGAATGGCCAACGCGAATGACTTCATATCAAATTTCCCGGACAAATATCAAACCCATGTCGGAGAGCGGGGAGTGAGGCTTTCAGGTGGTCAGAAACAGAGGGTAGCCATTGCAAGAGCGCTACTTATGAACCCTAGAATCCTTCTCCTGGATGAAGCCACAAGTGCTCTCGATGCTGAGAGCGAATACCTAGTTCAGGTAAAACTGAAAATATTCACCTTACAGTACAATCTCTTTTCTCGTTCCCCGAAAACTCCGTGCATTCCAGTCCCAATTAAAATGACAATTTCTTTTTCTTTTCGCTTTTTGCATATTAGGATGCGATGGATTCTCTGATGAAGGGAAGGACTGTTCTAGTTATAGCCCATAGGCTGTCAACTGTGAAAAGTGCAGATATGGTAGCAGTTATCTCTGATGGTCAAATTGTCGAAATGGGAACTCATGAAGAGCTCCTTAATAAGGATGGCATATACACAGCTCTGGTGAGGAGACAGCTTCAAGAACCCAGAACTGAAGTGTAGTGCCAAGCAGGTCTTTACCTGTAAGGTAATTTGTGGCAAAACAATTAAGTCTGGAACTGGACTTATTCTGCTTTCCTGTTCTCTTAGAGAAGTCCATGGATAGGGATCAAAGCAGACTCATGTCAGTAATTGACATTTTGATGTGCTGATCAAGTGTATCAAAGTGTTTTTATAATTTGTGTCGAATCAATGTTATGGGGTTAAGTCCTTGTTTGTCACCCCACCACTCATTCTCACTGCTAGGGCGCACTTGTTTCCTCTTCTTATACATTGAGTTGCACAGACAGTATGGTTAAATTGAAGGCGTGGTGATAATAATGAAAAGAACTGATGCTTCCTAGATGGGCATAACATTGCCCAAAATAAAATAGTAGAGGCATGGAAAACCTGATACTGTTCCTTTGACTATAATCATAAAAATGTTTTTTTTTTTTCTATGCTACCACACTCGTCTTAAATTCCCAGCTGCCTTTGCAAATCCTTGCTTTTCTTAATTCCCTCATCATCAATGCTCCAATCCACTTCGTTTTGGATGATGTGGACCTCATTCTCCTCCAGCGATGAGGGATGAGCCGCATGATTTCTGCTGTTGATGCCATGGCCGGAGGAGGAACAGGACAAGGGACAAGTCATGTTGTTTTGACCATTGACACCATGACTGGAGGAGGGAGAGAACAAGGGATGATGTGCGTTGTTTCAGCTGTTGACACCATGGCGGGAGGAGGGAGAGAACAAGGGATGAGTTGCATGGTTTCTGCCATTGATGCCATGGCCGGAGGAGGAGAGAACAACGGATGACTCATGTTGTTTTGGCCCCAGATGCCATGGCCAGAGGAGGGAGAGAACAAGGGATGAACCGCAGCCATTGACGCCATAGCCAGATGAGAAAGAGATGATGGGATGAGTCGGCCGTTGACACCACAATCGGAGAAGAGAGAGGAGGAATGAACCACATTGTTTAGGCCTAAAGAGGAGGAGGAAGGGAGAAAGGAATGCCCGGTGGTGGCCTTGTCGTATTTGTTGCTAGCTGGGTACCCTTGTCATGGTAATAATTGATCAGAATGGGTTCTTGTTGATCTACTATTTGCACCGCTGCTGGACACGAATCACCTTTCTCGACATCGATGGGCTGTGGTTGTTCGACGCCACTGCCTTCCCCGGAGCTCATACTAGCTTTGTAATAAAGCCTTCCCTGGAGTTGTTAGCTCTAACATGCAATACGAAAGAGATTTGGATATGATTTATGGGTCTCTCAGCAAAGAAGCCTCAAATCCCCATGAAAGTGGGCAAAGAGTGGCCCCTCATATTTGTGGGCATGAATGTCACATGATGCCACTGTCCCACCGGCATGAAGTGAGAGTAGGGATAGTATGGATATGCACCCTCTTGTCATCTGCATGTTGTTTAATATGAGAAGGTTCGTCGAGGGCAACTCATGCATGATCCACCCTTCTTTGGAGGCATCCGATTATAGAAAACCTGCTTCTTCTTGTGCCCAAGAGGTCTTCCTCGAGACAAAACCTTTCAATCACTTCCGGTGGCGTTCCAGAATCCGGTGTCGGTCGCGTGGTTTGTTCTTGTTCTGTTCGCGTATTTCCAGTCTCTTGGGACCAACGATTGTTTCCTAAGTCTCTGTGTATATAAATAATGATTTTTCAAACACAATTCATTTGTTATTATAAAAAATAAAACTGAAAATAAAACCCCGTTTTGAGATGTCAGTGCACATAATTAGTGTTGAAAATAAAAAATGGAGAATTGGACAATTGAAATATTAAAATATTAAAATTCAAAGTTTCTTATATACTGAGAATACAAATGAAGGAAAAACAAAGATGTCTTAACCTCTCGAATACTTCACTCAAAGTGTTGCTACACTTTTTCTCTCTTTCTTCACTTCCTTCCTTGTTGTTCTTGCACACATCAATTGCATAACATTGCCTTATTTGTAAAACACACCTCGTCACACTTGCACAACTTGTACCACTTACACAACTTGCACACTTGCACCACTTGCAAAACTTGCACACTTGCACCACTTGCACACTTGCACTTGCGCCACTTGCACGACTTGCAAATTTAAAGATCTATTTTATAATATTTTAACAGGCTCCCTTAAAATGAACTATGAAATCTGACAACTTCGAGCATTGTCTTCAATTTCTCAAATGAGCCTACCTTTAACGGTTTTGTTAAAATATCCACAATCTAATCTTCATATTTACAAAATTCAAGCTTGATTTCACCATTAGTCACAAGCTCGGGAATATAATGATACTTGATGCCGATGTGTTTGCTCCTCCCATGGAACATAGGATTTTTAGCTAATGTGATAGCCAATTTATTATTACACATAAATTTTGTAGGATCATCTTGCTCATCCATTAACTGTTTGAGCATCCTACGAATCCAAACTGCTTGGAATGTTGCAGACGTTGCAACCATGTACTTAGGTTCAACTGTAGATAGTGCAACAACTTTTTACTTTTTCAAGGACAACGAAAACGTTCCTACTCTAAGAAAGAAAGCATACCCAGAAGTACTTTTTTGGGTTTTCGTATCACTTGCCCAATCATTATTTGTATACCCTACTAAACTAAAATTGTTAGAGTACGAATAAAAAATTCCATGAACTCTCGTATCTGCCACGTATCATAAAATACATTTCATTGCTTGCAAATGTGATTAGTAAGGCCTCACCATGAATTGACTAATAATCCCAACTGCATAAACGATATTTGGTCTTGTCAAAGTCAAATATCTCAAGCTGCCAACATTACTTTTAAAATAAGTAGGATTTATTAGTTCTTTGCTTCTTTCCTTCTGTAGTTCCAATCTTTCCATTATTAGAGTTCGGATCGGATTTAGCAACTCCATCTTGAGATGCTTTAAAATATCATTGGCATATGCATAACCTAGAGATTGCTCGACATTTGCCTCCTCTCTAAGAACGCAATTCAGGAAAGCTGATTTGACATCCGTCTGAAGGATTTTCCATTGATTATGAGCTGCAAGTCCTACAATCATCCAGATGGTATCCATTCTGGTGACTGGTGCGAACACCTCAATATAATAAATTCCAAGTTTTTGCTTGTAGCCTTTTACAACTAGCCTTGCCTTGAATCGATCCATCTGACCGTCAGGCTTGTACCTCGTCTTGTACACCCACTTGACACTGATTGCCTTTTTAGTGGATGGTAAAGAAGTCAATTGCCATGTGTCATTTTTCTCAATCAAATAGATCTCATCACTTGAGTCCACCATTCATCACTTGCTGCATCTTCATAGGAAATCGGGCTGTAATCTGAGAAACAAATAAAAATTAACTAATGTTTCATCATTTAAGTCATCATCTCTGTCATTGTCTATTGTGACCACATGATCCTGTAAGTGAGCCGGCACCACCCATATTCGTTTTGGACGTTATGAAGTTTCCGTAATTGCTGATTTTGTCGGTAAACTGCTTGGTAATGATTTGGGTGTGACCTCCTCATCTGGTTCATTCTTGGTGATAACACCTTTTTCTTTGTCGTCTTTTATGTTCCATGTCTAAGCTTCTTCTTCAACAAATTGAACATCTCTACTTACGATCACCTCCCCTGTTGTGATATCCTTAAATTTACATTTAATCTTAATTTGAAATAAGTGGTAAATATAAGACTGAAAATTAATAGATGGATGTGATATTTGTGTTAAATGAAGGATCGGAGTAAATAAAATGATGAAATTAGGAACCTAATAATTATTCAAGGATGGCAAATATGGTGAAAGGTCGGATAGGTGGACATATAACACATGATTATTTATTTATGCATATAGCTAATGCATAAGGTAATAATTTTATACGTGTAAGTTATAATAAAATAAAATAATATGTTTATTATCTTTTTATATATATATTTATATATAATGTTTGGCAAATATATGCATGGCTAGAGAGTGAGAGATTAGTCACTAAGTCTAGCTAGTGACTAACAAGCATAGGCAAGATACGTGTTAAATTTATACATATATTATTATTATAATATAACTTTTAGTTGGTGTTGGCAAACCAATTATGACAATTGAAAGCAAAGGAATCAGAAGAGGCTGAGAACGTCTGAAGAAAAAACCAGAGAATAAAGTAAGGGGAAAAAAAAGAGAGAAATGCGAGGAAGGATCGTGAGCTCATGGAAAGGAGGGGAAAAAAAAACTAATCTCAACTTCACGAATCATCTAGGTAAGGGTGA
The DNA here is from genome assembly GCA_034195605.1 of Santalum album. NCBI lineage: Eukaryota > Viridiplantae > Streptophyta > Magnoliopsida > Santalales > Santalaceae > Santalum > Santalum album. The sequence continues at coordinate 12,797,377 of CM067260.1, read as the reverse complement.
TCTATTTTTTTGTAAGAAAAATGTCATTCTTTTACTTTGATTTTATTCTTTTGCGAGGAATTTCAGTTCTTTTGTTGAACCGTCTTGATTTCTCACGAATTAAGTTGAAACTATTAGTATTTGAGTCCTATTTGTTGTTCCGGACATTGTTTGGCATGTCTATATTGATTTGTTCATCCGAATTGTGGTTGCACTTGTTATTTGAGCCTGATTTGTTGATTGGGCTGCATTTGAGAATAACCATTTGAACACACCAACTCAATTATTGCCATTTTAATGGTCGAAATCCCAGACGTTGATTTGAACGTGGTTTAAACTATTTGTTCATTCCCACTTGTTATGTTGGTTGTTGAATGTTGCGTTTGAACCTATTGACTGAGATAAACAACCGCGAAAGTGAGTATGAGTAGACCCTGTGCTTAGGTTAATGTACGCATGATCTGTAATGGCTGGTTGACGGGCCCCGATACATTGAGTAGACATTGTGTTTGGGTTAATGCACAAAAGTTGGACCACGTGTCTGGGTTTGAATAGACACACCGTTTATGACCTTATGGGTCGGTTGATGGTTCGAGCTAAACTATGTTGAATTTGTTGTATTGATCTTTCTTAAACATGCACTTAATTGATTATCCCTTATTGAGTGTTTAGTCACACTCACCCTTATCGATTGAACCTTTTTCCGGTAAATTCTTAAAAGACGAGTCGTACGTGGGTGGTGACCGCAACAAAGGGGAAGGGGTCGCCAATAGTTAAAATTTTAAGCGTTTTGTCGCTTTAAGCTGTCTCTTGGGTTGTGATAAATTTTGTAATATAATATTAAGTGTGTTGTATACGGTTCTATTTCCATGTTAATAATAGGGAATCATTTAGTGAATGATGGATGAGTGCACCCTTGTACACCTGTTCAGTGTATGAAAGGTGGGGGTGTCACACCTGTAACTGAGTTATATAGTTTATAACCCTTGGTGACATCACTACTGCCAATAAAAATGCATTTTTAGCTTTTGTCATCTAGTTTCTTTCTTTGTTCTTTTGGCACATAGGGATATGCAATACACCTAAATACCCGCAAAAGCAGACATCTGGCTTGTTTTCACTCCACGCTTCTTCTGGAGTTCTCTCGAGAACACTTTTTGTTGAGCACCTGTTTAACAAAAATACTATACAAGCAACAACTTCTGCCCAAAAAGGCTTTGGAATTGATTTGACTTTTAACATGCTTTTGGCCATTTCAAAAATTGTTCAATTTTTCCTTTCAGCTATACCATTCTGTTGTCGTGTATAGCTAGCATTCAACTGTCATTGGATCCATTGATTTTTGCAATAGTTATTGGATTCATTTGAAGTGAATTCACCACCTCGATCAAATCTCAACATTTCGATATTAAAACCACTTTATTTTTCAAAAAGGGCTTTAAACTATTTAAATTTTTTAGAAGCTCCAAATTTTTGTTTCGGAAAATACAACCAAGTTTTTCTAGTAAAATCATCGACAAATATTAAAATATGTCTTCGAGTGACTTTACCTCAACTGGGTCACAAATGTCAGTGTGCACCAATTCCAAAGACTGCTTTGCTCTTGTGGCTTTTTTGACTAGAAAAGAATTCTTGTGTTGCTTTCCAAGGATACACCCTTTACATGGGTGATCAGGAACTTCTATCAAAAGTAACCCTGTTACAATCTTTTTTTTGGACCAATAATATAGTGCTTGAAAATTTAAATGTCCAAATCGTAGATGCCATAGCCAATCACTATCTTTCATCACCGTTGAAAGATTCATTATGGTCTTCGGTTAGAGAACCAAAGGGAACATCTAGTTCTTTGTCATTTGCACTTTTGTTATCATCTTGTCGATTTTGCTTTTAATGGTGCAAATTCCATTCTAAATGTCAATTTTGAGCCCTTTTCGAAAAGTTGACCAATGCTTAACAGATTCCAAAAATGTCTTGGCACGAAATAGACATTCGCAATCATGACATTTGTGCCATCTTTTGATTGTATGTTGATGTCACTTTTGCCCATTACAGAAACTTTAGACTTATTCCAAAAATTGATTTCTCCATGCATGGATTCGTCCACTTTTGAGAATAACTCCCTTTGTCTAGACAAGTGATTGCTACGCCTAGTGTCAAGGTACCAAATACTTTTACACTCCACATCCAACTTGTCCATTTCGTACACGAGCACCATATTTTTAGTAGCATCGGCAGCATTTGCATGCTCCGCCTGCTCAAATGGCATTTTGGTTTGACATTCACTTTTGTAATATTCAAACTTTTGGCACCTAAAACAATTAACTTTAAACTTGTCTCGTCCACTAGTGTTGCTGTCGTTACCAGACCTTTCTTTGTAGAAAGTGCTAAAATTTCCACCTGTACATTGACCGCGTCCACGACCATGACCTCGTCCTTGGCCACCTTGGAAACTTCTCGATTTATTCAACTCGCTTGACTTGTCAAAGCCTGCTCTAGACTTGAAATCGAAGCCTTTTGATTCATTCATTTTTTGTGCGAGCTTAACGAACTCATCAACCTTTTAATCGTCATAGTTGATAGATATTGCGATTCCTCGATGGCTATGACAGGATAGTCAAACCTTGTGGTTGAAGATCGTATGATCTTTTCCACAACTTTTGTATCTTTGAGTTTTTCTCCGTTCACCCTTAATTGGTTCACCATGGATTGAACATGGTTAAAATATGTTAAGATGCTTTCTAAATCTTTCATGCACACAGAATCGAGATCACCTTGGAGCGTCTGAATTCGCACGCTTGACCTAATCATTACATCTGTAGGACTTTTGCAAAATGTCTCATATGGCGTTTGCAGTTTCTGCACTTGATATTTTTCAAATATTGGTTCTTCTACGGCTTGAAAAATCACATACAAAGAAAAGGGAGAGTAATTCTCAGAAAAGGGGAAATAACTTTATATTTCTCAATGATCAAGCCAAGTTGCCTTCATTGGACTTCTCAATCTTACCTTGAATTAGTTCATGCAGTTTCTTCATAATCTTTGCACGTTCTTCTGTGTCAAAATCAACTTTTGCATTCATGGGTGACGGAATCAAGTCAATAGGATTAATAGGGTTGGTGCCATATACAACATAAAATGGAGTATGACCTGTAATGGAGCTTGGGGCTCGATTGTAAGTAAATTTTGCATAAGCTAGCTTTGAATCCCAATCTTTCAAAATTTTACTCACTAGGCCTCTCAAAAGTGTTCCAAGTGTACAATTGGTGACTTCCGTCTAGCCATCAGCCTGTGGGTGACACGCTGTGCTAAAAAGGAGCGTAGTTCCTAGCTTCCCCCATAATGTTTTCCAAAAATAGCAAAGAAATTTGGAATCTCGATCTGACATAATGGTCTTTGGTACTCCATGCAGACGAATAATCTCCTTAAAGTACAAGTCAGCTACACTTTTGGTGTTGTCAATCTTATGGCAAGGAATGAAATAGCCATTTTAGAAAATTTATCCACCATGACCATGATAACATCCTTTGCACACTGAGTTCTTAGCAAGGCTACTATGACCATGCTCACATGCTCCCATGGTTGTGTAGGAATGCGAAGTGGAGCATACAAACCAGGATGGAAGTGATTTTTGGCTCACTAGCATGTAGCGTACCTGGCAACAATAGATTGCACATCTTTGGCCATGTTCTGCCAATAGAAATGTTCTTGCAATACTTCTGATGTCTTGTTGATGCCAAAATGGCTGGCAAGTTCTCCTCTATGAGCTTCTCAAACTAGGAGTTCTCAAGTTGACAGGAACACAAAGCTTATTGCCTTTGAAAAGAAAACCGCATTGCAACAAAAAGGCACCATTAACTCCATTTTTGCACCCCTTCAAGATGGAAGATAGGTCAGGATCTTAAGCATAGTACTCCTTTATGACCTGAAATCCAAGGACTCAATGATTGGATATGGCAAGAATAGAGTACCTTCTTGAGAAAGCATTAGCCACAACATTAGTCTTCCCAAGTTTATATTTAGATATAAAGGAAAAAGACTTGACGAATTCTACCCATTATGCATGTTTGCAACTGAGCTTGTGTTGAGCACTAATGTATTTTAGTGCTTCATGATCCGAATGCAACACAAACTACCTCAGCTTGAGATAATGGCTCCAATGATCTAGGGCTCTCATAATGGTATAGAACTTTTTGTCGTAAGTTTAATAGTTCAACCTGGCTTTGTAAAGCTTCTCACTGAAATAAGCTATTGGCCTTTGAGCTTGTAGTAGCATAACTTCTTTTCAATGACTTTAAACATTTGACTTCAAACATGGCATCAAAATTAGGAAAGGCAAGGACTAGAGATTCGCGAAGCTTCTTCTTAATGACCTCAAACGTTGCACTTCCTGCTTTCGTCCAATTGAAACTCTGCTTTAGACATTCTATAATTCGCTCCATGAGGGTGCTAAAATTTTTAATAAATTACCTATAGAATGATGCAAGTCCATGAAAGCTCCAAACTTCTGTGATGGACTTGGGAGTTGGCCACGATTTGAGTGATCCTACCTTGGACTGGTTGACAAAAGTTCCTTCTTTGAATATCATATATTTGAGAAAGACGGTGTTTGGATAGAAGAAGCAGCACTTCTCTATTTTGGCATATAGTTTCTACTTCCTTAATGCTATGAAAACTTGTCCCAAATGGGACAGATGTGCTTCCTCACTTTTGTTGCATATGAGAATATTGTCAAAGTAAACAACAATAAAACGTCCAATAAAGGGGTGCAGTACCTCACTCATAAGCCTTATAAAGGTGTTAGGAGTATTGGAAAGTCCAAATGGCATCACCATCCATTCGTAGAGTCCTCCCTCCATTTTGAATACGGTTTTTCACCAGTCTCCTTCCTGCATTCTAATCTAATGATGGCCACTACGAAGGTCAATTTTGGAGAAAATGGTGGCGCCATGAAGTTCATCGAGCATGTTGTCAAGTCTAGGAATGGGGTTCCTATACTTGATGGTGATGTTATTGTTAGCACGGCTGTCAACACACATGCGGTAAGACCCGTCTTTCTTTGGTACTAATAATGCTGGAATTGAGCAAGGACTGATGCTCTCACGAAGAAACCCTTGTGCTAATAGTGCTTCAACTTGTTCTTGTAATTCTTTAGCTTATTAAAGGTTATATCGGTATGCTGCCTTATTAGGAAAGGTGCTACCCAATACAAAATCAATTTGGTGCTCAACACCCCTCAAAGGTGGCAAACCTCCAGGCAATTCATTTGGAAAAATATCTCTGAATTCAACAAGTAGGGGTTGCAACATGGGATGTGGACTGAAAACACCTTTGCTATCATTTCCCTCAACAATAAGCAATGCTATAACTTCTTTTTTCTTATGTAAGGCCCTCTCTACTCGATCACCACTTAGAAACAAACTTTCTTTCTTTTTTTTCGCTCGAGGCTCATATGCTTAGGAGAGGCTCAAAGGAGTCAGAATAATATTCTTTTCCTCCTTTGTGATGGTGTAAGTATTTTTCTTACCATCATGCCTAGCATTTCTATCATATTGCCAAGGCCTCCCTAGTAATAAATGGCATGCATCCATAGGTATGATGTCGCACAAAACCTCATCAAAGTAGTTTTTTCCAATAGAAAAAGAGACTAATACCTGATGGTTGACATGGAGTTGCTTGCCATTGCTCAACCATTATAGCTTGTAGGGATGGAGATGAACTATGGTTGGCAGCCCTAATTTTTCCACCAGGGTGGTGGTAGCAACTTTGGTGCGACTCCCGCTATCAATAATAATGGAGCAAACACGTCCCTTGATGGCGCAATAGGACTGGAAAATGTTTTCCCATTGATCCTCCACTTTCTAGACCTTGGAATGTAAGGCATGCCGTAATATCAACAAATATCCTTCCTCTGGATTAGCAACTAGCTCTTCCTTATTGCCCACACCTTGTTCTTCACAGTTCTCCTCTTGATTGTTGGCTTCAAGTTGTTGAACTTCTTGAGCTATAAATGCCCTTTTGTTAGGCATTCAGCCTAAAAGTGTCCATAACCATGACACTTGAAGCACTTTTTCTCACTACGAACATAGGTGACTTTTTATTTTAGAAATTCTTTAATTTTTCCCTTTCCCTTTTGTTTAGGTAGGCTATCGGCTTTAGCTGAGGGGACACTATGTAAAGAACTCGACCTTTAGTCGTCGGGTCTTGGAGCTGCTGCCTTGAAAATTTTTCATTCTTTTTCCACTTTAATCGCCAATTTGCAAACGTTTTCAAATGTCCAGAAGTGTTGCAACTCAACTATATTGGTGATATCACGATTCAGACCCTTCAAGAATCACGCAAGTTTCTATTCAGGATGTTCAGGGGTATTCACATTTCATTAGAAGTTGCTCAAACTCCTGAATATACTCTTCAATGCTTTGATAATTCTGCTGTAGATTGTTGAATCTTATATAAAGATCTTTCTTGCAAGATTCTAGCAAGAATCTCTTCTTCAATAACTTCTTCAGCTTAGTCCAAGTGCGAACCCTATCCTTTCCTTATCGTGTTCGCTGAGCATGGATATTCTCCCATTAGAGGCTTGCATACTTTTTGAATTTAAGTATAGCGACCTTAAATCTTTTTTCATCAGAGTTTTCTCTATAATCAAATAATCGCTCCATGGCATTTAGCCAATCAAGGAAATCTTTGGGGTTAGGGACTCACTTCAAATTCTAGAACTTCAAGCTGAAGTCCTCTGTCATTCAACATCTAGCCTCCTTCCCCACCTGGATTCTTTATCACTAACATTATTAATGGATTCATCATCATACGCTGGCGGAGGATGATATTGCTGATGTCATTGAAGAGGTGGTGTTTGCTGACATTACTGCGGTTGATTGTTGTTGAGGACAAGATTTTAAAGGTGTTGGCTGATGAAACTCAACTGCTCTCTCATAGCATTCATCTCTCCTTTTAAAATGACATTGGCAGCCTCCCAGGGTGCAGGTAGAGATGATGACCCATAAAGGTTTGACATAGTGAAGTAATGATGATGGATTGCTCACCTTTCTAATCTAGGCTTGCTCTAATGCCAATTGATGCAGTGGGATTGGTGGGCTGAGTGAGCTAATATGGTTTTGAAGGATTAAATATTGATGAAAGGATGAAATAGAGAAAGAAGGGAAATATGGCCAAAAATGAGAAGTGATCAAATGTTCAAGCCTAATGGTATGAACAAATGCCACCAAGTCTGATCAAAACTTGAATAAAGAAAAGGAAGAGTAATTCTCAGAAAGATGGAAACAGTTTTATATTTCTCAATGACCAGGGCAAGTTGCCCTCCACATTAAATAAAACCATATTTCCATAGAGCACATAATATACAATATATTTAGTAGCAGACGAATTGTCATGAGGGAGCAGAATTCCCCAACTAGATATGTCCATAAAGTTTTTTTTTTTCTTTTATCGACTATGGATGAAAATGGAAAAATTAAAGGAGGAAGTTGTTTAATTTTGTTTGTATTTTGTTTTAGATAATAGTTTAATTGATTTCACGATAATTATTTTTTATAATAAACATGAGGCATGAGTCGTACGTATTTGAATTAATATGGTCCCTAGTACCATTTTGTATTTTTGCATCTTTGCAGTTACGATCCTCCGCCTCACTCTGAGTTTTTGAAATGGTCCCCAGCCCAGAGAGATTCACCCCCAGACTCTCCTGAATTGAATGTCCTACCAGAACTACTCAGCTCAAATCAAACCCTATTATTATTATTATTATTATTATTGTTGTTGTTGTTCTTCTTCTCTCTGTGTGTTCCCCAGATTCTGAAGAAAATGCATAAACTTCTCTCTCACGGGATCGTCTCTAACCTTTTGAAAAGCCGCCCCCAAAACCCTTCTCCTTTCCTCCGTTCTCACCCTCCCAAAACCTCCCATTCGCTCGCCCAACCTTTCATCTGCTCCCACTTCTCCTCTCCCCTTCCATCATGGCCGCCGTCTCTCAAACTTCTTTCATTGAAGAACATTTCTGGGTTTTTCTCCAGCTCTGTGTTCCCAAAGCCATCTTTACACAACAGCCTTCTGAAGGGAACGACTTTCAGTGTTGGGTTTCTCAGGGCTCACTTCTCTCGAAGAAGTTACGTGGTTAATCCATCATCTGGTTCTTACCGTCGCTGGTAAAACACCCACACACGAGAAACTCCTTTACTTTTTCATCTCTGCTTTGTTTTCAGAGAAATCAGGGAAAAGTACTGATGACTTGAATGGTATTAGTTTTTTTTTTTTATATACCTTTTTTCAGCACTGGTCTCTTGTTTCGGTTTATCTGATTAGCAAACAGAGGGAAGTATGTTATATGACGTTCTAATAGGAGGAGCGGGCGTTTGCAAAATGGGTTAGAAATCAAATAGATCATCTCAAATTGTGGCGTACAAGATGTCTTCCTTTTCACCATTATCCTACTCTTGATCACACACAGAATGTGATCAATGATAGTAACATTGTTCCTAATAGTCAAAAGTCCTTGTTGGATATGTATTTTTTGTCCACTGTGTTGGCAATTCCTTCGGGCTGGAATTCATGGGTAGGCTAACCAAATGCTGTAATCAGGATGGGTGGCGTCAGATAGCTTTTGTGCCCTGGCCAATGTTGAAGGCAGGTTGGTAGGATTTATTTTTTTCCTTCTTTCTTCATTTCAATTAGCCATTTGGGTTTCTCTTATTTGTTCGCATTAACCTTCCTGTGCCTTAAACAGCATGATGGCTCCAAAGTCCTTCCCTCCCGGGGCTTATTTGATCTGCTGAAACTCTGGGATGGGATTTATATTCTTGAGTTAATGCAGTTTGAAAGTGTTTTATTCTGCATTTGCTGCCTGGAAGGCTTAAAACTGTGACTGGGTCAACTGCCAAACATGGTGCTCCAAACCCATTTTAGGCGTCAGTTTTCACTTGTTTGGGGAGGGCAGTCACTGAATGCTCAACAAACTTGCTCCAACCCCATCTTTTCTTGAAGATTATTATTTCATCATATTGTCCAACTCTATTCCATTTTCAGTACTTATAGTCTATACATTGTTAAAAGGAAGATACACAGTTTTTTAACTTGTGAGTAATTGCAAGTTCTTCCAGCTATACTACCATTGTGTCTGAAGTGTACATTATTCTGCAAATGCATATTACTTGAACCTTTGCAATTAAAACATTCTCTAGATAAATGACAAAAGAAATTTGTTGTTCTTCATGGTCTTCAATGGTAATACTTTATGACGCAGCAAACTCGAAAGGTTCGTTGTGGGATTTCCTTGGTTAACAGATGCAGTTTTGCATGAAAAATGCATGATAACGAATGAATGTTATACTTCTACTGTGATAAACTTTTATTAGGAATGCATACTTCTAGCACACTTAATAAGTTCTCACTGGAGTTTAATAATTTGTATCCTGCTTGCAGGAGATCGTGGTTACCAGGAGCAACTACCGATGGTGTTGTTTTAGGCTTGATACTAGCTAATGCTGCTGTTTTTATGTTCTGGAGGGTTGCGGATCGTAACTTTATGTATAAGAATTTTACAGTGAGTTCTAAAGCATGATGTTGCCAATTGACGTTATTTCTGGATTACTAAATTTTGCTTTTCGACCTTTGCTTTAGAGCCATAAGGCATGCTTTCTTAGTGGTGAACTTTTAAAGGCGTGTGATTACCATAGCGGCCAGATATCCTTATGAGCATTTCACAAAATGAAGAAAATTTAAACTGGCAGTCTGGTACCCAACTTGTATATAGAACCCTTGGTATGGGATCAAGGTCACAGCTTCCTAACCCTTTAGCGGCTGCATGTTCGTGTATATACCCCAAAATTTTTTTTAGGTAGTCTATACGTTAAGTAGCCTTATTACTATTGACCAGAACAAGCGTTGCAGTGAGAATATGATCTTCTAGAATGGTCTTGGTTCACTTTAATAATAGTCTATCAAATATTTCTCCTTTCCCTGACTTTTTTATGGTATTTGTCTGAACAGATTTCATTAGACAATGTTATGAGTGGACGCGTGCACACAATGATAACTTCTGCATTCAGTCCACGTTCAAATTGAGCATATCGTGTCTAATATGATTGGACTTTACTTCTTTGGAATGAGTGTATGATCACATCACATGCCTTGGAATTCTCTCTTCAGTTTTTTTTTTTTTTTTTTTTTTAACATTTCTTGGTCAACTACTTTTCTGTTTAATTTGCCAGATTGGAAGGGTTTTTGGCCCTAATTTTTTGCTGAAGTTGTATTTTGCGGGGGCTATTGGTGGTTCACTGTTCTATTTGACACAGCATGCCTTCTTGGCTGCATCATCAAAGGTACAGCTGTACTCTGTTGTTATAATAAGGTGAATCATAGGAACGATCAAACTTGGGTTTGACACAGAGAACATGACACTTGAAAAAACTGACTTTCTGTTATAATCAAGTTTGCTTGTTGTATATTAAGGCTACATCACAAAACCAGTTGATAATGAGGGGAGTATTCAAATAGTGTACTTGAACTACAAGAATACCTATTGCCAACCCAATGTAGACTCTCAACACTCCCACCACATGTAGGAAAAATCTGGCCTCTGCATTTGCGCAACCTGATGCGGGACCCTCAACATTATACAATAGAGGAAACACCAAAACAGATGCCGTGCACATGCTGTCATGTGATTTGACAATATGTTATTTTTATTTGAAGAATTACATGTGTTTTTCAGTTGCATTGTAGATGGTTGTGCTTGAAATGAAATGTGTCCAAAAGGTAGAAAATGCATGCCATATGTACTTGAAATTTAATGATGTATAGCCACTTTGGATATAGATGGACATGACACATAGCATGCCCCTTGACCATTGTTTCAAGAAAAATAAAGATTTTGAGTTAATCGTCTTTTTGCCTTCTGCAGGGTAGACACGCATTGTTCATGGACCCATCAAGGATTCCAGGATTGGTATTATTTCTCATTTCTCACTCCCTCTCTTGTTTAGCCAAGCACATAGTCACATGAATGTGCATATGCATTTATGCACATTCTGATCTGCCATATAATTTCTTTTTCCCCTTGTGGATTTGTTTTTGTTTTTAGTTTCATTTCACTAGTAATTCTACTTCTGCCCTTCAGGGAGCCAGTGGGGCTGTTAATGCAATCATGTTACTCAATATATTCCTCTTTCCAAAGTCGACCCTCTATTTTGAATTCATTATCCCAGTTCCTGCCATCTTACTGGTGAGCTTGTCTTCTGAAGGTTTGTCAAAGAAGGCTGTAGTGAATGTTTAAATTTAATTCAGTAAATACTCAAGAAATGCTTCTGATTGTCACTTCAGGGAATATTCCTAATTGGGAAAGACGTGTTGCGGATAATAGAGGTATAGTTGCTTTTTTTTCTCTATCCTTTTCTTGTTAATGTCATGGAAGTCTGATGCACCTGCCTCAGTCACAGCCCTCATATTCGTTGCGTAATTTTGCCCGAAAAATATTAAGGGTGACAATCAAAAATTACTTCTTAATCAAGCAGTCCCTGGAACTTGATATTTTTGTGATTGTGGAATCACTCTTTTGTTGCATTGCAGGGAGATAGTCATATTTCAGGATCAGCTCACCTAGGTGGTGCTGCAGTTGCAGCCATAGCATGGGCACGCATTCGGAGGGGACGGCTTCTCTAAATTAGACGAGGGAACTGCCAGTATGGTGGGATGGTGGTGACAGAAATTTTAAAAGATGTGATTACTTTTTGAATGTGTTTTTCTTTTGTTTTCTTTTGTCCTTGCTAAGCAAACTGGGGTGCCTGTGCAGCAGCACCTGTGAGGATATATGGTTATTTACTTCTTGAATGTGTTAACATACTTGAGATAGTATTGTGTGGCTGGTGGAATGCACCACTATTTTTTTTTCTCATTTATTGATGCATTCAATGCGTTAAAAGGAGAAGTCAGAAAACTTATTCAAAGTGCTGATGGTTTTCTGCTTGTTTTCTTTCTTCTGTGTTTCCTATTACCACTACTGTGGTTTTTTTTTTTGTTGGTTCTTTTCAAGAATAATAATAATAATAATAATAAACAGAAAAAACAGAAAGGAGTTTTTATATCAACCCTTCGGGCTCATGTAATTTACATAAGTTGTTTTGGAAACTCATATTCGCTTTTCCCTTTGAATAAAGATAATAGTCATGCTGCTCTTTCCATGAACTTTGGTGTTGGGTAATGTAATCCGCTCTTGAAGAGGTCCCTCTGGTGCTCGAATCTCGACTGGACCGGCTAAGTCTTGTGATGTTAAGTCCTCACTCCCATTCTTTCCGCTAATACTAACGATTTACTGTATTAATCAGCATTACTCGCCAAATAACAATGTGTTTTTCTTATTTAAAAATTAATAACGAAATGAGGAAAGGAGGAAATAGGTATCAAGAGATGGCAAGGAATCGCAGCCGTAAAAAATGATAATAAAATTAAAAAAGTGGAGCTCTCATGCTGTTAAGGTTATGGTTTTTTATTTTATTTTTTATTTGAAACATTTAAAATAATTAAATTATATTAATAAAAAATCAGTTGGCCCATGGCCTTCCAACTTTCATTCATTACTCCCTGCCAAGCGCCGCTTGTATATATATATATAAATAAATAAATGCTCTCAAGTCTCGAACCCTTGTACATCTTTAAATGAACCTAAAGAGCTAATGAATGACCCCCCAGACCCACATCATCCTCCTTAGGCCAAATCAATTTACTTTAAATGTCAATCACACCAAACCCTCAAAGGGGTGTGTGTCCTTATTCAAATCACACCCCCTTGCACACAGAGCTCAACACCTAAATCCCCACCCTCCACCTGTCTTGTTCCACATCGTTTCACTACAAACTCAAACCGCTCCTCACATCTCATTGACAATTCGTTCCCCATTGTGCCCTCCTCATCTGGTTTCTTTCTGCAAATCTTGGGCTGGGTGTTGGTTCGTTCAGTTCCCGGAGCTCTGTGCCCGTTTTGCTTCTTCTCTGCTGCATGAGCTCAAATCCAACACCTTAGAAAAGGGCGGAAGAAATAAAAGCCCATTAAATCCCGAAGCCTGAATCTGAGATTTAAATCAAGAAAACCCATCTCTCCCTCTCCGTTAATTCCTTTCTGTTTCTATGAGCCTTGGGGTCATCGGGTGATTTATTTTTCTCGAGAAAATGAGGTGGGAAAGGGTGCAGCAACAAAGGGGAGGAGAAGGGGAAGAGGAGATGAATGGAATTTCTGGGCCAGGGAAGAGGTGGGGGCATACCTGCAACGCCATTAAAGGAGGGAGATTCCTCTACGTTTTTGGGGGCTATGGCAGAGATAACTGTCAGACCAACCAAGTTCACGTCTTTGACACTGGTGTGTGTGCGCGTGTTTTTTATTATTATTATTATTATTATTTTTTATTTTTTTATACTTTCCCATTTCAGATTGTTGGGTCGATTGCCTTCTCCCTCTCTTTCTGTCACTCTTTATATTTGGCCGTCTGCCATTTTATGTATCATGTTGATTTCATCTTGTTGTTGGAGTTTAATGTTGAGACTGTTTGTGATCTCTCTGCTGATTAATCCATGCGGTCTGTCATTAGGGTTTTATTTTTTATTAATTTGAAAATTCCTTCAATATTACTTTTTTATTTTTTTCGGAGAATTTGTGTAGATTCTCGTTTTGGTTTCATTGTTGTTTGCATAATGCGTTGTGCGTTAGAGTCTCTCTGTTAATTGATATCCTGACATTTTTTTTTCCAGTGGGCTATTAGTTCTTTCAATTAAAAGAAATTAGTTGTATAGTGGTTTAAACGAAATTTGAATGGATCTCTTTAATTCTTCATACATTTCACTGTGCTTCTTTCGTGTTCCTGTATATATTCCATTAAAGAATTCTACAAGATTTTTCATTCTCTCTCCTGTGTTTGTATTACTCAGTTAAGCAGATATGGAGTGAGCCTGTCCTAAAAGGTATACTACCCACAGCAAGAGACAGCCACAGCTGTACCAATGTTGGCGATAATCTGTTTGTCTTTGGGGGTACAGATGGGATGAGGCCTCTCAAGGATTTGCACATTTTAGACACTTGTGAGTTCTCTGTCTTTTGCTTTCCCTTTGAGTGACTTTCTTTTCAGCCTACTTCTCTCATTTAAGTTCTAGTTAGGCTTATATTTCAACTTGTTGAAGTAATTGGTATAGTGACTTTTATTCGGCTGAAGTAGCCTAATCACTTGTGGCTGAATCGGTGGTTATAGGCTTTGCTTTTTAATCCACGTGGGAAAAAAAGCTGGGTTTTCTGTCTTATGTTCTCTAATAGATGCCGGTACCAGCAGCACTTAACACTTGCAAATGTGTTGCATGTGCCTGTAGCTTCACATACATGGATATGTCCAAGCATAAGAGGCGATGGACCAGATGCACGTGAAGGACATGGTGCAGCACTAGTTGGAAGGAGGCTTTTCATTTTTGGTGGTTGTGGAAAATCTCCAAATAGTTCTTCAGAAGTTTATTATAATGATCTTCATGTATTGAATACGGGTTAGTTACTCGTAGTGCATCACTAATTTACATACCACATTGCTTCCCCTTTGGGCCATACAGGGCAGACTCAGTTTTAAAGTCATGTCAGTGAATTTCTATCCGTTGTAACATGTTATGCATTGTGGATCCTCTACTTTTTCATCACAAAGTGATTCACTGAGACATATAGCTGAGTGCAAAATAAAAGGCTCATACTTCCATTTATTTTTTACCATATATTTGCAGAAACTTTTGTATGGAAACGTACTACTACATCAGGCACTGCGCCTTCTGCACGTGATAGCCATTCTTGCTCGTCTTGGAAAAACAAAATTATTGTTATTGGTGGTGAAGATGCACACGATTATTATTTGTCTGACGTTCATATCCTTGATACAGGTCTGTTAGATTTAATTCAATTTCACATGGTAAATTTATGCCAAGATATTGTTCAGCTTGTAAAAGTAGCAGTGGTTTGTTCGCATGTTGTTTGGGCTGTACACTCATCCAAATACTTGTCTCGACATTTTTGTGTTTCAACAGATACCCTTGTTTGGAAAGAGCTGAACACTTCAGGCCAATTGTTGCCACCACGAGCTGGTCATTCAACTGTTTCTTTTGGGAAGGACTTGTTTGTATTCGGGGGATTTACTGATGCCCAAAATCTTTATGGTGATCTTCATATGCTCAATGTTGGTATGTTTTACATCATAATAATGCTGAAAATTGCATGCAAACTAGTATGAGTAACATGTCTAAAAAATTTTAATGCTAAATGCTTGAATTTTTTTTTGGTCATCCTCAATTCAGAATAAATGATTGAGACTGAATTATTTGGGATGATGCTCAGTTAAAAAGGGGAAAAAAAAAAAAAACGGTTCATATGGTCAAATATAGGTGGCAAGGTCTACGGAGTAGAAGTGAGTTTTAAACTTATTAGGTGAAATCCCCTTAGTCAGAATTTTAACTGATTTATTCGCTGAGAAAAGGGAATTTATGTTGATGTATTATTAAGGAGAATATAAATAAGTATAAGACAGGTTGAAAATCAGCAGCTTGCTGTTGGAATGATTTTATTTAATTCCAGGGTTTACAAAACCTGTAGGATGCTGAAAAATACCATAATAATCAATAATAATCTACTCAAAATCCTAATACATGAGATTTATAAATAGGGATTGATAACTTGGGCCCTTAGTGGACCCATTTATTCTTAATGCCAAATAAAAAATATCCTAATAATATCTTAATAATGCTCAGAATCCCAAATGATATATTAAATTCCAATTTCCTAAATTTAGATCTCCAAACTCAAAAATGGAAACTTCTTTAATATTCCATTGCTTTCTAAAATTCCCGACTTTTATCTTTAGAGCTGGGAAGTCTTCCTGCATCAGACGGGTTAAAGCATTTTTTAAGGATGCCAACAAAAGATTGTTAAAATTTGTTTATTGAAGGTTTTTCTGCATAGATTACTGGATTTTGGTGGTGATAAAATAAAGAAGAAAGATTGTCAGGATAGGAGGTGAAGAAGAAGGGATAAAATATAAAATGTGGAGTCTCATTGGAGTCTTCTTAGACTTTTGATGATGGAAATGGTGACAAGGATTTACTGCTTCTGACTTGAATTTGAAAATTTGTGAAAAGACCTTTGAAACACCTAGGAAAGGACCTTAAAATAAAAATAAAAATGGACATATTTTCTTCTGCCAAATAAGAACGAAATTTTCGAAAGCAGAACTGAACATCTAAAACATGATTACCAAGGGTGGATCCTAGTGAAGAAGGCTTTACAAGACTAGGAGAGGTTTGTTTGTCCTATGCCCTTTCTTGTTATGCAGAGGTGTTGTTTCCACAACTTGATTAAAACATGGTACCAAGCAGTCCAAGATTTATGTTAACAAATTCTTTTTTTTTTTCCGTATATCTTAGATTTCTCCAAACACAAGGATACCAGAGCCTAGAAAGTTCAACCGTACTGTACCATAAGTGTCCTATATCACATGCCATCTTAATGATATTCATCTGTTTGCTAGTCAACTATGAAGCTTACTTCTTTTATTAGAAAAATTGACATTCCTTTTCATGCCAATTTTTGGTGCAGAAACAGGATTATGGACCAAGGTGACGGCTATAGGTGATGGGCCTTCAGCCAGGTTTTCAGTGGCGGGAGACAGTCTGGATCCTGCAAAGGGTGGTGTTCTTGTGTTCATAGGTGGTTGCAGCAGGCAGCTTGAGGCACTGGATGATATGTATTACTTATATACAGGTTAGTTACCTTGATTCATGACATTTAGTTAAAAGTATACGTTTGTTATTTATTCAGAATATTAATTAAAATTCTGGAATTTTGTAAAAGGCGTCCTGGAAACTTTTTATGATGTTAATTTTCTGTCTGTCATATGTCATACTAGAGCTAATGGTTGAAAATGGACGAGATGAACAAAGAACAGAAAAATTGTCAATAAGGAAGCAATTAAAGCTGAAGTGCCAAGCACATCTATTTCCTCCAGTGCATAATAAAGCTCTGCTAACAATTGGGACAGATGTTGAATTGTGTCAACCCATGCCTGTGGCAATACATGGTCAACCAAGTAAGGATTTATTATCTTACAATCTAAATTGATTTTCACATGCCTACTATAAATTTCTGGGTAGTTCTAATACAGCACACATCAGTTACATGATTGCATGTTTTCAAAGTTCTAGTGCCAGGCACTTAGACCTATATAAGACTCCATGACTTGCAGTAATAAAATATATTCCTTCTGACTTTTGTAAAACAATAGTCATGATGTAACCATTATTATTAGTATTATCAGTTGTTTTTTTTTTTTTGGGAAGGGGGAGGGTGGGGAGTGAGGGTTCTGAATTCCTCTGTGTGATCTTTCCTTTTACTGGACAAGTGGTACCACTTCATGTTTGGTGAACGCGTGAACTGTAACAAGTATGAGCCTCAAGTTCATCATAACCATTTTATTGATGATGAGGATGTCATCATGACTTATTTAGAGCGCATATATTAAATATCCGCGTGAGATCAATCAAATTCTGATGTTTTCTTTTGTAAATCTTGTTACATTGAAAATTTCTGAGTTAATTGAGATGTTAGGACTGCACTTATGCTTGCTTTCTGGGTCTTGATTAGTGTTTGCATATGGGTTAGTAACCCTTGGTGTCCTGTTTATTGGTTTTTTTTTTATTTTTAAATTTATGATGTTTATTTCCTTAAAAGTCATTTTTATAAGAATTCAATCTTGTAGAAAGAGAAGTAACCCGAATGAGCCTAACACATTAGTTGCAGCGCACACTGTAGACCCTTGGGTGATTATAGCTGACTAAGACACATTGATTACTAACATGTCTTCTGAGGCGGAAAACATCTGAATTATTTATTTATGATCAGTAAAAGATAAACTTCCAATAAACAGAGATAGTTTATGGATGCCTCAGCCAAGGCGCAAGGATCGAAAGCTACCAAACACCTTGGCTATAATACTGTGATTGATGTGGGGCTCTTCCATCACTGCCCTGCCTGTGCTGGCAGATTGCTTTCTGCACATTGATCCAACAAGAGAATGGGACAGACATGACTGGGTTTACTTGGAACTGATCAATTTTCCATACTAAAACCAGTTGGCAATGGGGGAGTAACCCTATAGATACATCAAGCATCACAAGAACTAGTCCCTGATTGATTTGGGGCTCCCAATATTCCCACACCTACACACGGCACCTTGCACGGAGATCCAACAAGAGGGCACAAAATGGACTCTGGGCCAAACAAAATCTGGTCCAACTTTGGGCTGGACACGGCCTGGTTCAACTTCAGGCTGACACAACCTGGTCAAAGTTTGGGCCAAACACAACCTTTGCTGACGCTGGGCTTAACACTTCCTGGGCTTTAGGTTCCAACCTAAACCAATTGGCTATGGGGGTAAGAAGCTCAACAGGTCTATCAAGCTTCAGTAACTCTAGTTCTCGGTCAATGAGGGACTCTTCCACCTCATTTGGAAGGGATTTTTAGTGTGAAAGTGGCACTTAAAGCTCATAGAAATGCATCTTGTAAATGGGAACTGAATTTGAAATGTGATGATAATTATGTACATAAGGCAGTTTTTAAATGCAGGTAGACAAAATTTTCTGTTGCATGAATCGCAGCCTCTTCAAGGGAAAAGGTCATTCCAGGCCAAGGTTACCCAAAGCTTCCCACTTGGATATGCTATTGAGACAGCCTTAGATGGAAAGCCTCTTCGTGGAATATTATTTTCCAACAGGCCAAGCTCATTTCACGCAACTAGTATTTCTAATAGGTAAAAATAAATAATTATTCCCAGTTTAATCAATTTTCAGTTGTTATAGCTCCTTTTATATAAATTTTAAGTTCTATTGCTTGTATTCTTGTCAGAAAGAGGCCAGCTTCTGAGGTTAGTGCTGCTAATGTGCATACTGATCAGAATGGAAAATTGAGAACGGCAAGCCCCCTTGTGCAGAACAAAATAGATCATGGACAGAAAGATGGTGTTCATGAAAAGCAGCCAAAATTATCAGAACCCCAAAGAGCCCAAACAGAATCTGCTGCTGTTTCCGTTTTGACGACTCCAGCACCTTCAAATGTTGCTCAGACTGAGGAGGTGAAATTTTATTTCCACCATCATGGTTACTGAAAGGTTCTCTTAATTTTCTTTCCTTTAGAAAATCAAAGTCTCATGAATCTAGCCAAACTAGATTAGAAACGAAGTTGCCATTCTCATACTGAATTGCAGATCTTTAATTGGTGCACAAACAAAAACAGTGAAACAATTTAATAGAATTGCTAGAGACCTCCAAAGTTGGCTTCCATACGATTAACATCTATCTGGTCTGGTGGTACAGATGGTGCAATTCTTAATTCTTCTTAAGGAATTATTTTTTTGTTTCTATTGGAATGGATATTATGCATAGATGTTTGGATGCATGCGGTAGTTTTCCAATACAGACTATCAGCCTCAGGATGTTAAAGAAAATTGCAGATGCTTTCTGGAGCAACCTTGAAGCATTATTACAAACCATGTGATTGGAGCATCTTTCTCCTAAACCTGTACTACAAATTGACATTATAATTTTTCTTTTGAGTACCCTGTTTTGATCAACTTTTTGATGAAGAAGGGAAATGAAGGGGATTCAATGCGACTATAATCCCTTATAAACATGCAAACTCGTCCGCTCCAAATTGCTGGGAGGGGAAATGGGGAGAGAAGTGGAAAAAATTTACTGAAAGATTATTGGGAATACCTATATTGACCTTTTTTTTTTTTTTTTTGAAGTCCCAATATGCCCATAATGTGTTTTCGTCCTCCTATTTCACCAAGTAATTAATTCGTGTTTTGATTAAATGTAATATGGAAGTTTATTAATTCTCAACGGCTTGTAGGAAATTTTGGTATCAATGTAGATACTATGGACAATGTATTATTTAATTGATTGTAGATAATAAATTAGAAGACCAATAAATAATTTAGTGAGTTTGAAATTCCCATCCCCCTATCCTTGGATCTAAAAAGATGAACTTTTTCTTCTAATCAAAGTTATGCTAAGATTACAACCATTCTTCATAGCTCTTAAGAAAAATGTTTTAATGATGTATGCTATTTAGGGCCAGTTTGGGGGAGATTATAAAAAGTTGTTTTTGCCTTTTGGGAAAGCAAAAAAAAAAAAAAAACAACTCTTTGAAAAGTTGTTTATTATAATTTTTCTGAAAAGTTGTTTTTCAGCTTTCTTATGCATGTTTGAGATTTTCGGAAATCTGCTTTTAGCTTTCAGGAGATCTATGAAAAGCCTGCCTTTTTAGTAGAAAAGCTAAAAATAAGCTTAGTCAAAATAGCATTTAGACAACATGCTTTTGAAGGGTCTAATTGATGCGTAGTAAAAATTGAGCCTCTCTTCCTCTCTCTTCCGGCTCTTGAACTAATAAAGGGATCAGATCATCTCCCTTTCCCTACCCTTATTTGAAATGTAAACCAAACAAGGGAGAGGAATTAGTTTAACCTCGCTTCCTCTCGTTCCCCTTCCTCTCCTCTTCCACCTCCTCAATTCAAATATACCCTGAAAGGAGAACTGGAGTATATATCAACCATGCTCCAATAGTTTAGGCCTCAATTCCAATGTTAAAATTTGATTTTAATTTCCCAATGAGTCCAATGTAGTATTTTATTTAATCTCACGTATCAACTTTGAGTTTTTCAGGGGGACCTTGAAAATCCAGGTCCAGCAGTAGCACCTATTCTGAGCTCAGAAGATGATAAGACAAATAATGTGCCAGGCTCCAGCACTAGGGATTCTGAAGGGAATGCATGTTCTGCAGTGAAGGACCATGTCACTTTGCCCCTAAATCTAGGTGCGGCACTTTAACCATTATTATTACTTTCCATAATTATCAGTTACAAATCGAATGCCTATCTTCATGCAATTCACATCATTCAATAATATGCCTATCTTCATTCTATTTAATTTTCGTTTCTACTTGCTTGTGCTACTTTTTCTCATCAGCATCATTCAATCATTTTAGGCTGATGAGTGGCGCATTTTGAATGGTTGGCTGTAGGCCATAATATTGAAGTCCAAATAAATAAATTAAAGTGAGTCCATCAACAAGGTTTTGAAATGCATTTCAGAAATACACATAGATCAAACAAATTTACATTTGTTAAAACATGATGTAGCAACGAAGCAGCAAAGACCAAATTGTGAAACAGTGGATTGCCCTTACTTTTGAACCAAGTTATAGGAAGGGTAATTTCAAGTAGTGATACGATTGTCCTACCATCGCACATATTACACTTAGTGCTGCAAATTACTTGATATGTGGAAGTAAGGTTTTCTAGTGTGATGCATGAAGGTTGGTTTTCTAATGTGATGGATACTGTCTTTGTGATGGCAGATGACAGGACACCGACTACCAAAGAACCAAACCATCCAACAAATTCTATTTGAAACAGATGCGATTAACACACTTTTTCAGTTGACTTCTTGAATGTAGCTTGAGATACAAGCCACCAGCCATTTGTACATTCATCTTGTCAAGGTGATCATAAACTTGGCACAATAGGTGGTGTATGGAATCTACTAACTTAAAAACGACTGCAGTGTTCAACCTGTTGGTACCCACTCTGAGTATGATTATTATGATTTAAAGACGTCTAAGCCCAGTCGTATGTAGTAGTACATTTAAAGCTGTAGCAGAACTTTTTATTAACATTATTTTGGTAATTTAAGAGCTTAACTATTGCTGGCTTTCCTGATTTTATCAAGGGAAAAGAGGTAGGTCTTGTTTTGTTGAGTTTACCGATATCTTATCGATCTGGATATAAGTTCCTTAAATCAATTACTGTGGAAATACGCTTTCTTTGGGAAAAATTCCAAAATTATCTTTCAGAGTGAAATTCTTTTTTTTTTATTACCTTTTTGGTATGAAATTCAAAATTACCATTATTAGGCTGAGATTTGCTTTGAAAGACAGTAGTTCTTTTGCATCCGAGGGCTTGACGCCAAATTTGATACTGCAAATTACGTTGTCTCTGGTTCGCTACCTCTTAATTCAACCAATCTGTCCCGACTAATTATGTTATAAAATTTAGGGGTTGGCATTTGTGTATTGTATTCAAATAGAGTAGACGGGAAGGGATTTTGTGCATCCCGGTCATAGTTTCTGTTTGAGCGTATGTATGGTGATGATGCATGCCTCCACGGTACACCAGGTTGGTTCTATCTATTCTATTGAAACCCATGGTGAACAGAATAAATTGTGATGGATGCTGATACACAACTCTTTGGTGGTTTTCTTCGTTGTTCATACATTCATGCATGTATTGCAATTGATTAGGGACTGCTGTTTGGCTTCTGTTTGAATGATTCCAACAAGGCAAGAAAGAATGATTTTTTTTTTATTTTTAAAAAGGTCATACAATTCCATGTGGGCCTACAAGGTGCTGCATTACTGTTTTTATTTTTGCTGTTTACTCAATTTCAAAATCTGCTTTTTTATGACTTCATATGATTTAGGGTTTAACTTTGTTGTAGTTAATTGGATATTAGTTTTTCCCTATGATTTATTATATAAAAATTCTGATCAATTCTGGATTATTTAAATCAGTCAATAATAAGCAGTGCAAAAACAGAAATGAAATGCACATTAAATTGCAATACTAGGGGAAACAAATGTTCTGGTTATTGTCTGTTTATATTAAACCACTTGGAAAGAAAAATTTCATTTTTTGTCAACTAATACCAAATGATGCATGAAAGCCTAGGTTATCTATTTTTTGTTTTCTTATCAAAAGTATAATTAGTAAGATTCAAAAGAGTTTGCAAAATAGTTTAACTTCTGTGTAAACTATTGACAGTATAGAAAATTAAAGAGAGAATGATTTATAAAGTTCATCCAATCACCGGCTATTTCTCTCTTATAATAGTAACTAACTGTTACTATTGGGTCATTTATTATAGGTCGCTTTAAGGTGGTGATGATCACATTATAAAATTTTAACTTGCGAGCTAAACCTTTTTATCTTCAAGGCTAAGAAGTCATGAAAGCCTTTTCAACCAAGTCTACTCGTAAGTTGATTCCTTCTTATTTTCAAGGCCAAAAGGTCATAAAAGTCTGTAAACACAAAAACTAAAAACATAATACCGTAGAAACTAATGTGTAAGTGTCAGTTATATATCAAGTTATGGAGTATAGATTTTGATCACAAAGATTAAATACAATTACTTGTTTAGATAAAAATAGTTAGGCTAAAAAATAGAACGATTTCACCAGCACAGAAATGAGACTTTCAACCAAATCTCGTTGAAAAAATTCACGAACAAGTTGAGTTTGGTAAGAGAGAATTTTGCTAAAAGCTTTTCAATTTGTGCGAGGATGGGAAATTGCGTCTCTCTCAAACGCCTAGGGAAGATACCATTAATGAAGTCATAAATTTTAGGCCCAACCGAACTTGTGGATTGTGTTCATGTTTTTGTTTTGGTTGCGCGCCTGAATGAGAGTGAATTATGCACAACATGAAACCATTCGATATGATAGTAAAAGCACTCATTCTAAGCGCATGAATAATAGAATTTGAATATAAATAAATATAAAAAGAATAGAAAGTAAGAGTAAACATATTTCTATTCTTATGGTGTTAAACAATTTGTAATATGCTATATGGATGTTGTTTAAATTTTTATTATTCCTATAATATATTTTTGTATAGATAAATTGACATGTGCTTTCTCTATATTTAGTAGGTCAAAGGCAATTACAAGTCTCTCGTCCCTTGTGAGTAGCTGCCTTCACCACATCCCACTTTGAAAGGGAAGGAGAAGCTCCGTCAAACTTGCCCAGCATAGTGCCTCTCAAAGTTGTATCCGGTGGGCCCAAATTTGGGTTTTTTTTTTCCTTCTTTGGTCAGAATCGGAGGCAAGGCCCACTAGTACACCACCATTCTTGGGGTTGTCGTCGACAAATGATCAGCGGCAAGAAGATCAGCCATGAGTTGGGGAGCGCTCTCAATGCCTCTTGGGACTTATTATATGGCCCAAATGAATCTAGTGTTCATTTGGAGTGGGCCTTATTATGTGGCTCAAAGAAATTTTTGCACATGTGTATGTATAATATTTATATTGTGGGTATGTTATTGTGTTTTCTATTGAGTATTAAGAGAACTTGGCTTCGATTCGATTCCTTAGTTGAGTAGCTCGGGTTCAACTTGAAAATTTTTGAGCGAGTTGAGAGTATTTATCAAAATTGCTAGTCAACAAAGGGAGGCATTCGAACTCAACATTCTACTAGCATAGCAAATTCTGGGTGTAACTAGTATAGACTACCATTTGGAATAACTATACTAAAAGGCATGATCACTCTCAACATTTTACTCCAGTATCATTATAAATTTACTTTGACCTAGTGTGATTTGTATAGGAGTTTAGGTGCTACCACTTCTTATAGAAGTAATTGTTGTCAGGAAAGGCGCAAACCTTAGCTTTATAGTGCATCCAAGCACACACGAGAGTACCCACGGTTCGATTGTGACTTGACTAACATTAGGCCTCTACCATGGGATAATTATTGCTATATATAGTCCAATAATCTCACCCTGGGAATCGAGCCCATAACCTTGGCTCTGATACCACTTGTAGAACCTCAGGCATTACCACTTCTCCTAAAAGCAATCTTGTTGAGCAGCCTAAAAAGGGGTGAATAGGATGCTTTTCGAAATTCCTCAGATAAAAATCACTTGCAATCACCCATGGTTAAATGTGAAATATATAATAATAGTTTAAACCCAAACATAGGGGTTTGAACAATAGTATAGTTTGAACAGACAATATAAAACAATTTAAATAATGCATATGAGTTTGAACATGTAATCTTGAACTAGTTTGAATAGAGTAGAAAGTAAAGAAGAACACACAGGGTTTATAGTAGTTTACTTCAACTCCAAGCTACGTCCACTCTGCCAAGTACAACCCACTGCTGCCCTAGGATATCACTAAATCACAGTTTCTTTTGTAGGTTCAAGAATAAGTAACCTTTATAATTATAACCTTTCTTATTCTAAGGCAAAAAAGAGAATAAACAAACCTCCTACAACCTTTCTTATTCAAAGGCAAGAAAGAGAACAAACAAACGTCCTAGAACATTAGCCTTGAACAATTTGCCAATCTATGTTCAAACCTACCCAAATATAAATGGAACTACTGTCCACTTCTCAACACATTAGATAGTCACACAATATGATCTTAGATTATCATAGCTGCTCAAAAAGATCACTTTTAAAATAACTTGTAAAGCGTTTATGAAAAAACCAAAATATGGAAAACTAGATTTTAAATGAAGTTTGTTTTCGCACAAAGAATTCCCATAAAAAAAGTAGAACTTATAGTACTTTCAAAAACTAAAATCACCAAAAATTCTTAACTGCAAGTACTTTGCAAAAGTCTCTTTTCGAATGAGTAGTATCTTGAACATGAAAAGATTAGTTTGAACACTTGTAAACAGAAATCAAATTTTGTGTGTTTTTCTAGTTATTTAAAATAAAGCTATTGTCCCTCATATAGGGGAAAGTAAATAGCTGTTGAAATAAAATCTTTCAAGAGAAAATCGTGCATAGAATATATTAATCAATTTGTAAACCCACAATTTGAGGAAGTTTAAATTTAAATTCAATTTCCGTCAAGTCTGTTTTCAAAGAGAAATAATCTTTCTCTAAATACTTGTCAAATCTATTTTTCAAAAGATAATCTTTAAAAGAAGATTTTGAGCAACATATATATCTGTCCAATATTTTGAAAAATAGACTTACAATAGTATCTTATCAAATCTTCAATTAATCTTGCTCTTCAAATCTTTTGTCTTCAATAAAATATTCTCTTGATATTCCCTTCTTATAATAAATACCTGAGAATGAATCTCATAGAGAAATGTATTAGCAATATAAGTTTGGCATCATCAAAATCAATCCACGGGCTTTGGGTCAACAATCTCCCCTTTTTTTGATGATAACAAACACCCAAATAATCATATGACAATTTGTAAAGCAATTTAAAACTAGAACAATAAGAGTTCAATCAAAGTAGAAAGTTTAAGCAGAGTTAATACAAACAAATTTTTAAACAAGGTTTGAACACAATTCCAACATAATTCAAATACCAAACAGTTAGCAGTTTAAACAGAATATTAAAGCAAAAAGAAAAGCATCTTAGTAGAAATATCAAAGCACCAAATTAAATAAATATAGAACAATTGTAGCAGAATAACAGAATAATTATTTTAAACACCACCAGCAAACAAATAATGTGTGTGTGTGTGTGTTCTCCCTTGATCCCTCCAGAGTCTCCATATCTCATCAAGAACACCATTTCTAAAGAGAGGGGAAAAAAATTCAGCCTTCCAGAAAGTCGTGCAGAGCAATGGTGGAGTCCTTTAATTCTTTCTCAACAACTGTCAATCTACAGTTCCCTTTATCCAAAGTAGTTGTTACCTTTGAATCCAGTTATGTCCAACGTCCCTCGAACTGATTGAAAGATGCATGAATAGATGATTCCATGGCTTGCATCTTGGATAGAATATGTTGTAGAGAAAATTCCAAGCTATTAATGGAAGAAACCAAAGAGTTCTTGGTGACAGACTTGATTTGAAATGGATTGGTGGAGGCTACTGGTTCTTTAGGAGTTTCCTCCCCCTAAGGTACTAATTCCCTTGAGACACAGGCTCCCCTTGAGGCATAGACTCATCTGAAGTGCCAGGGAATGTCTCTTCGTTGAAGCTAGGAAGAGTTCTTTTTCTGACCTAAAACTTAGGTCTCTTGTCCTCAAACTTATAGTATACATCCTCATCGGGAATGATGAATTTTCTCTTCCTTATCAAAGGTGATGGATCCTTTTCGAGGTCTTCCTCTTTTTTAGCTTCGTGATCTTTTCCAACACCACTTCCTTGTTCTGCCTCTTTCTCTACGTTATGTGACACCCTGCCTCTCACCCCCTCTTAGCAAGACCACAACTGCATCAAGTTCAACTAAACTAGTAAAGGAAACAATAACACAAACCTATGTTTAATAGATCATACTAAAGTAAACCTATAGTTCCAACACTCAAACCTAAGGATATCATTCACTAACAACTAGACTGTTTGATAAACTTGTAATACAAAACGAGTTTCACATGAAACATACATTGTTTAAACTTATTACATGACACCTCTTAGGGTTTTCACAAAAGCTACAACTTATACCAAACTTAACCGAAAGCAATATCCTTGCTCTTCCTTCTACTTACTTTGGTTTGTTCAGCTAATTTGTGATCACCTGGTAGGTAAGAAAAGCAAACATGAGTGATAAACACTCAGTATAAAACTTGTACAAAGAATATCTACCAGGTTATATCATGTGCAAAAGATATAACGACTTCAAATAGATAAACCAACATAAATAACTCATGAGTAAAAATGTGCACGTATCATTCTAACAAACATTGAGCAACACAATTATCCAACAACTCCAATGATTCAGCTCAACCACAAGCCCTGAGAGTCCACAACAGTTTTGAACATTTTAGCTAAACTTAGGTAGTATTGCCCTAACTTTAGGACTAGAGCATGTAATTTTCAACAGTTTTGTCTAATGGATCCATTGACCGCCAATATAGGCATAAGATGTACATTATTTAACCCAAGTACGGGGTCTAACAGTTTTGTTCATCTCAGTTCAATGCAAATCAATACACAATATTAGGCATTCAAAAAGAGATATGAACACTCAACAACATGAACAAGACTTGAAAACAAACATAAGCCTCGCATATGATTCCAACAAGGATCACCGAAGTGACAACTCACAGGACAGCCACCAAAAGCTCTTAACAAACACTAGCAAGGTTCAACAGCAGACAAAACAATTAATCATTCATAGGAAGCAATTTATTCTTAATCATCTCATAAAACATTTAAATAGCCAACACTTTGGCAAAAACAGTGGCCTCGAGTAAAAATGCTACAACTTTTCCAAAATATTCAAATGGGATTACCCTTTAAATAACAAAGTTAGATAACCTCATTATCTAAAACTTTTGTTTTTAACATTTCACAAGATTCAATCTCTAGAAGGGCCAATCAGGCCAAAACAGTAGGTGCATAAATCTGGTCATTAAAAATTTAGTTCTAACCAATTTTAAAAATACTAAGATAACTTCTGATACACACGCATTTTTGAGTTTTAGAAAAAAGAAGATACCTAGATACAAAATAGAGCTACAACTTCTTTTTTAACCTCAAAGATTAATCCACACTCTAGATATGTTAAATAGGGCAAAAAG
Organism: Santalum album; assembly: GCA_034195605.1. Lineage (NCBI taxonomy): Eukaryota > Viridiplantae > Streptophyta > Magnoliopsida > Santalales > Santalaceae > Santalum > Santalum album. The sequence goes on along the minus strand of CM067260.1, from coordinate 12,769,057 downwards.
TAACTAACTGCAGTTTTACAATAACTAAATATCAGTTTAAACACCTAGCATTAGAAATTCACCAAATTCTAATACAGGGCTTAAAACATTCTGACTTCAAAAGAAAACTTTTAAACGACTCAAATATGAATAATATTTATTTTGTAAACTCTTACAAAATCATCCATTTAAAGAGCTAAAAATCCACACGAACAAGAGAAATTTGGGCTAGAAACATAGTCCACCCAGATTCTCTACAACGACTTTAAAATTTTGAAACTCTTTCCATACATCTCAGATTAAGATGATTTGAAAACCGAAATTGTAGATATTAACTAGAACTACAACTCTTAGGAAAACATAATTCAAAAATTTGAAGCATTTTTAAGTTAAAAATGTCCTAAACCTTACTGCCCTTACACCTATACACAAGGAACTATTCAAAAAATTTCTCTTAAGGCAAAGTTTAACTAATACACCTCAGTAAACCTTTTTTTGAGGTCAAATATACATCTAATTGAGATGATTAATCGTATACCATTTTCATGAACAATCATCATGTCATGCAACACAAAATTAATCATAGAAACTACAATAACCATGATTATGGCTCCAAATCAACATATAAATTCTTACCAAGAGAAAGCATGTCGAAAGTTGGAATCAAGAATTGAAAATTGAGATTTGAGGGTAGAAATCCTACCTTAACAACTTTGTTTAAGGAAGAAATTGAGCTATTTGGAAGAAAGTCCCACTTCGTTCAAGGAATATCCAAGAAACCCAAACTTTCTCCCACTTTTTCTTTCTTTTCTCTTCTACAGATTGCACAATGAAGGGAAATTGCAAGGCACGGCCACTTTAGGGAAAGTTTTTCCATTTTTTCCATTTTTACCCATATTCTCAAATCCACTCTTTTGAAAACACCAAGGGCAATTTAGTCATTTCACCTTTAAAAATATATAAAAGTCAACTCCTTCTCCACCACAAATTTGATGTAAGCCCCATATGTTACAACAATCACTTGCTAGATATTTCTTGCCCGATAATCGATAACCGGACAAAAAACACTATTCCAAAACCCAACTTTATTCTCGATTTCTACAAGACTAATAATTCTCTTAATAGGGTTCAAAAATTATACACTGCTATTACTATTGTCATTTATGGCTTAATGGCCAAAGGCATTTTGGTAATTTCATATGAAACTCGAAGATATTTCATCCACATGAAGTTTTTTTCCCATGAAGGTTTGTTAGAATTTTAAGCAAACTGAGCACGCAAAATATCTAAGGAAAATAACAACATTAATGCCAGTAAACTTTACTATGAACTAAGATTTCAAGGATATTACACTTCTTATTCTTTTTCTTCTTCATCCTCCGATTCTTTTTCATCACTAACTACCAGTCCTTTGGCCTTAGCATAAATGTGACCTACTGATTTCTCTAGAGAGATAGTCTTAAATTCAGGAATAAATGTTGAACATCTAACTGATAAAAAATATTAGCCCTGTAAGTAGTTTCACCTTTCAATGGAACATGGAAAGAAATAAGAAACTCAGTAACGTAAGCACCAAAGGCAAGACCTTGCCTTGGTCTATTGTAGTCCAGCATTTTTGCTCACCAAATAACTACCCATGTTTGGTCTCATTCCCTTTAACAAACAGGCCAACAAAAATAAATCCATCTTGTTCCTAGTCTCTCCTCTATGATTCTTCTAGTTCAAAGTGTACTTAAGAATGTAAGCACCTACTCTAATCAGGCGAGAGAGAAAATTGAACACATATGATGATAACCTGTCTACTGTACCACGGAACATAGCTTCTTCCTACTGGAGTAAAGAGAATTCTTTTCTACATGGAGCGAAAATATTATCATTCATCATCCCTTCATCTGGCACACATAGAATCTTACATACATTCATAGCATTAAGCTTTATTTGAATTCTTTTAATAGTAGTTGTGAAATTCCGATGACTCACCTTATCAGTCTTGTTCTTATAAAATTCATTAACCAAATTCGGGTAAGTAGTCGCAAAATGCACAAGCAAAGGCATCTAATTCTAATATGCGAACTCTAATAGTCGGTCATTCTTTTGATAGAACTGTAGAATTTCATAAGTGAAAAACTTACACTCAAACAGTCTGCAAATTGACACGAGGTTGTCCTCTTCAGAAGAGGAGTCTAAAAATGGCTGAGAAGACTTCTTTTGAGCTGTTTTCTTCATTCTCATGAACTAATTTAAAGTTTCTGTATGATTTTCAACTCAAGGAAGAGGAGACTAGGGTTTCTCTACAGCATGCTAGGGTTTCTTTGCTTCCTTATTCCCTTTTAGATAATGGTTTCCTTAATGAAGTTATAATCTTGGGAGAAGATACGCGCTCAAATAAATATAAAAGGAAAAGAAGCACATTTAAAAACATAAAGTACTTAGCATACGACATATAAAATAGAGCAAATACCCCGTTCCTGCCAGATTTTGCAAAATGTAAAAATGTCAGCAAGCTGACCTTCTGAATTTATAAAATGCAGTGAAATGCCCCTTTGTTTTGATGATCTCTTAAAAAATGATGTTTAACATCAATGTGTTTTGTGCGTGAGTGTAAAACTGGATTTTCACTTAAACTAATAGCACTCATATTATCACACATAATAGACACATCATGAAAATTCAAATTGTAATCTAATAAATACTGTTTCATATAAAGCACTAGAAAACATACAAGACTAGCTGCTACATATTCAGCTTCAGCAGTGGATATAGAAATATTATTTTACTTTTTACTAGACCGACTAACAAGTAAGTGTCCAAGAAATTGAGAAGTGTTACTAGTGCTTTTACAATCTACTCTACACCCAACAAAATTAGTATCACAATAACGAGTTAATTTTGTATTAGAACAATTTGGATACCATAAATCAAAATCTAGAGTACCTTTCGAATACCTAAGAATTTTTTTTCACAGCTTGAACATATGACTGTTTATGATTAGTTTGAAAGCATGCACAAACACACATTGCAATATCCCTGACCTTAAAATTAAAGTCAACTTTTACTGGTCTTAACGTCAATATTTCTTTTAGATATTGTACATGCTTAAATAATTTTAAATTCTAAGAAATTTTCATGGCAAAAGAATTTCTCTCGTGGACGTAATATTTTTGGGATTTTTTTGCAATTACCAAAAAGCCCTTGGACGTTGAACCATAAATAGCTGCAAAGATTGTGATGTTTAATTTCCAAATCTTGGTTGGAGAAAACAATTGGTCTTACGGAAGTCGAGAATAAAATCAGGTTCTAGAATAGTTATTCAGCTAGGTTATAGAAATTATCTGGCGATAAATATCTAACGAGTGATTGTTATGACATATGGGGCCCACATATAATTTTGTGGTGGAGAAGGGTTGACTTTGAGATTTTGTTGAAGGTGAAATGATCAAAGTGCCCTTAGTGATTCCAAATGGATTTGTTTTAGAATAGCGGTAAAACTAGAAAAAAGGCCCTTTAAGGAACCATGAGAAGTGTTGTGCCATCCATGTTGCAATTGCTAGGACAAAAGAAGAGAAGAATGAAAGGAAAGAAAGGAAAAGAGAGAGGAGAAAGTGTGGGATTTTGAAGGAGGCTATGAAGGAAGTGTGATTTTTCTCCAAAGAATTGAAATTCTTCCCAAAGCAAAGTCGTAAAAGTAGGAAACTTAAGCTTGAATCTCCATCTCCAAGTCTTGATTCTAACTATTTCCATTTTTTTATTTTTTAAGAAGTTATATGTTGATTCGTAGCCACAATCATGATTATTTGTAGTTTCCATGATAATTTTTGTATTGAATGATACGAGAGTTCATAGAAATATTATGTGATTAATAGTCTCAATTAATCATGTGTTTTACCCAAATATGGTTTAATTGAGTTGTATTGGCTAATTTGTATTTATGTTGGTTTTTGAAATTAGTTATTTTACGTGGAAATTGTAAAGGTAGTGAGGTTTTTTGGATTTTTCACCTAAAACTACTTTGAATTTGACAATGAGTTCTTCTATAAAGTTGTATTTCTATTTAATATCTATAGTTTTGGTTTTGAAATCAGCTTAATTTCGAGGTGTGTGGAAAGAGTTTTGGAATTTTGAAAATTCTACAGAGAAATCTGGCTGCACTATGTTCCTAACACAGATTGCTGTATTTCGTGTTGATTTTTAGACCTCTAAATGACTGAGTTTGCAAATGTGTTCTAAAGATGAATTCTTAATCTTTGAGTACTTAAGAATTTATCTATGAGGAGAAAAATGTTTTAACCCCTATATAAGAAGTTGTTGCTTTTCTAATGCAAGGTGTCCAAACTGAAATATTTGGATGATTCAAAACTTCAGACAACTACTGTTTGCTCTTTTTGATAATACTAGAGTGTGAATCACTCTTTGTGATTTAAAATGAATTTGTAGCCCTATTTATTAGCTAGTTATTTTCTTTTGGCTTTAACTTAAAAATGGGTGTGTATGAGAAGCTATCTTAGTATTTTTAAAAATGGTCAGAACTGGATTTTTGGTGACCAGATCTGTATACCTATTGTTTTGCCCCAATTGGCCCTTCTAAGGATTGAATCTTGTGAAGTTTCAATGGAAAAGTTTTAGATAATGAGATTATTTAACTTTGTTAGTTTGAGAGTAATCCCATTTGAACACTATAAAAGAAGCTGTAATGTTTTAACTTGAAGTGGTTGTTTTATGAAATTGAAAGGCTTTAAGTTGTTTTCTAAGATGATTATAAACAAATTACTTCTCATGAATGGTTGATTTCGTTGTCTATCTTGTTGAACCTTAATGGGTCTTTATTGAAGAGTCTTTGATGACTACTTTGTGTGTGGTCACTTGAATGACCGTTGATAAAATGTAACTCATGACTTGTGTTTCTTGTCAAGTCTTGATTTGTATAGTTGGGTATTAGTTTATTTCCGAATATCTATTGATTCGTGTTGGTTTTTGTTGAGTTAATGAAAGTGGAATAGTTGAATGTGCGAAGCCCTAACCTAAAGAGAATAAGTTGAATTGAAACTTAGATATTGTTTTACGTGGGTTAAGATAGAGCATATGGTTGTTTATGCATGGTCAATTTGACGTGAGGTTATGAGAATCGTCTTGGTATCTAGTTGTCTCACAATGATGTTATATGACGTTGTTGGAGGTGATAGCAGTCGAATCGGCAATGGAAGTCATTGATTATTGATGTTGAATGAAAGGATTGATCAAGTTCAAGAAGCGCAACAATTAATTAAGTACATCGTCTTGTCAACAAGTAGTTGAAGACTGTGGATCGGATTAAGCATTTACTGTTAGTTGATGATGAGCTGTTATAGTTCAATATAGTGGATTACAGCATGTTAAATAAAGATTGTGAAGTGAACAATTTTGTTATTGAACTTAAGACTATTTCTTATTTCATGTCTTAAGTTGATTTGAGTTGGACTACAATTTGTTAGGTATTACCTTTTGAAGTTTGAATTAGATTGTGTACTCGATTATTTAGGTGCCTTTTAATTGTTGGTTATGATCGAACTGAGTTAAACAACCCCATACATGGGGGATTGAATTAACGGAAAATGTTTTGCCTATGTTGGTACACTGTTGGACTCCGTGATTAGGTTAAATAATGTACGCTATTGGACCCCATTCTTGAGTTAAATAATGCACAAAATGTTTTTGCCTATGCTGGCACAAATGGATGAGTTGATGATGTTCACGACCTTATTATAGGTTGCTCAGTAAGATTACAATTTGTTCGAATGATTGAGTTATTAAGTTGTAGAAGTGAGTTGTAGAGTTGTTGCATCGAAAACTAAGTGGACGAACGACGTGATTGAAGATTGACGAATCGGTTATATGAAGTTGATGGACCTTTTGGTTAAAAGATGACGAATTGTCTGATTGAAGTTTGATCAAGTTAGCCTGTTTGAGTTCGAATGCTGTGTTTGTACAATGTAACGTAAAGCATTGAAACCGTTGTTTGTTGTTGTTTATGTGTAGTTTATTCACACATGTTGAAAGAATGAGACAAATTATTGAGGTTGTTGTATCATTTGTTCATGACATAACCCGTTAAGAGTTTTTTAATATGGGTTTTCTACTAAGTGTTTTATCATTCACTTTTTCTTAATATTGCCTATCAGGTGAGCGCGTTTAAGTAAAAAAAGATAAGATGAATATGCAAAATGGAAACAATGGGAAGCAATGGGATTTTCATTCCATAGTTGTTCGAGGGGTTAATTAAGTTATTGTAATTAAACCTATTAGATGATGTTGTAATAAGGTAGAATGAAATGATAAGAGATAATGTTGAAGATTACGGATTGGTTTTGAAGATCGCAAGTTTGGTTTGAAGATTGCGGGTTATTACTTATTACTTTAACATAATCTGCCCATGCTGTTAGTTATAATTAGTAATATCCCGATGGTTAGTCTTAATTAACGCCCTATTGACCTGCTAAGGGTGCGGGAAATCTGGGTGTCACATACGGCAAACATGATGCCTGGCCTAGATGCAGTTAAATATAAAAGATAACCAATCATACTTCAATATGTCTTTGTATCAACACTAGTATCTTCAAGATCTTGATCAAGTTTTAAACTGGTACTGATTGGAGTAGATATATCTTTGCAATCTCCTATGTCAAATGTCTTGAGTATATCCTCAATATATTTTGTCTGATTAATGAAAATCCCCTGATTTGTTTGCTTGACTTGAAGTTCAAGGAAGAAATTTAATTTTCTCATCATGCTCATTTTACATTTCTTCATAGATTTCACCACTTAAGAATGTGCTTTTGACATCCCTTTGAAACAACTTGAAATCTTTACAACAGGCATAAGATAACAGAATTCAAATAGATTCTAAACGAGCTACTGGTGCATGTCTCGTCAAAATCATTTCCCTTAATTCGGGAAAAGCCTTGGGCAATAAGTCTAGCTTTGTTACGAACAACTAAGCCATCCTCATTCCTTTTGTTTCTAAATACCCATTTTATACCTACCACCTATGTACTCTTGGGTCTTTCAACGAAAGTGAATTTTGGTTGCGCTCGTATTGATTCAGTTCGTCTTGCATGACTAGAAACCAAAATTCATCTTCACATGCAAGAATTACTTCTTGAGGCTCAATAGTTGAAACAAAAGTATAGATACCTATATCTTTGCTTACCGACCTTGTTGTTCGTTGAGTTGGATTTTCAATGATACTGTCATCATTTAAGTATTTGGAATCACAAACTATGTTGTAAGTGGATTTCCTTTTTGGTTTTGCTTCCTCAGTGGTTTGAACACCGGTTTAAACATTCAGAGATTCTATTTAAACATTGGTTTGAACATTTATTTTGTCATCTGTTTGAACATTCATTCAATCTCATGTTTGAACATCTGTTTGATCTTGTGTTTGAACCTTCTTTAATGGTTCCTTTGAAATCTAAAATACTTGTTCTGGAGTTTCATCTTCAGCAACGTTGGTTAGTGTAGAAGATTCGTCAAATGTAACATTGATACTTTATTCTATAGATCTAGAATTAGAGTTAAATACTCTATATACTTTGCTACAAGATGAGTAACCAAGAAATATAACTTTATTAGTCTTCTTGTCAAACTTTCCTTGGTTTTCCTGTGTATTCATAATGAAACAAGTACTACCAAATACCTTAAGGTAATCAACCTTAGGCTTGTAACCTTTCCAGAATTCATAAAAGGTTTTATGCAGAATAGTTCTAAGCAAAATTCTATTAGAAATATAACATGCAGTGCTAATGGCCTCTGCCCAGAAATGTTTGGCAGTGTTATATTCATTCAACATAGTACATGCAAGATCTATTAAAGTTCCATTTTTATGTTCAGCCATACCATTTTGTTGAAGTGTATGTGGAGTAGAAAAGTTATGATAAATACAAATCACATAAACTTTCAAAACCTTCAAAATCAAATTCTCTACCATGATCGCTACAGATGCATGCAATGCTCATTCTCTTCTCATTTTGTAATCTTAATGCAAGTTTCTTAAACTTAATGAATGCATCATTTTTATGTCTAAGAAATAGAATACAAGTAAATCTAGTAAAATCATCTACTATTACATAAGCATAAAGTTTATTGGCCAAACTTTCAATTATAGTAGGACCAAACAAGTCCATGTAGAAAAGTTCCAAAAATCTTGATGTTGAAATATGCTTCTTGCTTTTGAATGAGCTTCTAGTTTGTTTTCCATTCGCACATGTTTTGCATTTTCCTTCATCTTTCTAAGTTTTGGAAGATCTCAAACGAGCTATTTTCTGGCGACTTTTGATATTAGATCAGTGTTGATGCGTCCTAAACTTCTATGCCAAAAAGTTGCACTAGGTTCACTTACAACAAAACACTTGATAGATGAAACTATATTGCTTAGATTGCAAGTATAAACATTTTGATTTCTCTTTCCTATCAAAATAATTTGATTAGTATAGTTTTTCTCAATAGTGGAAGTATTTGAATGAAATACAACTTTATGTCCTTTGTCACTAAACTGACTGATACTTAGCAGATTATATCTCAAACCTTTGACTAGAAGCACATCATTTATTGATAGTGAAGGTGATACCTTGATTATGCAAATTGCAACAATTTTATATTTTGATTTGGCTCCAAACTTAACATTACCTCCATCAAAAAGCTTTAAGTAGGAGAACTTATTGTAGTTTCTAGTTATGTGCCATGAGCATCCGCTATCGAAGAACCATTTGTTGTTGGTTTGAACATGACCCTATTTCAAATAAATGTTTCCTTAGGTGCCCATTCCACATTAGGTCCTCTCAGGTTGGCAGTTGCAGGGGTCCGTTTATTTTTGTCATCATGGATGTAGTACTTTTAGGTTCCTATTTTACTTTGGGTCCCTTAGCAGTATTTCCTCTAGTTTACTGACTAACCTTTTTATATTTCTTTGGTTCATACCTAATTCCTTTTCTATCATATACACACCTTCAGTTTTCCTATTATGGCTATTTTCTCTACCTCCTGTGAACTTGAATTCAATATTTTCTAGATCATGAACCTCTTCTCTTAATTTTTCATTTTCACTGATTAATTTTGGGTAAGTATTACAACAAATGTAGTGTTCATGCTTAGATTTTAATTTATCATATTGATCATGTGATATGTAGTTACGATTTTTTCTTCTAAATCTAGCATAGTTATCTACAGTGAACTCATACTTATCATAAAACTCATCAAATGCTTCTAACGCTTCTTCTATAGTTGGAGTATCTTTCACCTAATCTTCTTTTAGTGCCATGAGACACAAAGCTACAGTTTGATCACTATTAAAATCTTCAAAGTCAGAGTCAGTTGAATCTGATCGAGTGGTTACCATAGCCTTTTTCTTCTTGTAGTTCTCAAACTTTTTGTGCCTCTCTGGCTTTGTGTATTTATTTGATTTCTTAGACTTTTGATGTTTTGAGATTTTCTTCTCTTTATTCATCTTTGGGTAATCTAGTTTGATGTGATTGGGCTCATCGCAGTCATAGCAAACAATTGGTTATTTCTTCTTACTGAATTTCTTTCAATTTGCTTATTTGGCTCTTTTATAAGCTTTTCTGAACTTTGTGAAGAGTGATATCTCATCCTCATTATCTTCTTTACTATCAGTTTTATTTGCAGTTTTAAGAGCAATTTGTTTTTTTTCTGTCAAATAACTCACTTTCAGCTCTTTTACTTGATTGTTCATATGTCATCAGTTTTTTGATTAGCTAGAACATCAAGATTGTTTGCTTCTTAAATAGATACAATATTTGACTCCCATTCTTTAGGCAAGGATCTTACTATCTTGCACACCTATTCACTATTCTAAAAACTCCTTTCAAGACCACTTAGTTCATTACAAATAGTAGCGAAACGTATGAACATTTGAGTGATAACTTCAGCACTTTTCATCTTAAATAGTTCATAATCATGAATAAGATAATTGATCTTTTTTTTCTTTACTTGATTCGTACCTTCATATGTTACTTTTAGCGTTTTCCTAGATTTCTCTCGCTGTTCGGAATTAACTTACTTTGTTGTACTCATTTCGTCGAAGTCCATAAAATAGTAGATTGACTACTTTAGCATTCAGTGTGAATTTGTCTTTTTCAATTTGAGTCCAATCACTTATGGGTTTCAGTACTTCCTTGTGCTCACCTACAATTTCACCTGTTGCTTTTGTTCTTGGTCCTGTGTAACCTTTCTAGATAACATCTCATAATCCCATGTCAATGAAAAGAATGAAATATTTCTTTTCATTTTTCCAGAATGAGTAGTTAGCATCATCAAAGAATGGTGGACGAGTTGCAGACTTTCCGTCACTATAGTTGTTCATAACTATCATGAGATCTTTACTTTTTGGAACGTTAAGTCCATCTTGAAAGATACCCGCTTTGATACCACTTGTTGAGCAGCCTAGAGAGAGATGGATAGGATGCTTTTCGAAATTAGTCAGATAAAAATCACTTGCAATCATCCACAATTAAATGCGGAATATATAATAATAGTTTAAACATAGACAAGGTGGTTTGAACAATAGTATAGTTTGAACAGACAGTGTAAAACAGTTTAAACAATGCAAATGAGTTTGAACATGTAATCCAAAACCAGTTTAAACAGAGCAGAAAGTAAAGAACACATAGGATTTATAGTTATTCACTTCAATTTGAAACTACATCCACTCTGCCAAGCATAGCCCACTGCTGCCTTGTGATATCACTAAATCACAGTTCTTTTTACGGGTTTTGGAACAAATAACCCTCATAATTATGACACTTCTTATTCTAAGACAAGAAAGGGAACAAAAAAACCTTTAACTTTTCTTATTTTCAAGTAAGAAAGAGAATAAACAAACCTCCAACCTTTTTTTATTCTAGGGCAAAAAAGAGAATAAACTAACCTCTTAGAACACCAGCCTTGAACAATTTGTCAAGCTGTGTTCAAACCTACCCAAATACAAATGCAACTACTGTTCACTTCTCAACATATTTAATAGTTGCATAAGATGATCTTAGATTATTAGAGTTGCTTAAAAAAATCACTTTTAAAACAACTTCAAAACAAATTTTCTAGAAAACAAAATAGTTTGAACAATTAAAGTGTTTCAAAAAAACCCTAAGTCTAGAAAACTAGATTTTAAATGAAGTTTGTTTTCACACAAAGAATTCTCGTAACAAAAGTATAACTTACGACCCTTTCAAAAATCGAAATCACCAGGAATTCTTAACTGCAACACTTTGCAAAAGTTTCTTTTCAAATGAGTAGTCTCTTGAACGTGAAAACAGTAGTTTGAACATTTGTAAACAGAAATCAAATTTTGCATGTTCTTTTCGTTATTCAAAATAAAGCTATTGTACCTCATATACGGAAAAGTAAATAGTCGTTGAAATAATATCTTCCAAGAGAAAATTGTGCATACAATATTCTAATCAATTCGTAAACCCACGATTTGAGGAAATTTAAATTTAAATTCAATTTTGGTTAAGACTATTTTCAGAGAAAAATAATCTTTTTCAAAATACTTGTCAAATCTGTTTTTCAAAAGATAATCTCTAAAGGAAGATTTGGAATTTTGAGATATAAAACTATTAGAGAAAATCCATCAAGATTTTCGGAGTTTCAAATCTAATCTAAAAGATTTTCAATTTTGAGGAACATGTATATTTATCCAATAATTTGAGAGGTAGGCTTACATTAGTATCGTATCAAATCTTCAATTAATCTTGCTCTTCAAATCTTCCGTCTTCAATAACATATTCCCTTGATATTCCCTTCTTGTAATAAATATCTTGAGAATAAATCTCAAAGAGAGATGCATTAGTAATACAAGTTTAGTGTCATTGAAATCAATGTACGAGCTTTGGGTCAACAGTTAGAATTTTGCATCAAATGTATAAACAAACCCAAGAGAGAGATTCATAAGAGGAACAAATAAGGGAACCTAGAAAGAATCCTAAAAGTAGTAGTAATTCATGATGTTAGAAGTTGGCTCATACAAGCAATCAATCCCCACTTATATTACGAAAACAATCTTTGGTCAAAGAACTATAATTAAAAGAAAACTCAGAGAAAAGTCAATAGCAGTGTCTTCGTGACATGAAAATGAGAAGAAAGATTGGTGTGCATTGATGCAACTATACACAACATATTACAATTCATGGATAATCGCATCCGAGATTAGTTTTTAGCTTTATTGCTAACAACTAAGATCCATGGAAAATATGGTCGAGAAACCAGCAGAACTAATCTTAAAGAGAAAAGTTATAATCTGAGTGCTGATGATTATTTATTTATAGTACTTCTCATTAGGTGTTGCTGATCAATTTAAAAATTCTTTGGGGTACCCATCGTGATCAAAGTTTGTAGCTCATTATCCATAACTGCATGGATTAATATATGAGTCACCGAAATACTTTGAGTTAAATTAATGCTCATCCACGACCTTCATTGAACTTAAAGGCCTCCATAATCTTATATGAAGGAGCCCTTCAATCAAAGTCAAGCAAAGGCTAAGAATTTAGCTCGCCATAATATGGGAAAACGCGAGGAGGTTGAAGCTCTCTCTACTTCTTTGCCTGGTTTTGTTAGAAGACATGGATCATTTTAGTGATTTTTCCCACCATTACTACCATTGAGGAAAAAGTTCAAGGAAACAACATTGATGTAAAACAAAAAAAAAAAAAACAAAGAAACAAACTCTATAATGTTAGATAAGTAACTCTGCTTGAAAGCTTTATGTCTAACATCTCCTCAAATAGAACTTCATTCTTGCAGAGGAGACCATGTTCCCCTATTCATTAGCACTTGAAGAACTCAAAGGTCTCTAGTGGGAAGTTTGAACATATAGTGACACTCTTTAAACTATATCAAGAAAATGAAAATTAACAACCTATAGATCTTAGAAAGGATGGGAATAGTCATTGCATTGATGAAATCATTGAAAATTTGGAAGTAAGAATCGTCAATCAACTCAAAACTAAATTAAAAATCCTTCTTCAACCTTCTAGAACAAATGTATCATAAAAAAAAATATGAATGTAGGTCGTACCTGTTAGGCCTTTGGGTCCTTATGTCTAGCCCATTTGGCCTCTTTTTCAGTAAAGCCCATCTAAGGAAGCATGGAGAATTAGGAGTGGGGCATGAGATAGAGAGAGGAGCAAAAAAGGAAGTAGTTTTTCCTTCTATCTAGTCTTGACCAAAGTGTTGATCAGAAGTCGATCCATGGTCCAATTGAGCTAACATTTTATTAGAACGATTATAACTCCTTGTTCTTCAGATCCGTATGGTCAGCTTTTTATTCGGAGTTCTCATAGGCCAAGTTTTGGGTCTGTTTCAGGACTACTGTATTTTGAGTGAGATTTCACCATATTTTTTTTTCTTGTGTTTGCTTTGATATAGTTTGGCCTTTGTAATAATTGTTGATTCCATTATTTTGGAAATTGTGGCGCTCATGTGTTGAGTTAGAATTAGGTCTAACACTTAAAATTATATAATGAAGATTTGGGTGAATTCTGAGATTGATCCCATGGTTTTTATCCTTCGCATTAAAGGAGTTTTCCATGTTAAAAGTTTGATGTGTTGTTGCTACTATTTTTGATATATTTTTTTATTGTGGTTAAATTGCTATTTTTTTTTTTCATGTTTAGTCATTTCCTTTCAGATTCAACCAGAGTGGGAATTTTTTCCCCAATAAAAGTGGTATCAAAGACAGGTTATATTTGTTTTTGTGATTGAACGATGAAATCGAGTTTAAGCAGGATGATTAATTTGAATGGAAATAATTATCATATTTGGATTGGTGAAATGCCTTCTTTATGTGAAACATTGGCATTTACCTATGTTTGGCTATTCAAAACTAGAAAATATGTCTGATGCTAACTGGGCTGTTAAGCACAAAGTTATGTGTGACTTCATTCGTCAATTTGTGGAAGATAATGTTTTGAATCACATTAAGAAATAAACACATGTTAGGACTTTTTAGACAATACTTAAGCCATTATATGCAAGGAAAACTAGCAATAATAAAATGTTTCTAATGAAGTAGTTCCTGCAATTGAATTATAAGCAAGGCAAATCTATATCCGATCACTTGAACGAGTTTCAAGGAGTGACAGATCAGCTTTCAACCATGAATATTAAATTTGAAGATGAGGTACTTAGGCTTTGGTTGCTTGGTACTTTTCTAGACTCTTAGTAGACATTTCGTGTGTCATTGTATAACTCAGCTTCCGATGGTATAATTACCATGATTTTGCAAAAAGTGGCATTTTGAAAAAAGTGGCATTCTGAATAAAGAGACAAGAAGCAAAAGTTAGGGTTCTCCTTTTTATTTTGAAGCCTTAGTTACAAAAAGCCGGGGGAGAAGTCAAAGCAAAGGTCCGAAAGGTAAAAACAGGAACATAAACAAGTCACGATCATGGTGGAAAGATGTGGAATGTCATTACTGTGACACCTCGATTTCCTACACTCTCAACAATTCAACGATGCGTCAACTAAAACCAATCATCGCAGTATTACCAAACATAACTAACAACATAAGTGGATTATGTTAAAGTAATAACCTGCGATTTTCAAACCAAACTTGCAATCTTCAAAACCAATAAATACTCCCTAACATTATCTCTTATCATTTCAAAGGAGTATAAAAGAAACAAGGTCCATCTTATTACAACATTGTCCAACTGGTTTAATTACGACAAATTAATTAATGCTAAACTTGAACAACTATGGGATGAAAATCCCGTTGCTTCCATCTTGCACATGGGTCTCATTTCTTTTTGCTTAAACGCGCTCACCTGGTAGGCAATATCAACAAAGAATAAGTGATAAAATGCTCAATAAGAAACTCATATTAAAAAAAAAATACTCATATCAGGTTATATCATGAACAAATGATATAATAGCTTTAAGGATTTGTCTCATTCTCTCAACATGTGTAAATAACTATACATAAACATTGAGAAGCAGCAATTTTAAAATTGTGTGTCAAACTGTACGAACATAACATTCGACCTCGCACCAACTAACTCAATCAAACTTCAATCAGACGATTGGTTATTCTTTAACCACAAGATCCACCAACTTCGTATAAACTATTCCTCATCCTTCAATCATGTCGTTCATCCACTTAATATTCAATCAAACAACTCAACAGCTTAGTCCTACAACTTAACAACTCAAACATTCGGACAAATTGTGATCTTACTAAGTGACCCGTAATCAAGTTATGAACGTTTTAGCTAAACTTAGCTAACCGTGCTCTAACTTTAGGACTAGAGCATATAGTCCCCAATAGTTTTGTCAAATGGATCCATTGACCACTAGCATAGACAAAAACATTTTGTGCATTATTTAACCTAGGCACGGGGTCCAACAACGTGCATTATTTAACCCAAGCATGGGGTTCAACAGTGTGCATTATTTAACCCAAGCACGATGTCATATAATGTGCCAATATGGGCAAAACATTTTCTAGTCAATTCAATCCCCCATGTATGGGGTTGTTTAACTCAGTTCAATCACAACCAACAATTGAAAGGCACCTAAACAATTGAGTACATGATCTAATTCAAACTTCAAAAGGTAATACCTAACAAATTGTAGTCCAACTCAAATCAATTTAAGACATGGAACAAGAAATAGTCTTAAGTTCAATAGCAAGATTATTCACTCTACAATTTCTATTCAACATGCTATAATTCATTATGTTGAACTATAGTAGCTCATTATCAACTAACAACAAACGGTTAACCCAATTTAGGCTGTTCTACTATTTGTCGATGAGACGATCCACTTAATCAACTATTGCACTTTTGGAACTTGGTCAATCCCTTTATTCAACATCAACGATCAATGGTTTCCATTGGAAATTCAACTGCTACTGTAATACCCCTAAATTTTCATTTAATTCTAATTTGAAATTGTGATAAATGTAGAACTGAAAATAGGTTTGATGTTGTGCTAAATAAAGGAGTGGAGTGATAAAATGATGTACTCAGAAATCCAATAATAATTTAAGGATGGGAAACATGGTAAAAAAGTATAATAGGCGGACGCATGCGCCACACATAATTATTTATATACACATGTAACTAATTCGGAAGATAATAATTTTTTGCTCGTATGTTAGAGAAGGGGCAAAAAAATGAGAAGGGGGGTTTAATATTATATATATGTATATTATAATGGGTGATGTGAGGGGAAAGTGTTGGTTGCTGTAGACAAACAAAAGAAAGAAAAGAAAAGGAAAAGGGAGAAGAGACGAGAAAGCAACGTGGAAGGAAAAAGAAGGCTAATCTCGACTATGCAATCAGTTCGAGGTAAGGAGATACTACCTTTATACCTTCTGATCATTCAATAGATTTGAATAGTTGTTTTCGCCGATCAATTGTTTTATCACATCAATTCGACCTCTTGGCACGTGCAGTTATTAGATTAATTAGGTTCAAGATTATTCCTAATTATTCCCATTTTTATCTTGGAGTATTGTTCAATTGAGATTTATAATCCTTGTGCTATCTATAATCCTTTACTGGGTATTGTTCGCTCACCTTTTCATTTCAGGTGATGACATGTAAAAGAGTTGGTTTTATTGTATAGTTTTGTGAGTATTTGGGGAGTACCTAGTGACATGAAATTTTATTTCTGTACAGCTCTTATAGCCTAAGCTTTGGCTAGTCAATGTGTATATATAGTGGTTTGAAGTTTTAAGTTCACGATTCCTAACTCCCTGAGGCTCGATTTGGTCGGAAAAGCGGGGGCATTACAGCTACCACCTCTAACAATGTTATATAGCATCGTTATGAGACAACTAGATACGAAGACAACTCTTGTAACCTCATGTTAAATTAACCACGCACAAACAACTATATATTCTACCTTAATCCATGTAAAATAATATCTAAGTTTCAATTCAACTTATTCTCCACCCTATAGCCTTTTTTAGGTTAGGGCTTCATATACCCAACAATTTCACTCACCTCAGCCCAACATAAACTAACAGGAATTTAGAAACAAATAAACACCCAACTATACAAATTAAAACTTAACAATAAATGCAAGTTTTGTATCAGACTATAACCACGGTCATTCACTTAACCATACACAAAGTAGCCATCAAAGACTCTCCAACAAACACCCATAAGGTTTCAACAAGATAGACAATGAAATCAACCACTCATGCAAAGTATTGTTCTAAATCATCTTCTGAAACATATAAAATTCTTACACTTTTGTAAACCAGCCACCTCAAGTTAAAATACTACAGCTTCTTATAAAGTGGTTATTTCGGATTGCCTCCAAAAGCATAAAGTTATATAATCTAGTTATCTACAAGTTTCATGTTGAACACTTTAAGTGATTCAACCTCCAGACAGGCCAAGCAGGCTATAAATAAGTGGATATAGAAAAGTGGTCCCTCGAAAACTTAGTTTGGACCAATTTCAGAAAAGCTGAGCTATCCTTTGATACACACTCCTTTTTGAGTTGTAACCAAAATAAGATACCTAGATGTGAAATAGGGCTACAACTTCCTTTTTGATCCTAGAGAGTGATTCACACTCCTGTGATATTAAAAATAGCAAACAGTGGTTGTCATGCAGCTTTAAATCGTATAGAAATTTCAATTTGAACATCTTTCATTTGAAATGCAACAACTTTTAATAAAAGGATCAAAACAATTTTTCTCCTAAAAGAGAACTTTTAAAGAACTCAAAGAAGAATAATTTATATTTTGAACACTTTTGTAAAATCAGTCATTTAAAGGGCTAAAAAGCCACACGAAAAACAATAATCTATGCTAGAAACACGGTCCAATAAATTTCTTGCAGAAACATTAAAATTCCAAAAATCTTTACACATACTTCGGATTGAGATGATTTTGAAACCAAAGCTATAAGTATTCAATAGAACTACAACTTTCCAGAAGAACTCATTGGAAAAGCCCAAAAACCTTACTATCTCTACAATTTCCACATAAAATAACTAATTTCAAAAACCAACATAAATACAACTTAACCAACACACAACTAATTAAGATGATTAATCACATGATACTTCAATGAACAACTCTCATATCATTCAACACAAAAATTATCATGAAAAGTACAAATAACCATGATTATGACTCCAAATTAATACAAAACTTACCAAAAGAAAGCATGGTAATAGTTGGAATCAAGACTTGAAAATAGAGATTTAGGGGTAAGTTTCCTACCTTTACAACTTTGCTATGAAAGGAAATTGGACTCTTTGTTGTAAAATCACACTTCCTTCATGGATTTTCCAAAACACCAAACTTTCTCTCTTATTTTCTCCCTTTTCTCTCTCTTTTTCTTCCAGAAATTGCAACCACAATTGCAAACCACCACTCACGGTTCCTTAATAGGGAATCTTGCCAAATTTTCCAATTTTGCCCCTACTCTCAAAATTACTCATTTACAACCACCAAGAGCATTGTGGTCATTTCATTTTTAATAATATCGCAAAGTCAATTCATTTTCCACCACCGAAATTCAGTGTGGGCTCCACTTGTCACGTCAATTACAGCTTAGATATTTCTTGCTCGGTAATCCATAACCAAGGTCAAAAATACTATTTCAAAACCTAACTTTATTTTTTATTTCTATGAGACTAATAATTTTCTCCTACTAGGATTTAAAAATTATACGCCACTATTACTACCATTCTTTATGGTTTAATGGACAAGGGTGTTTTGGTAATTTCACATGAAAACCCAAAAATTTTACGTTCGTATGCGAATTAGTGTCAAACCAAAATACCTAACAGGCATTAGTTCTCCTCAAAAATGAAGTGCTCTAGTTGCACCCAGTATAGCTACCTCATTACGACTTCAGTCTAGTCACTAGCGTTGCCTCTGACATCCCCCTCCTCGCAGTTAAGGCAACGACCTCAATTATGACTAGCTCCCATAGTGTGATGAGCGGTGTGTATAAGGTCTAGGAACGAATTCACTGCCATATAGTTAACTGCCAATCACTAGCGATTTCGACTTCATAGAGGCGAGTTGCCGCCTGCAATCTAAACTTGGCAAATTTGTAGAAGTTTCAATTCCTACTAAATGCACGCCAATCAAACCCTCCAATAAGTCTTGGAATTGGCTATTAGCTATGTATCAACGAAATCTCAACCGATAACCATCTTTTAGCTAACCTAGCCTCCTCCATCCTCAAGACCAACAATGGGTGGCACAGGAATATTCATTTATTATCCATTGACTATGCCTTTCTACCTGATCTTAGGCCTGACTCACCCTCTGTGGATGAACCTTGTGGAGGAGCCCTTAGGTTTTCACTGGCATTGGATTCTCACCAATGTTTGTGTCACTCAAGCCAACATTCTCGCTTTTGTTTTGACACCACCGTTAACACAGGTACTTCCCTTTAAGGCGGAATGCCCCCACACTGATGAATTTTGACATCCCATAGGTTTGGCAGATTGTTTACCTCGTTCATCTTCGGTGCAAAAGCGCTCAATTAGGCGACAAAGTAAAAAGTAAGTGACCTATTGAATCATGACTATATCTACCATTTTGATATTCAAATTCCATAAAAATGAAATGAGAATAGTAGACTTTTTTTCTTTGGAATCTGCAAGAATTGATCTACATTGATGATTAAATCTTCTTGTTCTTTAATGTTCAATAAGAAAAATTGCTAGTATTCCATTACTCCATAGAAAATTTTATTCTGACAAAATGGGTATGTACGTTCTAGGATGGAAGGATTCAAACCTCCGAATAATGGGGCCAAAACCCATTGCCTTACCACTTGGCCACGCCCCAGAATTTAATCAAGGATTGAGTCTCCTAAAACTAGTCAAGCGTAAAAGAAAAACTAGGAGCAAACACTTAATCTAGACCTGTTTGACTTTATATTTAGACTATTTTATCTAGCATCGTCTAAAATAAGATCTTTTGTTATTTATGACTCATCATACCCATGGAATTCCGGGAGTAGATAGAAATTAATCAGTAATGATAATGGAAGGTTTCCATTTCAATATCTGTGTCTGTCTGATCTTATTAACTTTAACAAAGAATTAAGTTGAATATGTAACAGATGTAGACTCTTCAAGCCCATTTTTAGATAAAAATATTCTCTTAAACGAAGGTATACATGCTTAGATGGCGGCTCAAGATGAAGACTTTATATTCCTTGAGGAAGTTCTACCCTTTGGAAACGCTCTTTAATAGAACTTTTTGTGACCAAAAAACTACTGGTTTCGCTTGGTGGACCAAGGATGCTAGATTTACCAACTTATCCAGTAAATTACTTGGGGCTTATGTAGCCCATGAGGGATTAATAGAATTCTGGAGAGGGGCAATGAACCTATTTGAAATGGCTCATTTTGTACTGAAAAAGCCCATGTATGAATATCTGAATATGACGAACTGTCCCGTGAATATCTTTGCTTTAGAACAAAATAATTAGAATCATGTTAGGTAATTGGTATGTGTATTATCCTTATATGCGATCTTCCAATTGAGAAGATTCATTAACCCAAGACAAAGATAAGGATCTATGTATTTATTTAGTTATTCTATTAAACCAATGATTGGTTCTTGGAGTATATAGCACCATCACCCTAAAAAAAAACAAATTCTACCTTATGTAAAGTCACTAGAGTACGTTTAACCTTCGAATTTGAAATCGTTGCTTATATACCTGGTATTGGCCATAATTCACAAAAACGTTATGTAGTCTTAGTAAGATAGGGAAGGGTTAAGGATTACTCAGCCTAAGATATCACATTGTTTGAGGAATCCTTGATGCTATCAAAGTACAAGATAGTCAACAAGGACGTTCTAGTGCATTGTATATTCTTATCTAAGACTTGTATCATTAGATGATGCCATGTGAATCGCTAGAAACATATGAGGCATATGGCTGACCCAATAATGAAGGTTTCATAAGGGGATTAGAGTAGGCTACCGTGAGAGAAAAGATATTCTTTTTAAAGAGATTCATTTCAGAATTATTATATGCCCAAGGTCCAATATGAAAATAATTTTTAGAGGTTTTCCTGGACTTTGTCCTTGTCAACAAATAATTCAAAATACCTCAATGTTTTTAGAACAGGTCGGAGCCAAATAGTAATGATTTGAAGTACTTCTTTTTACACTATTTTAGAAACCAAAGGACTAAATTGTATGTATATGTAAAATATAGGATTTCCAATCTTAGTAGGAAAAAGAAGGAAACAGATACTCAATTTAAAGTGAGTAAATAGAATTCCATACTTGATCTCAAAGATACATATAGAATTTTGTGCGAAATCGTACCCAATGAAAGTCATTTGTATGGCTTGGAGGGAGATCTTTCATATCTTTTGAGATCCACACTACAATATGGGGTCAAAAAACTAAATGCCTTCATAAAAATTATTGTAGAATTGAGAACGAAGTTTTCAATCTGTATATGCTATATTGTGAATTAGTAATTGCATCCAATCTCCAAAAAAATTCCTGCTTCCCCTTTCTTTCTAGTTTAATTCCTCCCCTATACATATATATATTTACAAAATTTTGGGTCTTCTTTTTTCATCTTCAATTTTTCAATGATTTCCACAAGCACAAATTCTACTTTTGATAGGCCCAAAAATTCTTTCACAAAATAATCCATCTTTTTCACAAAACAATATAGGGTTTTGTCACAAAAAAAATATAGGGTTTTGTCACCTCAGTCTTCTTCTCTCTAATACTTGGATTATATCTCATGAGAGTCACAAGCAGCTCTTTTAGAATTTTTAAAATAGGTTCTTTTGTTTGAGTCTATGTGAGTTTTATTGTTTTTGAATTGAATTATATGAAGTTTGATATTTAGATCTAATTTTTATTTGGAATGCTAACAGTTTCTTAATTTGTATTGTTTGCAGGTCTAAAGAGTTGTCCTAATATGTTAAAGTGTAAAGATTTACTTTCCATGGTGGATTGGTGCCGTAAGTTTTGTGACCTTACGCTTTTTTTTTCCTCCTATTTCTTTGACCTTTTCAATATGCTTATTTTTATTATATTTGTTTTCACTTTTCCTTATCATGGAGTTAGGCATATCTTTTACGATCTACCTTCATGTTTTAAATGATATATTTTTTGAATGTTGAATGTTGGATTTTTTAATATTTTATTTATAGTTGATTGACAATTCTTACTTCCAAAAATTTCAAAAATTCCCAGACAATTGCTATTCCCTCCTTTTTAATATATTCCGGTCGCTATTTTTTTCTTTAATTTCTTTTAAATTTGATTTACATGAAATTTAATATTCTGATCTAAGTTTTATTTGGAGTGACTAAAGGTTTCTAAATATGAGGTTATTTGTAGGTCCGAAACTTTTGTCCGTGTGTTAAAGTGTAAAGATTTGCCTTTCAAGAGTGGGTTGAAGCACTAAGTTCCATTCTCAATTTTTTATATTTATTTTTCTATTTGATTTTTCCCCTTAACCAAATATTTTTGTTATTTTGTACTTGAATTTATTGTGTTTTTCTTTTCGTTATCCATCAGCATCTAAGAAGAACGAGCTGTTAGAAATGTGGGAGTTCTCTTCCCGTTTCCTCACCCATTTTACATGCTTACTAGAGATATTGTTACTCTAGACAAAGAAGAACCATCTATAAAAGACCTAGATGAATTAATTAACGAGCTTAAAATTTGAAGATGATGATTTTGCAAAGAATAAGCTTAAAGATAAAAGAATTCAAGAAAATTTTAACAAAGATGTTCTTGATGTTGTCAAAAGACCTACTAAATCTTCGCAAAACATTGAAATAAAAGATCTCAAGGAAGAAATAAAAGACATAAGAAAAGAAATTAAAAACCTGAAAGAAAAGGTTGAAATTCTTGAGCAAAAGCCTGCTTCCTCTAAAAGTAAAGAGAAAATTGAAGATTATCCAGACAAACAAGAAGATACAAGTTTAAACATATCTTCTATTGATAAAATTGTTATTCAAAAATGGTACTACAGAGTTACCTTAAGAATTTCTACAGATTATTCTCAAGATTTTATTACTATGATTGATTCAGGAGCTGATCTAAACTGCATTAGAGAAGGCCTTATTCCTAGTAAATATTTTGTCAAAATAAAAGAACAATTGCGTGGCGCAAACAATCAAAAATTGAAAATTAAATAAAAGTTACCCAAAGCAAAAATTTGCAATTAGGGACTTTGCTTTAACACTAGTTTTCTGCTCATTGAAATTATTACACACACCCTTTGATTTTAGGACTACCATTCCTCTACCTTTTGCACCCTATGCAAATTACTAGAGAAGGAATTGAAACAAAAATTTTAGGGAAAACTTTAAAATTTTATTTTGAATATCCTCCTCAAGCTAGAGATTTAAACCTCTTAGAATTTAACAATATTCAGCCCGAAGAAACTATTAATATAATCAATGGTAAAATTGCACAAATCAATTCTTTAAAAGAAGAAATCGTTATTAAAAGAATTGATCAACAAATCGAAAAGGAATCTCAAAAGATTCTAGATTTTCATAAGGAACTTGAACAAACTGTTTGTGCTAGTATACCAAATGCTTTTTGGGATGGAAAACAACATGAAGTTGATCTCCCATATGAAGAAGATTTTTCTAAAAGAAATATACCCACTAGGGCTCGACCTATTCAAATGTCGCCAGAATTAACTGAATATTGTATAAAAGAAATTCAAACTTTATTAGACAAAAAACTTATCAGACCATCAAAATCTCCCTAGAGTTGTTTAGGATTTTATGTTCAGAATGCAGCCGAAATTGAAAGAGGAACACCTAGATTAGTAATAAATTATAAGCCATTAAATAAAGCTTTAAAATGGATTAGGTATCCAATTCCAAATAAAGATGATCTTTTAAAACGATTACGTGCCGCTAGAGTATTTTCAAAATTTGATATGAAGTCAGGATTTTGGCAAATACAAATAGCAGAAAAAGATAGGTATAAAACCGCATTCACAGTCCCATTTGGACAATACGAATGGAATGTTATGCCGTTTGGTCTTAAAAACACTCCTAGTGAATTTCAAAAAATTATGAATGATATTTTCAATCCATTCTCATCATTTTCTATTGTTTATATTGATGATGTTTTGATATTCTCTGATTCTTATGAGCAACATCGGAAGCATCTCAAACATTTCCATAAGATTATTCAGCAGAATGGTCTTGCCGTTTCTGCACCTAAGATCAAACTCTTTCAAACAAAGATTAGGTTCTTAGGACATGATATTCACCTAGGAAGACTAAGACCTATTGTGAGATCGATTGAATTTGCTAATAAATTTCCTGGTGAAATTAAGGACAAGAATCAACTTCAATGATTTCTTGGATGCCTTAATTATCTCTCAAATTTTATTTAGGACCTTAGGGCCTTATTGTAAGATCCTTTATGATAGGCTTAAGAAACCACCACCACCATGAACACCCAAACACACTATTATCATTCAGGAGCTTAAAAAGCTTGTCCACGTGTTGCCGTGCACAGCTATTCTTCAACCCTCATACCTCAAGATTGTTGAAACTGATGCTTTAGATTTGGGATATGGAGGTATTTTAAAGCAACAAAATCCCTTGGGGGGGGGGGGGGGAAGAAGAGCTCGTACGATTCACCTCTGGTGTTTGGAACAAGGCTCAAACAAATTATTCCACAGTTAAAAAGGAAATTTTAGCTATTGTTATGAGTATAACTAAATTCCAAAGTGACTTCTTAAATAAAAAATTCCTAATTAGAGCTTGATTGCAAGTCATCCAAATATATCCTAACTAAGGATGTTGAAAACCTTGCCTCTAAACAGATATTTGCTAGATGGCAGGCCATTCTTAGTATTTTTGACTTTGATATAGAACATATTAAAGGTGAGAAGAATAACCTTCTGGATTTCTTATCTCGAGAATTCTTACAAGGAAAAGAAAAACTGGTCAGCAATGGCGGGTGATAGGAAAAGTCAAGGGATCCCCGTTTCAATTAAAAAATTCGACAAAAGTCCATCTCCGACTCTTCAATTGAGCAACAGGTTTAGTCCATTGCATAAACCCTCAGACTTTCCTGCTCTGCAATCCCGGGTTGCTACTTTTGCGCAAGAGGCAGCATCTCTCACGAAGTCTCAAAGCCCGTCAACCCATTCACCGAGGCAGTCTCCTGCTTTAGGATTCATTTGCAAAAAGTTTATAAAATTCTGTGACCTTGAGCCATCATTCCTTAAACAAGAATTCATTGACTAACCTCAGAAACTTGCAGCCCAAATTATTAAGAGAACCCATGACTTTATTGGTGCCACAACCCCAAAAAACCTTGAGTTTTACGAATTTATTCTTCTAGATACCCAATCCGTGGAGCTTGCAGAAATTCCAGATAAAAACGATTCCTCAAGAACCATCTTCATTAAATTTAAAATTAAAAGGATTATCACCTTAGAATAGTGGGGAGATCCTAACATGGTTTAAAAAATTTTCTTTAAAATTTATGCCACAGTATTTTGATTATTGGGATTATAAAGATGCATGGTTTAAATTCCTTTTAAAGCAAAATCAAAATTATTATCTTACTTGGTTTTGTTATTTTTGCCCAAAGCTTTCAACCAAGATTCCTATTTGGTTTATCGATTGGTGGAACAAATTCGGACTTGACATGTCCATTTTACCAACTGACGTTGAAATCTGTTTTAATTATTGGAAAACGCTGATTAAAATCCCTGAAACCTGGTCTGAGGTGCCAGAGCTTTTTCTATTTTCAAAACACTTTAGCCTCACTTGGATTTTGTTCTTGGATTATGAAGTCCGGGATAAAACCATTGGTAACTTTGAAGTTCCCCAGCTCGGGAGAAGGATTAAGATTAAATGGTG
Source organism: Santalum album (assembly GCA_034195605.1). Classification (NCBI taxonomy): domain Eukaryota; kingdom Viridiplantae; phylum Streptophyta; class Magnoliopsida; order Santalales; family Santalaceae; genus Santalum; species Santalum album. The sequence continues at coordinate 12,743,212 of CM067260.1, read as the reverse complement.
GTCAGCCATGGATATAAAAAATTTCACCCCGGCCAATGTGGACAAATGGACAAACCTTCATCCTCATTTAGCAAAGAATGCTCAAATTCCAGTTCGGGTTTCTTCTTCAACACCACGACCTATGTCATTTGAAGAATATAATGAACGTCTGCTTAAATGCTGAATCTAATGAAGACATTTTGGCTATCTCAAGAGAGTATAGACTGTCAAAAGCGGCCTCGCCGGTACCCACTCACGAGGACTCACAATCAGACGAAGTACCCAACTTCGCTCAAGAAAATGAAGACGATTGCTACGGCATCCTTGACCCACTCGACTTCGACATACGCGAGTCCTTCAGGACATAAAGTTGGGTTTGCCGACTCAACAATCCAAAACACCTCATAAAGAGAATTGCATGTGACCGACAAAGAAAAGTAAGGCAACAGCTTTCCATAAAGGAGATTCCAGCCGACGCATCTAGACAAAAGAAGCCTTGAAGGCATCGAGTTCAGCATCATCATTGTGCGCAACTTTAATCATTATTGTAGCTTTTTATTCCTTTAAATTGCATGCCTCTTGGATGAAGCAGGCAGAATGAAAATTTGTAATTCTTGGAGCAACGAGTGCGAAAAATATGAGAGCATTCGTCGAATGCGACAAGCCTTCTCAGAAATTAAGGCTCTTCTAGAGATCCATCCTTATTTAATGTAAGATCTTTTCAATATTATTAAAAAAGCCTTACTGATATTTCAATAATCTATTTGCTTTCTGAGGCAGATTTAGCTTAATTCTTAATTCTTATCTTATTATCTTATTCTCATCGATCTTTTGTGGAATTGGTATCAGAGCCATTTAATCGTGTAAACTCCAAGCTTTTTAAGTTATCTTCAAATTGATTATTGAAGAATTTGTTGGAATCAAATTAGTTCTTGTATCTCTTTCTCTCTAAAACCTGTTGAGTTTATTCTTCCGTTCTACGTTTGGAAAGGCCGTTGGAGGCGGAGATAGCCATGTTAGGCCATATCCTGTAATCAGCCGTAGCTGTAAGATAAACAATACAGTAGTCATGGAGACAATATCTGTAAGATCTGATGAAATTCCAGCCACTTCTTCAATAATTAGCACCGAAGGTGCTTGGGAAGAAAGAAGTTTACAAGATTGGAAGCTCCCTTCTATTAATCCTAGATCTATATATCAAAAAGGAAAAATGCTAGAATTTAAATATGCCATTTGTGAAAAGAAAAAGGAAATAAATGTAAAATTTGATAGTTCTAGAAATTATTCATGCAAATTATTATCTAAAAAATCACTAAAGAAATATGCTAGATTAGGATATAAAGATTGTCATATAGGATGCGTTCAAATTGGACTCAAACCCCTTGCTAAGCTTGGGCTTAATAGCTTAATGCTAGCTGTTCTTAGGGATGCAAGGATTCCTGATTACAAAGAATCCATCATTGGTAATGCGTAAACCTCGCTTACCAATGGGCCAGCCTATTTTAATACTTACCCTAATTTTGTTATAGGAATAGACAATGATGAACATAAAGAAAAGAGTTTAACTTTAGACATTAAAACTCATAATTATAAATTTCTTTTAGGAACATGTCCGTACAAATTGATTTACAAAATTCATTTTAGGGTTATGACTTTGTCAGGATTAGTTAGATATACCTCTCCTGATATTACTCCCAAACAAACCTTATGCTTTGAAACTTAAGTTTTTTTAAAGCAGCAACACTCAAAAATAAAAGGAAAGAAAAATCGTAAACGTGAGCATTAAAAAAAAATATTAAAATCTTATATTTTTCACTAATTTAATTATATGTTTCATTTGAATCTGGAGCAAAAACAAAAGGCTAAATTACGATGATCGTAAAATCATCATCCAAACCCATGGTCCAAATGATGAGTGATGTGACCCATAAATGAGCCAAATTGCGGGTCAACATTGATTTGTGATATTTATTTTAGCAAGACGAATGCCAGTCGAGCTAGGAAGGCATAATCACCATTAATTTGCTTTTGTTTGTTAGTAGTCAACTAAATTTGTGAACAGCTTCCAAACTTAATTTGATAGGTTTTCACAAGTTTCTGTTAGCAAACACTTACAAACTAATTCAATCAATATTTTACGAGCAAGATTTTTCAAACAGTTAATTGCGAGTAAACAAATATAAATTAAATAAAAATAATACTATTTATATATCCCTTCATGTACTTTTTATATTAAAAAAATTATATTAAAAATTTTAAATAATTTAAATGATTCATGCTCCAATATTCAATCAATATTTTACGAGCAAGATTTTTCAAATAGTTAATTTCGATTCCAACAAATTCTTCAATAATCAGACGAAGTACCCAACTTCGCTCAAGAAAATGAAGACGATTGCTACGGCATCCTTGACCCACTCGACTTCGACGTACGTGGGTCCTTCAGGACATAAAGTTGGGTTTGCCGACGCAGCTAGACGATTGCTACGGCATCCTTGACCCACTCAACTTCGACATACGTGGGTCCTTCAGGACATAAAAGTAAGGCAACAACTTTCCATAAAGGAGATTCCAGTCGACGCATCCAGACAAAAGCAGCCTTGAAGGCATCGAGTCAGCATCATCATTGTGCGCAACTTTAATCATTCTTGTAGCTTTTTATTCCTTTAAATTGCATGCCTCTCGGATGAAGCAGACAGAATGAAAAATTGTAATTCTTGGAGCAACGAGTGTGAAAAATATGAGAGCGTTCGTCGAATGCGACAAGCCTTCTCAGAAATTAAGGCTCTTCTAGAGACCCATCCTCATTTAATGTAAGATCTTTTCAATATTATTAAAAAGCCTTCTGATATTTCAATAATTTATTTGCTTTTTGAGGCAGATTTAGCTTAATTCTTAATTCTTATCGATGAATTAATTAACGAACTTAAAATTTGAAGATGATGATTTTGCAAAGAATAAGCTTAAAGATAAAAGAATTCAAGAAAATTTTAACAAAGATGTTCTTGACGCTGTCAAAAGACCTACTAAATCTTCGCAAAACATTGAAATAAAAGATCTCAAGGAAGAAATAAAAGACATAAGAAAAGAAATTAAAAACCTGAAAGAAAAGGTTGAAATTCTTGAGCAAAAGCCTGCTTCCTCTAGAAGTAAAGAGAAAATTGAAGATTATCCAGACAATTGCTATTCCCTCCTTTTTAATATATTCCGGTTGCTATTTTTTTTCTTTAATTTCTTTTAAATTTGATTTACATGAAATTTAATATTCTGATCTAAGTTTTATTTGGAGTGACTAAAGGTTTCTAAATATGAGGTTATTTGTAGGTCCGAAACTTTTGTCCGTATGTTAAAGTGTAAAGATTTGCCTTTCAAGAGTGGGTTGAAGCACTAAGTTCCATTCTCGATTTTTTATATTTATTTTTCTATTTGATTTTTCCCGTTAACTAAATATTTTTGTTATTTTGTACTTGAATTATTGTGTTTTTCTTTTTGTTATCCATCAGCGTCTAATGGTGCTTCATTTTAGATTAGATTTATTTTATTTTAGATTCGTTTAGTCTATTTCTTTCCTTAATAAATATGCTTTTGCATTTGTTTTAAATATTTTTCTAAATACTAGAGTAATTTTCTTCTTTTTTGGATGAAATGGTTGAATGATGAATTTTTTCTTACAATACCCTAAAAAAATAATTTTATGAACCTATCCTACCTTTTCAGGCTTTTTAAAAAGTACTCTTAACTTTTTAAAATTTGATGAGTGCGATTTTTAGGGGGCAATCGCTGACACCCTCTGAGTGCAATTCTACATTTGTTTTTCCCCACAACCAACCTAGGCTAGCCTAAGCAGTGCGTAGATTTGTGGGGGAAAAATCGATCAAGAATCGCACTGCGATTCTTGTTTTTGCTCGGCTGATACCGCAGTCAGAGGGTGTTAGTGGTTGCCACCCTAAAAATTGCACTCGTCAACTACGATTTTAAAAAGTTAAGATAGTTCTAGAAAATCATGAAAAGGTAGGGTTGGTTTATAAATTAAATTTTTTTTTTTTTTAGAGTATTGTAATAAAAAATTCTTGAATGATAGAGTGGTGGTGAAAAGTTAGTTTTACTAGAAAGAAAAAAGAAAAGAAAAATACCTGATCAGAAAATGTAAAAAGAGAAAGAAAGGGAAACCGTTTGATTTTTGAAGCGGGGGCGCAATGTGCAAAGAATGATTGTAGGCGTGGTTGAAACTGTAATATATAAATAAATCTCATCCCAGTTATTTATTTCCCCAGCTTTTCGCACGTAAAGTTTGGATTCTGGAAACTCAGTGATAGTGAACCCTAGAAAGCGCTGAGAATTTCAATCACGAAGCCATCCAACCCAGGTTTGATCAATCAACCCTCACAATCCCAAATCATCTGCTCTGCTTCGGGCTCAACTTTTCGCGCAATATACATATCGTATGTCTGCTCATACACTTACTTGTTTGATGTGAAATTTCGGGTTTTTTTTTTAATCATTGTTTCTCTGTTGCTTTTGATTCATTTCAGTTGTTGCGCCTTCTTTTGCTCTTAGAAAACCACTACTTTTGGCTGATTTGTTTTGCGTTTGTGTTTTTGATCGGATGATTCTCACGCTATTTGGTTGGAGTGGTCAAAGGGTTGGATACGTATACTGGATCTTTTGGGGGTATCAAATGGAATTTTCTGTGCAATATATATATATATATATATATGGTGCATAGATTTTGTAGTGTCTGTCGACTGAGCTTGGACGTGATGTTATCCTTGTTTAGAAATCAAAGATAAACAAGGATAACATCACTTCCAAGCTTAGTTGACAGACACTTCAAATTCTATGCACCATATAACTAAGCGCTAACATCGCATAAACTTCGGTATTTATCTTTGATTTGTTATGGTTTTAATTCTGACAGACACTGACTGTTTTGCTTTTCTATTTTTTTTGTTTTTTGTTTTTTGTTTTCAATTACAGTTCCATGGGGATTTCATGAAAGATTGAGCTGAACAAGATCAACTCTTTTCATCCAAGTTTCATTTTTTGAGATGTATGGTCAAGGTAATTTTAACCCTCGTTATGGACATGCTCCTCATACACCTATGCCCCCATTCCAGCAGCGCCCAAACCCGATGGCTTCTCCTATGCCAGCCCAATTTCTTTTCCAACAAGGTCCTCCAGCCCCGCCCCCTCCTGTAATAAACCATGCCTCGCAGGCTGTTTCTTCTGTTGTTCGCCACGGCCCTCCTGCATATACTCATGCTCCTCCTGCCCCTCCTTCAACAGTTCGCCAGGGTCAACCCCCTCAAGGTCTGCACAATGGACTGATAAACACTTGTCGACCGCACATACATCCAATTCAACCAGTTCATGGGAGAGCTGTGTCGTGGCCAACTCAACTTAATACTCAATTTTCTTCACATTCAGGATCTCAAAATGTGCAGCACATTGATTCACCAGCTCTTGCTCATCCTGTCAGTCCTGGAACTGGCCACACTCACCCTGGAATGTTACGAGCCCCACCGCCTCCTAGAGTACTACCACCACCTCCTTCCTATGGGCCAACATTATACAGAATGCCGGATCTTCCATCAGCAGCTACTGTTGCACCGGGTGTTCAACATACTCCTATAACTGTACCTCCCCCGCCAACTTCTAGTTTTCTCTCTTCTGCCCTATTTGGATCTTTTGTACACCCACATGTGGATTCACCACCACGGCCGCCTCTGCCACCACCTCCCTCCTCTCCACCTCCACTTCCACCTCCTCCACCACCTTCAACCTCTCCCCCAGCCCCAGCTTCACCTCAAACAAGAACCTCAATGTCAATCCCCTCTGTTTCTGATCATTCTGACCTTGGTCCCAGCTCACACAAATCTGTTGTTTCTGAAGTGATGGCTTCTAAATCTGTGAATGATGGCCACCTTAACCGTGAAGTTGGAACCGGTTATGAAGGAGGTTCTCAAGTTCAAGATGGCCTGTCAGCTGGCGTAAACATGGACTGGGATGTTGCTTTACCTCCTCCAAGGCCAGCTGATGAAAAAATTGTTCAAAAGATTGAAGTCTTATGTGAGTTCATTGCAAAGAATGGCCCTGATTTTGAAGAAATGGCTTGTCAAAAAGAATCTGGGAATCTGGAATTTGAATTTTTGTCTGGTGGTGAGCCAGGAAGTGAAGCTGCAGTTGCACATGAGTATTTTTTGTGGATGAAGAGAAAGTACAACCTGCAATGCAACTACTCTAGCGCGAATGAGAAAATTCATTCCTTGTCTAGGCCTTTGCATTCTGAGGTTTCAACACGAGCTGGTAGGATGATGGATGCGGCATCTAATTATCCTTCTGATTCTGATATGGACATGGAAGGTAGGTGGAGCTATACAAAATTTTCATCATATTTTGTCCCATTGTCAAGCTGGTCTGTCTCTTCCTCCTGTCCTTTGTGCGCGCCTTTCTGACATGTGATGATGTTTTTCCATGTTTTGAATTATTTCTATTGAATTACCTGCTTGGAGACATGCATCTGCATTAGTAAAATTAGGAGACAAAAGGTGATTTACTCTTGATGTATGTCTTGATTTAATCACTGCCTCATATATTTGATTCTATATGTTTTAGTTGTGATAGACGAGTTTTATTTTTCCCATTTGTTTGCGGGGAAATCAAATACCTAAAACAAAAGCAGAGCCTAAATAATGTTTTATGTTACTACTACACGTGGTAGTTTTTTTTTTTTTTTTTTTTCTAATTTTTCACTAAGCAAATAATCGTTTTGTGTAGCCTGATTTATGTTACTTCTACCTGTGGTCGTTTTTTTTATTTCTAATTTTTCAATAAGCAAATGATCTTTTTGTGGAGCCTGATTTCATGTGTGCCCTGAGGTTCTACCGCCCCTCCTCCCAAAAAAGGGGAACTATTTAAAGCTGTGAATAAGATTTTGATCAGGGACAATCGACACTTATTTGGAATATAAGTGGGTTTGGTAAGTAAATGGGTGAAGTAGATTCATCATGGTGATTTTTTTGGCTTTTGACGGTAAGTTTTTGCTGATTGCTTGCCAAGTTTCATTTCAACTTAAACCATTATATTAGACCACAGGATGAAGTTTAGCAGCTTTTATGTGGAACAATTGTGGCACTCCTTTTTATGAGAGTCCCTGCTATTTTATGCATTGGTACGTTCTTTCTTTCCCTATTCAAGTTATAGAGATGAGAAAGCATCAAATGACAAAGTGTGGAAGCTGTAGTGAAATCCAATCTATTTATTTAGTGCTGTCTAAAATGTCAAGAACCCACTGGGCTGCAGTCCCAAGAGTGGGTCATTATCATGGTGCCAAAACAAGAGGCCATGTTGGGCTGCCGATGCTGATGCTTAGACGTGACTAAATGAGTCTAATGTTGAGTAGTGTTTGACAAGGGAGCATACACGAGTTTAGTATTCTAATAAGGAAAAAAATTTTAGGCCTTACTCAAGAGTGATTCTAGTATTCTGACATTGACAGAAGTGAGTATTCTAGATGTCTGAAAATAAATCTTCTGTTTTTGAACAGGAGAACTGCCTTAGTACTTAGTTAATTTCTCGCGTCAATCTTGGTTCTGACAGGATAAAAAATTAAGGACGTTGAAAACATACACTCAAAATTAGCTCAAGGTTTTGGTTGTGGTACCTTCCCTTCCCCTCCCCCCCTCGGGCCCCAAAAACAAAAAGAAAAAAAAAAAACCCAATTAATAAAAGTGTCTTTTAAGCCACTTGCTAGATTCATTTCTAAACAGGATGCAATTGAAGAAAATTGCATTTTGGCAACTCTATGAATTGCAAATGACTTTTTTTTCACCTTCATTTTTTTGTACGTGTGTGTGTATGTGCATATGCTGACACATTATTTTTTAGGACATGTTCTTGACAATGAAACCTTCCAGTTTGTAATTCTTGTAAAGTGAACTTAATTATTAAGAAAATCAAACCACCATGAAAATGGTGGTCCTTTAACACTACTTTGAAGAATTTCTTTAAATTTACCTTTAATACTACGAGGAGGGAGAACTCTTGTACTTTGGTTGAACTTCTTTCCACCTTCTCTGTGGCCAAAACCCAGAAATTGTCCTAGTTATCGTTATAGTTATGCACTATTTTTTCCTCATTTTTTTATTTGTTTGTAATTTTTCTTTTCCACTTAATGGAATGATACAACACTAGCTTTTCTAACTTTCTTGTAAACATTCAATCCTGTCCATTGTAGCCATTATCTTAAGCTATTAATCCATTTCAGCCATTATCTTAAGCTATTAATACTAAACTGGTTGCTTTTTCTTTTAATTTTCTTTGATTTGATTGTTGCTGAAACTAACTTAGCAAAAGTTCTCTTTGGTTTAATACCAAAAATAAATGAAATTGGTTTGCAAATTTATTGTTATTTTTCTACTGTATGTCTTAGTCCTTTCATTTGATTTAATACTTGAGCAGCCTCTGCATAGTTGGAGCACTAAAGATTTTCCTTCTTATTTTTGGCGGGTACCTTAGATGACATCACTAAGTCCGACAAAAGCCAGGATATTTCAAACTTGCTTGAAGATCAAAGCCACGAATCTGCTTTGGTTTATAACAGTCTTGATGTGAAAGAGCAAGTACATGCTCAGCAGAGTTCGGCAGAATGCAGTGCTGCCAAGGATCTATCTCGTGCAAAACTATTATGGTCTGGTTCTGCAGGATTGGCCGAATGTGAAAAAGGTTTGGTTTACATGTATTTATTTATATTTGGCATAGTTGGCAAGGCATCGCCTAGGGGGCGCTTAGGTGTCCAGGCAGTTCAGAAAGGACAAGGTGAGCAGCACCTTGACTAATGGACTGCTTTGAACTACGATGTGTGCCACATTTCGAGTACTAAATCGTGAAATCAATTAAACCCTGTTAAAACTTGAAGAAAATCCATCATGGAAGCTTCCAGATCTGTCTCACTTATTTGGGTTTTGAAAACCTTGAACTGGAAATCTTTGATTTTTTTCATCCATTGCTTGCTGTAACAGATCCTCCATTCTCTCCCTTCTTTTCTCTTTATCTTCTCAATTTTCTAAATCCTTTGTGCTGGATTACGTTAACAATACAATTAGGGTTTCTCTAAAGCACCCCTTTTACCCTTAGGTTTGATTGTGAGCTGTTTGGACAAATGGGCTTGGGCCTACTCTCTATCTATAAAAAGGCCCAATAGCTTTAGTTTTTTTTATTAACATCCCAACTAATGTAATTCTTTAAAGGAGGCCCAATGTATTTCAGCCCATTTCAGTTATCATGTTAGTGAAAAATAATTTTTTTGTTGTTTTTATCAAAGAAAGTTAGCAAAAAACAAGTTATTTAACAGTTTGAATAAATATTATTTATTTCATTTATCTGAATATTTAGATATAATATTAGAAAATTATTGTAAAAGTATATGCAAAATTACAAATAAATATGCTTACACATACATATAATATATCAGCATATAATACCTCTTGTAAATGCTTAGGGTGCTTAGGTGTCCTGGCTCCTTCCCACTGCCTTGGATGGCCTTGGGGAATATGAAAATTATGATATTTAAGTTATTAGGCTCTAAAGCTTTAAACTTTACCATTTTATTGTTATACTTATTTTTTTCATTTTTTCCCAGTCTTAAATTATGTGATATAGCTTACAGCATGCTGCTTTTTATCCCCGATGTTGTAAATGGCTGATTATTAGTTCTGGTTCTTATCCTTTTTTTCCCTTCCTCTCCCTTCTATAAGAATGTTCATTGTGGAGCAAATATTTATGTTCTCCCTTTGGATATTATATGCTAGCCTTGTTAACAGTGTTACGGTCCAACATGGAGGTCATGAGATGTATTTAAGCAACCTATCCAGAAATGAAGTGATGACTCTACAGCATACTTTTCTTAGGTCCTTCAATGTGATATGTGAGCTTTGTGCACTCAGATATGTTTCGTAATTTTGGGGGTGGGGTGAAAGCTCATCCCCTGCTTGTTCATTGTAGTGGAAACTGTTCCACGTCTGTTATTTACATTATTTTACATTGTGTTGTGGCTTGAAACAAAAAATGAGCTGTTTTATGTGTTTGTCAGAAGGCAGATCTGTTTGATAGTGTAAAGACCTTTTTAAATAGTCATGGTGGTTGGTTGATGCACCAATTAGTAAGAAAATTGCCATACGGTTCGTCTTAAGTGTGTGTTTCTGGTTGGAAATGGTTCCTTCCCTGAATTTGAGTCTATTTTGTGCTTTGATTTACATTAGTTTACATTGTGTTGTGACTTGAAACAAAAAATGAGCTGTTTTATGTGCTTGCCAGAAGGTAAATTTGTTTGATAGTGTAAAGACCTAGTCACGGTGCTTGGTTGATGCACAAATTAGTGAAAATGTTGCTATACAGTTCGTCGTAAGTGTGTGTTTCTGGCTGGTAATGGTTCCTTCCCTAAATTTTGAGTCTATTTTGTGCTTTGAAACTTTTAAAGTGATGTGTAGCACAGGTTTATATGTGGAATGGAATGGAATGTTACAATAAATGTATGCCCTTGTTAACCTTTTTGTTTTATTTGTTTTTTTTTCCTCCTAGGTATACTTAGTCTTGTCTTGTAATTCTTCTTCTTATATTGATATATTGTTTTATGATTTTTTTAAAAAAAGGTGGGTGGAAGAAAATGAATTCCATGTACTTTTTGAGTTTGTGTTGAAGTAACTACGATCTGTAGGAACTGTATAAGAACAGTATGGTTAGGATATTGAAATGTGTAAAGCTTAATGTAAAACCCTACTCTTGATCGACTCTTTGTTGTTATTTCTTTGTCAATCTTTTTGACACCAAAATTCCAAAGATAGGAATATGGGCCTTTGAACCTTTAATATTTCTGGATGAACATTGTTAAATAAACAGAATGGAGGTTTCAATGTGTATGACCTGATGGTATATGTGGCACTCAGATGACTTGTCTATAAGCTTCTACTTGTTGAATAATGTGTTATGAATTATGGTAATGTACTTTGAAGGGAATAATTCTAATTTCGCAGCAAGTTGAAGATTTTGTTGAGCCTAAAGCTCAAGTGTTGATGAATTAAAGTTTTTTTTGGGGTAAATATGAGTATGGGTTCCTTTTCTTTACCATAGTGAGCTGCAAGACCTGGCCTCCCCCTCCCTTGGCCCCCAAATTTGTGTTTGAGGGTCTTAAGCAGGTGGGTTTCAGAGTTAAGGAAGAAATCCAGCCATTATAACTTTGCATTGTTGTACTTATACTGTTGTTGGATGCATCGAGACCTGATTGAAGGATGGTTTTACAGCTGTTTTGTCTGCATTCAGCTTTTTCTATATCTGCCTTGTGGCAATGAGTTTTTGTTGTTTGAACTGTCAAAAATGCTTAGTTTGTTTCTCTTTGTTCCCAATTTGACAGGGTCAGCAAATTTTCCTGATCATCTTAAGTTGACTGCTGGAGGCTCATTTTTCAGTGCTCATGGTGTAGTTGAGAATTTGGTCCCTAATGCAGAATTCCCTTTAAGCAACAAGGTAGAAAAATACAATGATTCAAGTCCATCTGCTACTGTAGCAGCTGCTTCAGGTTTCAATAGTGAATCTTTTACTGGTAAATTTGTCAAGGGTTGCAGTCCTTTTAGACTTCTAGAGGACTATGCTTCTGATAACAGTTCAGAAAATGATGATGGCCCATCTATTGAGGCCGCAGTTCCACGAACTGCCTCACCATCAATGAGCAACAGGCCTGCAAGTTCTCAGAGAGATTCAGTGTCGAGCTTGGACACAAATAATGGTTCAAAACACCCTTGTGCGTCTGAAAAGGGATTTCCGTTGTTATCTGACCCTCTAATGAAGAATTCTCATAGCAACTCACTTGAGGCTCTGGAATTTTCAGCAGTATCACAGAGAGATGTTGAAGACTCTGTCACGCTTTCCACTGAAATCAGAAAAACTGATGAAGACGTTGATGATGACCCAGAAAATGACAAACCTGTTGACCATGATGTCTCTGACAAGACTTACCAAGGGAAGAAGGCGTCAAGGGATGGTGGTCTTGATGTTGCCCAGAGTGATAAGTCTCTGGAGGACATTAAGTCTACTTCAAGTTTTTTGAAAGTCGATGAGTTTGGAAGATTGCTCAAAGATTGTGCTAGTGATAGTGATTCTGATGATCCACGCTATAGTTGGACACATAGTAAAAGAGAAAGAAGCTGGAGTCGCAGCCGATCTCCTCTAGATAGGAGGAAGAAGAGGAGGAGCCTTTGGAGAAGAAAGGATAAACGAAGTCAATCTCGCAGGTGTGCACTGGAATTTAATATTCACTTTTTAATTTTAAAATGTGTAGATTCAAAAAGTAGGTTTTAAGTCTTTTTCTGGTAGCTGCTGGTTTGAATTCAGTTAATAATTTTCTGTAGTCCATAGCCTGTGAATTTTTTACCTCTGCTGGTCAATGTTTTCCAGCTGGTCTCCCAGGAAACGAAGTAGCAGAAGCAGTTCTCCTGTCATAAGGCGTGGTGGTGACAGAATAAGATGGGACAGGGTTCAGAATCGAAGTTGCTTTCACTTCCTGCGAGGCAGGTGTTATCATGGAGCGTCATGTCGATATTTGCATCATAACTCTTATAGGGGTGACAAATCAAGACCCTATGCAAGAAAAGATGAGTATCTAGAAGTTCCATTTAGTTCAAAAAATTCTGGCGGAACAAAGAATTTCCGAGAAGAAATATTATTTCATGACCATGAGAAGATCAGGAGTCAAGAAAGTCGAAGCCCTAGGGAAATGCCTTGCAGTAGTAAGGTTTTTCCAAAAGATAAGAACATTGTTGATAAAAGAGAAGATCTATTTGATTTAGACCAAAATGATCAATTAATAGGTATTAATATGGAAAAATTCAAAGGACCTAAACATGCAGCTCCTAAACTGCAGGAGGCTGAAGAATTCCAAGATGAGCTAGATGAATGTACTACTCACCTTCCCCATGATGAAAGTTTGTGGAGATCAGTGGTGATCCACCATGATGGCTCCCCCTTCCAGCCTCCAACTAGCATTGATACTGCTAGGTCACCTGGTGACAATACTAAGCCTGTGCTTCATTCTGTCAATGAACTGCAGCAAAAGGAACCTGATCTCTCTGTTCATGCTGATCATCGATCTCAGCAAATGGATGTTTCCACTCTATCAGATTCTTCACCTGATCAAACATCCAGAGTTGTCCCAAATGAGTCTCCAACCATTGGTTCAATTCCCGATAAGTTGTCTTTATCTCAGTCATACTCCGGAAATGGTTCTATGAACCAGCCATCCGCACCTAAAACTTCTGCATCCCAAGTTTTAAGTCAAAGTATTCCTTCTGTTCATTTTTCATATCATTGCTCCCAGCCACTCCCTCCCCCTCCCCCTCCCGAATTCTCACAAGTCAGAAATGCCCCATATGGACTTCAGTCCCTACATGGGTCCCAGCCTGTGGGAGATCATAACAAGATACCCCCAACTGTAAACTTACCATTTCGGTCTGTTCCTGGGATAAAATCTGCTCCATGCCCAGCTCCATTACCCAATCAACAACCTAGTTTGGCTTTACCTAAGTCATCTTGGACCTTTCAGCCACTGCCACCTCCACCGCATCCGCCACCATCACAGCCACCTTATGCTAATAAAGTCACTGTAAATGGAGCAACTGCCAATCCTGTTGGTCCTTTCGAGTTTCAGCACAATCACCTACCTGTGAGGAATGACTTTGATCCTCAGACTTCTGCAAGGTTGTACAGTACTGAACTGCCTACACACTCTCAATTTGCTGCAGCGGCTCATCTAATGTACCATAGAGTGCAGGAGCCTCGTCAACTTCCTTTGCAAGTGGAGGATTTAAATGCTAGGCATCTGCCAGTTGGCCATCCCATGACTGTACCGTATGGAGGCTCAAGCCAGAGCAGAGAAGACCAATTTAAGCAGGTCCCTGTTCAGGGTTTTACTCCTTCAAGTTCCAGTGCTGAGAATAGCTTACCACTTCAGCCCATGCGTTTCTTGGGCGAATCACCTGGTAAGATGCAATCTTTCCCTAGTGAAGCTGTGTCCTTGGGTGAACATTTCGAGTCAGCTACTAAGCATCATTCTTATGTACCTGCAGAGGATGATGTTTCTAACCATGTGGCTATGATGCCAATTTATCCATCAGATCTAGAGAGGAATCAACTGATGCATCTGTCTGATATTGGGGGATCAAGATTTTCAGCTCACCATAATCCTTATGCATCCACTTTTGAGCTGCCATTGAACTCTAGATTCAGTTACAGTGCTCTTAGGCGAGAAAAGGACACACCTTGCAGTAATAAATATGACACCCCTTTCAGTTTGAGCAGAGTTCATGTTGATGGCCGAAGTGCTGGCAACATTGTATCAAGACAGATGGCTTCCTCTCCAAATTCTGCACTGGTGCAGAGAATGCCTAGGTTAGGTGGTGATCAATATGATCCAATTTTTGATAGCATTGAGCCACCTTCAAGCTCATTAACGAAATTTGATCACATTCAAAAGCAAGAGTCAACGAATTGCTCCAACATCATGTTTAGACCTAGTGGCTCTAATAAACCACTTGATCTGGAAGAGAACAAGCAGCCAGAAAATGTTGGAGCTGTTGCTGGCACCACATCACTTGAAAATGATGAATACGGTGAGACAGCCGACGCAGAAGTGGGTGCTGTTGTAAATGGAAGCCTTAGCAGTCCAATTGATTTAGAAAACACAGCAGCTGGAGAGATTGAGATTGATCAAATTAAGTCCCCAGGGAAGAGCAAGAAGAGCAAAAAAAACAAGGATTCGAAATCCATAAAGCTTTTCAGGGTTGCGCTCGCAAATTTTGTGAAGGAGGTTCTGAAACCATCATGGCGACAGGGTAATATGAGTAAGGAGGCATTTAAGACCATTGTCAAGAAGACTGTCGACAAGGTGTCTGGAGCTATGAAGGGACATCAAATACCAAAATCGCAGGCAAAAGTTAATCAGTACATTGACTCATCACAGCGGAAGCTGACTAAGCTTGTTATGGTAAAAACCAATTATCACTGTATATTTACTTTTGGGGAATTCTAATCTTGTTAACTTTTAAAAGACTAACTATGTTCACATTTATGATTTTAAAAATGGCACACTCAATTTATACATTTATGCAAATGTTCACTTCTATGGATTTGCTTTGTTGGTTTTTAGTATAGTAGCTGCTCATGTCCACGTGGTTAGAATTCAAACAATTGGCATGTGCTAGTTGAAAGAGTGCTTCGCAGTTTTAAATATTTTAGTAGAACATACCCTGGTAATCGTTAGTGAAGAAATCTTGTTTATTGTTTGGACAACATTGCGACTCCACATATGCACACTGTTGTCTGCCCCTGCCTCTGCCGGGACTCGAGCCTTGGCCTCTCCTTTTGGGGTTAGGATATCATCAGTGGGCCATGAGCCCATGGGAAACAACCTTTTGTCTTAAATCTTGAATATTTAGTCTATTTTGTGCCCTAATTTAGTTGCATGGTATTTCATAAAAATGGTGCCTAAGATATGGAGCTCTCCCTTTTTTTCCCCCTAGAAATAATGTGAAGAAACACTTACCTTCAGACACGTTCAATGTGTTTATTTGAGGATTTGGTTTTTGTGTCGTAACGTCCAAGAGTAGCCGTGCTTATGAGATCTAATATATTTTTATTGCTAGCAGGAGATTAGTTCAATCTCACTATAAGATTAGCTAAGAGTTTCAGGCAAAATTTAGCAGAAAAATGTGCAATTTGTGCAGCCTTTTTGTCTTATGGCTATTTTCTCATTCATTATTGTTTTGAGTGACATTCACAACATTTTCTGCAGGGCTATGTTGACAAGTATGTCAAAATGTAGGGACAGACATAAGCTGTGATTCCAGGCTGCAATGGTAGAAATCTTTGATCAGATTTATGTCCTGTCTTTTCATCCAGGTACTTGATTTTTGCTGGTGTCATGCAACTCTTTTCTTCTGGTTGCATAGTGTGAACTATGAAGAGCTGGCAAATCTTGTACTGGCCTTTGGGATTCATCAGTATGTGTAGTGGCTTTTAAATTTCTTCCCTGGTAGTGCTTGAAAAGTATAAAGCCTATGAAAAGATGAAGTATAAGGCCTATATGAAGATGAGCTTAATCAGAAGGATTTGTAGGATTCCAGCCTTAGCAAGGTCATTCCAAAACATATATGTAATGTACCTCTTTGATTTCAATTAGTGTTTCTGCTTATCAACATTACCCTGTCAATCTCACTAATTGTAAATTACCTTTAGTTGTTTCTTTCATTTCCAATTAATTTTTTTAATTTCTTATTAGTTGATTTAAAGCAAGGGAAACTGCAGTGCTAATATTAATAATTAAATTGAACGATAAAGAAAAGATAAATTAGTTTATTGCCTCTAATTTTATTTATTTATTTTTATTTTACATTGGGATGATACATTTCCCTCGTGACATTAGTATAAATGTTGATTCTGAAAATTCTATCCAGGTCTTTCAAAAGGTGGGCATAAGACTCTTGGTTAGAGGATCTCCTTTATTAGCATTGGTTGGCAAATTTGTAAAAGAAACATGATATCGTTTGATAGGAGTAAATTATTGATAGGGCATGGCTCATGGGTGGTCTGTACTCAAGGGTCTGAGATTTCAGAAATTTTACTACCATTGTTATTAGTCTTCAGGATCAAATCGTTACTATGGATAAATCATGGAGTTGTAACTCATGATATATGGCAACCTTGTTTTCCAATAGGCTACTTGGTGTAGGAAGGATTGTTGGCAAGATTATTGAAAGGTATCTATTAAAAATTGTGTTATTGTTCTCACTGTCCCTGCAGGGCTGCTAGTAGAAATCATGATGTTGGAGCCAACAATTACCGGGTTTTGTTGTTATAGACTCGTTCAAAAAGTGGTTTGTGTGACAATGGAATATATATTTTTTTCATGAACAATTCTTTAAAATGGCAAATCACGCCATTGGAACCAACAACTGAGTGTAACTCATGATCCATCAGTGTTGCTTGTTCTTTGGTTAGTTTGTTATGCACTTGTTCTGCCAAGTAGCATTATGATTGACCGTAAATGGCCATCGAGATTATAAGTACAAGTTTGGCTGCATGAACATTAATTACTTGGTAAGTTAGATACTAATCCTTTCTTTGGTTTGCTTTATTGCTGTACTTCGTTTACATATATATTGAACTTCCTTTGTCATTTCCTCTGATTTTTTTTTCTTCCACTGTATTTCCCATTTTTTCTAATAGCACAGCTTAACGTACTTGACGATTGATCTATGGTTATTTACTTTTGACTCACCCATGTCTCAGACAACCCCTCAACATAGCTGGTTTGCGGTGTAGCCATGCCCAACTCCCTACCACGCACAATGGGGGCTGTGGACCAAGTAATGAGTTATTTATTCTCAGGAATTTCTCCTTTCTGGTTGGATTTCTAGTTAGCTGTGTGATATAATTCTGAAAGAACCATCATTAATATATTTGTAAGGTCTTGGCAGCTGTTTTGGTTTTGTTCTTCATAGTTGAAAATGTATATGTCGATGGTATTCCATCTTATGTACAGGAGCTTGCTTGCTACTTGGGAGTGCAAAGGGAAGGGCCGGTTCACAGATTGAAATCTCATCCCTCCCTAGTATTGGACAAAACTTGTAATATCTAGGAACTTTAAGGGCCTGTTGTGCAAATATTATTTTCCAATTAATTATCCTTTTCACTTATTATTTTAGGATAAGGATAGTGTGTGTTTGTGTGTGGATATTTGTCATTTTTAGGTGGACATGTGTTACTTTTAGGACTTGACACATATGTGCTCATCAAAGGCACCTGTAGCTAGGATTGGTAATGTGGGGGTGAGGTGTCTCCTTGACTTAACACATGCTCATCAATGTTGGTGGGACACATGTGCTCATTAATGTTGAGGGGACACATATGTCTATCTCCTTTTCAATTTCTTTTGTTGCCTGTAAAAGGGCACAACAGCTCTTCTAGAGACCGCGAGATCAGGAAAAAATAAGAAAAAAAAAAACGAACAAAAAAGTTCTAAGAGTAGTCTAAGGAAGAAGGAGCATCCTACTCTCAAGCTTGAAGTAGTGTCACTTTCTTTTTTGTCTTTTGGTTTGGCATTGATTTGTAGTACTGCCTGTGTGTGATATTTCACACACTTGAAATGGGAAGGAAGTGACTGTTGGACCATTTTCAAAAGGGAGGGTTGTTAGAAAGTTTATACCAATTTTGAAAGTGATGTTTTCATGCTTTAGGTGCTGTTTAAACATTGTTGAGATTTTTTTAAAACTATCATTTCTTGGTCTGAGCTTGAAATGATAAATTTGTCCAACTGCTGTGTGGGCAAAACATAGCCGTTTTGCCTCTATTTTGACGATAAAGTGGTTAGAAAGTTTTGTTAGCTCTAGAAATAATGTTTGATGTGCTAACCATGGTTTAAAACCACCAAATCTGGGAGAAAAGGGTTTTCTTGTTCCCTCAAAGGCAATCATTTTAAAGTACAAATTTTGAAATGGTGGAACTATTTAGCTAACTAATTGTTGTTTGAAAGAAAACAACTATAAACCAATAAGATTTAAGTTGTAGGGATGTAGTGGCAGCAACTGCTGTTTTGTTAAAACAAGTTGTATTTCCCTTGTGTTGGACAGAAACAACCTTGATAGTAAGTTTTTAGTTAAGGAAAACACAGTGGCAGCTTCAAGCCATTGTTGTTTTGGGAAACTGAGTCGTTTTGCCCTGCCTAACCATTATTTGCGGTAAAACAAACCTAGAAGTTATAGATTCAAGTTGAGATTTACAACACAATTACTCGAACTTTGCCTTTTCTAAACATTCTTGATTTTCTACAAAAGAACTTTTATCGTTTAAAGATGGAACATCCAAAGATCAACTCTTGGTTCTTTTAAGCTTGAGATGTTCAACATATCTTCCTTTCCTAGTGTTGTTTTCTTGGTGGTCACTTCTTTGTGGCTAATATATTCGTGATTTTGTATTTCTTGTATCTAATTGTCTCTGTCATTGCAATGACATTTGTTGTTAATATTACTTAATGTTTGATCCTTTAAAACCATTGTGGATTTGTTGTTGTGTGTGCCAATTTCCAAGATGAACGACCGCTTATACGAAAACTGTTTGAGGCCTATGCAGTGGCGAAAGAAGCACACTTATGTCTAAGGAGGCCGTTTGTGGATCCACTAGACATTGTGAGTGTAGATTGTGGCTTAGGTGCTAAAAAGTGAGCGGAATAGTTTATAGTCGTTCGGAACTACGATAGTGCCACTTGGCTTGATGGTTGGATATAAGTTGCTTTGTTGAGATTGTTGTCTAATTTATTGAGTTGTTATATTCATTGCCCGAATATGACTTAGTAGGATTTGTTTGTTTGACCTACTGAGTGTTCTTTTTCACTCACCCCTTGTGTTGTTTATTCCCTAATAGGAATAATCTTTGAAGGGGAACTAGAAACAAGTGAGCAATTTAAGGGCAAAAGCGTGGCTTATGCTTAGATGGGTTAATCATCTAGCAACTCACTTAAGCTTTGGGTGGTTGTCAAGGGATG
Source organism: Santalum album (assembly GCA_034195605.1). Classification (NCBI taxonomy): domain Eukaryota; kingdom Viridiplantae; phylum Streptophyta; class Magnoliopsida; order Santalales; family Santalaceae; genus Santalum; species Santalum album. The sequence continues at coordinate 12,723,648 of CM067260.1, read as the reverse complement.
ATGCTTGCGTTGTAGTATAATGTATTTGTGTTTTCACCAACCCTACAATCCCATGGAAGGGTACAGGTGGGCTTTGTAATAATAGTAAAATTCAAATGATGAGATGTTTGATTCAACTTATTATTAGACTCTAGTAGTAATCTTGTAGTCCTTGCCACTTAAAGGGAAGTCTGATGGAATAATAAATACGGGCTTTTTAGCTCATGTTGTGGATGTTCTAAAGACTAAGTCAAAGCTAGATGAAATCCCCATTTGTAATGAATTCAAGGATGCATCTCTAGATGACTTTCCAGGACTGTTGCAAGATAGGAAGATTGAATTTTGTATAGACCTAGTACCAGGCACTCTACCCATCGCCAAAACACTGTACAGAATGGCACCGTTAGAGTTAAAAGAGATGAATAAACAATTAGAAGAATTGCTAGAGAAAAAGTTCATCAAGCATAGTTTGTCCCCTTGGGGAGCACCCGTATTGTTTGTTAAAAAGAAAGATGGCTCACTCCGGTTGTGTATAGATTACCGAGAACTAAACAAGGTGGCTATAAAGAATTGTTATCCTCTCTCGAGAATTGACGATCTGTTTGATCAACTTAAAGAAGCAAAATTCTTCCAAAATTGATCTAAGATTCAGGGTATCATTAATTGAAGATTAAGAGCGAAGATATACCAAAGATAGCATTTCGATCTTGGTTTGGGCACTATGAATTTGTGGTAATGCTATTTAGATTCACGAATGCCCCTATAACATTCATAGATTTAATGAATAGGGTGTTTAGGAATTAGTTAGACAGATTAGTAATTGTATTCATCGATGACATCTTGGTCTATTCAAAAAGTAGGGAGGATCATGCTAATCACTTGAGGGAAGTTTTACTAACCTTGAGAAATAACATGTTGTATGCCAAGTTTAGTAAATGTGAATTTCGGTTAAAGAAAGTGCAATTCCTTGGACGTGTAATTTCCGAGGAAGGAATCGTGGTTAACCTTAGCAAGGTGGAAGCTATCACCACATGGAAAAAACCCAACAATGTAACGGAGGTTAGAAGCTTCTTAGGGCTTGTAGGCTATTACTGTAGGTTTATCCCAAACTTTGCAAAATTGTCCACACCACTCACTGAATTAATAAGGAAAAACATTAAATACGAATGATCTGGTAATGTGAGGAGAGCTTTCAGGAACTCAAAAATAGATTAGTTTCCACCCCAGTCTTGACTACAGCTGTTGTTGGAGAAGAATTCGTGATTTATAGTGATGCTTCTAAGAAAGGTTTGGGTTGTGTTTTAATGCAAGTTGGAAAAGTAGTCGCGTATGCTTCCAGACAATTAAAACCCTATGAGGTAAACTTCCCCACTCATGATTTGGAACTTGTGATGGTTGTGTTTGCTTTAAAAATTTGATGACATTACTTGTATGGCGCGCTACATGCTCAATTTATACCGACCATAAAAGTTTGAAGTATTTATTTCACCCAAAAAGAGTTAAATATGACATAGAGATGATGACTAGAGTTATTAAAAGATCATTATTGCACCATTTTGCATCACTCAGGGAAGGCCAATATGGTGACAAATTTTTTAAGTAGAAAGAGTTTTGGTAATCTTGCTACCATATTGACGCAACAACCTCATGTACTCAAAGATTTGGAAAGATTGGATGTTGAAGTGCAGGTCAAGTGTGCAGTGTCAATTTATTTGAACAGTATGACTTTAAAACCCACTATTCTTGAATGGATTAAGCTAGCACAGATAGGAGATGAGTATCTAATAAAAATCGTGACTAAAATAGAAGAAGGAAGGACTCCAAACTTTTGGAAAAATGATGATGGCATCATTATTTTCTAAGGTAGAGTTTACGTGTTGGTAGATCCTAAAATTAAGAGGATAGTATTAACAGAAGTGCATAACTCAAATCATTCAATACACCTAGGCAAAAGGAAGATGTATCGAGTTTTAAGGGAGCACTTTTGGTGGCCAAAAATGAAAGAGAATTTGTAGAATTTGTGTCAAAATGCCTTTCCCTACAAGCAAGTGAAGGCTAAACATCAACGTCTTGCTGGACCTTTACAACCATTGGAAATTCCCGAGTGGAAGTGGGAATACATTGCAATGGACTTTGTAGTAGGCCTACCAAAGACCAATTGTGGCATGGATGCAATCTGGGTAGTAATTGACCGTTTGACAAACTTGGCTCATTTTCTACGCATGCGAACAGTCGATAGCCTAGATCGTCTAACACAAATCTATATACAGGAGATTATTCAATTGCACGGTACCCCTATGACAATAGTGTGAGATAGGGATCCTCATGTCACGTTGAGATTTTGGAAGGGCCTTAAGTCAGCTTTAGGAACAAAACTTAATATGAATACGACTTATCATCCCTAAACAGATGGGTAGTCTAAAATGACGATTTAGACACTAGAACATATGCTATGCACTTTCGTAACGGACTTTCAAAGAAGCTGGGCGGAATCATATACCATTGGTGGAGTCTACATATAATAATAGTCACCATGCAAGCATAGGAATGGCACCGTATAAGGCATTGTATGGAAGAAATTGTCGGTCCCTAATTTGTTAGGATGAAGTTGGTCAAAGGAAAATTATAGGATCAGAGGTAGTGCAAGTAACCGTGGATAAAATCAAGGTAGTTAGGGATTGACTTCTTCCTGCTCAAAGTCAACAGAAGAGTTACTTCAATAATTTACGGAAAGAGTTAGAGTTTAATGTTGGAGATTCTGTTTTTCTCAAAGTCTCTCCTTGGAAAGGTATCATGAGGTTTATGTTGGACCCTTCAACATAGTCAACAGAATTGGGCCACTAGCATATTAGTTGGACTTACCACCGAAGTTGTCAAAGTTGCATAATGTCTTTCATGTGTCAGCATTAAGATGTTACGTACCTAACTCTTCGTACATCTTGACAAACATACCCATAGAGCTTAAGTTTGACTTGACTTACAAAGAGTGACCTATTCAAGTCATTGCATAAAAGGAACAGGTACTGCGCAAGAAATGTATTCCATTGGTAAAAGTTTTATGGCAGAACCATGGTGTGGAGGAAGCCATGTGGTAATCCGAAGAGCTAATGATGCAACAATACCAACAACTATTCTTTTCATAAGGTATGACTCGATTTTGAGGTTGAAATCCTTTTAGGGAGTGGTGAATATAATACCCAGAAACTTAGGAGAAAAGGGTTTTCAGCACTACTGGATTTTCTTCTCTCAAAAGCAATTATTTTAAAGTACGAATTCGAAAAGGTGGAATTGTTTAGCTAGCTAATTGTTTGAGAAAAAACAGCTCTAAACCAAGAAGATTTAAGTGGCATGGATACAATGGCAGCATTAAGCCACTATTGTTTTGTTAAAACAAGCTGTCTTTCCCTTGTATTAGAGAAAAATGACCTTGATTATAAGTCTTGACTAAGGAAAACACACTGGCAGCCTCAAGCCACTGCTGCTTTGGGAAATAGAGTCGTTTAGAAGTTATAGGTTCAACTTGAGATTTACAACACAATTACTTGAACTTTTCTTTTTCTAAACATCATTGATTTTCTACAAAAGAATTATTTATCTTTTAAAGATAAAACACCCAAAGTTCGACTTTCGGTTCTTTTAAGCTGGAGATGTTCAACATATCTTCCTTCCATAGTGTTGTTGTCTCAGTGGCCACCTCTTTGTGGCTAATCTGTTCATGATTTTGTATTTCTTGAATCTAATTGTTTCTATCATCGCAAGAATATTTATTTTTGATATTACTTAATATTTGATCCTTTAAAACCATTGTGGATTTGTTATTATGTGTGCTAACTACCAAGATGAACGACCGCTTATGCGGAAATTGTTTGAGGCCCATGCTTGGCAAAAGAAGCACACCTGTGCCTAAAGAGGCCGTCGATGGATCCATTAGACATTGTGAGTGTGGACTATTGTTCAGGTCCTAAGAAGTGAGTGGAACAGTTTATAATCGTTCGGAACTACAATAGTGCCACTTAGCTTAGTAGCTGGATATGCATTACTTTGTTGAGACTGTTGTCTAATTGGTTGAGTTGTTATATCCCTTGTCCGGATATGACCTAGTAAGATTTGCTTGTTTAACCTGCTAAGTATTCTTTTTCACTCACCCTTTGTGTTGTTTGGTCCCTATCAGGAATAATCTCTAAAGGAGAGCCAGAAGCGAGTGAGCAGTTTAGGGGCAAAAGCATGGCTTATGCTTAGGTGGGTCAGTCATCTAGCAACTCACTTAAGCTTTGGGTGGTCGTCATCATCTAGGTCTTTGATGTGGCAGATCTAGATTGACTGATTGGTTCCGACAATCCTCAGGTACTCACCATGTATCAACATCAGTGATTTCGAACATCTCTTATGAGAATTCTCGTTTTCACCGATTTTATCCCGACTTTCTTCCTCCTTCATAAAAGTAGTGAATTTGGGGCTCACTTCCTTTGAAGCAGAAAGGCAAAGAGCTGTTCGCGGTTCCTGTATGAATTTCTGACCGTGCGGAATCTCCATAGCCAATTTTCCAAGGGATGATGCGTGCGTTGTAATATAGTGTGTTTGTGTTTTCACCAACTTTACGATCCTGTGGAAGGGTACAGGTGGGCTTTGTAATAAAAGTAAAATTTAAATGATAAAATGTCTGACTCAACTTATTATTAGACTCGAGTGGTAATCTTGTAGTCCTTGACACTTGTTATTTTCCTCAATTAACGGAAAGATGGGATGTCACAAAACTTGAGTGATGGGAACCAACTCTCCCGTCATTCTTCTCCTTCCGTATCTCATTCCTTTTAGGTGGGGTGGCACTGAAAGTTTTGTTGCAGATTCTATTTGCGTTGGCATTGACAACTCAATAGTGTTGCCACCCAACAAGCTTTTATTATTCCTCAAAGTGCTTCTATTGTGATCATAAAATCAAATACCTAAAGCTACCTGTTCCCATGTGCCAACCATTTTCAAATTGCAGTTGTGAAATTGCATTTGCTGTTCCAAGTCTAGTCATTGCTCCTGACCTTCCCCGCAGAAACTAAGAATGGCCACCCAGCAGCCCCCTTCCAAGAATCTCAATTATAACCAGGCACTTGCAAGGGTATAGGTGTGATATTTTCTTTGTTTTGGTGTTAGATTAAATTTTTAAGGGTCACATGGTACCAACCCAACCCAAATCAACTCAATAATGAAATGTTGATAACTACCTAATCATCATCAACCATGTGGTCAGATTCCAGTGACTTGGCAGCCCAGTTGCACTCCTTGACCCCCAAGCTTTTTTGTCACACTGCCCTTACTCATATGGAAACCACACCCCCCCCCCCCCCCCCCCCCCCCAATTAAAGGTACGGTTTATGCACAAAAATGAATGCATTTGAAGCTCATTTCTCTATGTGATGGCATTATTTCCAATACCAGACAACCATTTGCCTAACCAACCGTGACATAATTTGTCCTTTAAGGGCAAGGGACAGTTTTTTGAGTGGGTGAATAATAATAATGTATATTAACTTCGATTCAGTTTCAACCTTAAGATGCCTCTATGATTCCATTAGCTGTGTGTGTGTGTGAATAGTAAGTAATACACTGACGAACATTATCTTCAGAACCTGTTAAGAGTCCTACGGTGGCCTATGGGTCTGTAAGGGGTGAAACAGTGGGGGTGAGGCAATTCACCCAACAGAGTCCACTGGAAATCCCTTAGAAGTTTTTAACTTTTGGGATGTGTTTGTTTTATTGATTTTGCCCTGTGGAGTTGGGGCACACCCACCCGTCGGTTCCCTAATTTTGTTCATCAGTTTTATAATGGGCCCCTTAATTTCACCTCTCCGGAAGGTGATTCTCTGCAGTCCAACTATGTATGGCCAAGATTTGACCAATTCAGCAATGGGTCCATTGCAGTCCAACTGCGGAGGATTCTGATCCTCCCAGCCGCTCCTAAAACTTTAAAAATTAAATAAATCTAGTAAATGTATAAGATTATTATGCTCCATTGCTCCTTTTTGGGGTATGCTTGGCCTAAATCTGACTGCTACTATAGTTCCCCCAGACAAGTAATTTCAATCTTTGTTTTTAATTCCGTTTAATTTAGAATATAACTTTGCGCAGTGATAGTTTTACGGGAAACTCATGAAAATTGTGGCTATTTAAATGGGCACCTTTGCTCCAATCCCTCTAGAGCACCTTTGGTAGGCCAGAATGAAAATTAGCTATAATAGAAATGGCTTGGGAATGGGAATGATATATGTATGAAAATTGTTTTTGCATTATCATCCCATTTTTGGCTTCATGAAGGAATGAAGTTGGGAATTAAACTTTTTATTCTTATTGCTTTGTTCGGCGCATGGTAATGACTGATGGGAATGGAATGAATTTTTATGTCAATTGACTAATATATCCTTAGAGCAAAATAATCATAATTACTGGTATTCTGTTTATTATTATTATCATTATAATGAATTTTTTTTTATTATTGTTACAATAATTTGAAATGAAAAGAGGGACATGGCCAACAAAAATAGAAAAATAATCAAAATTCTAAAAATCCATGAACATTGCAAGATAATGTATTTACTTCCATTAAAGTAGAATTTTAATAGTAAAATATTTAATAAGCAAATCTGTGAATATTAAAAAAATCAATTGTTTCAAACAAGTCATGTCACTCTCATGAACTAGCTTGTATGTGTGCTTCCTCCTCGAGTGGAAATCCTTTTCATCCAATCGCCCTGAGCCTAAATTTCTATTATATCTCTCTACAAGCAACAACATTGGACAGGAGAGGGAAGCATCCTGGTTAGGATGGGGGAGAAAAGAAAACCTCTTCTTTATATGCAAACTTGTTTTGGGTTGGAAGATATTTTGGCAATAATTTCATTCCCATGCCCTTGGGAATGAGTTAATATACCAAATGCGAGGATTATGTCAGGAAAGGGTCATTCCTGAACTCAATGGGTCACCAAATGCGAGGAAGAGAATGAGCTTGGTAATGAGTCATTTCATTTGCAAGCCATTCCCGCCTACCAAACTTGCTATTAGGGTTTATGTTTTTCATTATAAGGTTTCAATATGACTTAAACTTCCATTCGTGAAATTCTTGTAAATTGGGCAATGCTTATTGCACCACTATTTGATTTAAGCTTTCACTATTCATTTTCATGTCCAGGATATTAGCGGGATATATGATATTTAAGTTGAAGTTTCCATGTAGATGGGATATCTTTTTTTCATTTATTTTTTCCTTTTTCTCCTTTTTAAATGCGAATCTAGCATATATAAATAACGTGGGCAGTAAAATTCGAGAAATTTTTAAAGCATTTGATGTAATTAAAATTTTAAAGCATTTGATGTAATTAGGGCTGCAAACGAGCTAGGTCCAGCTTTAGCTTGCTCGAGATTGCCCCGACACATTCTAAATGAGCTGTAACTCGAGCCAAGTTTTGAGAAGTCTTGCTTGGTTTGCTTGGCTCATAACACTTAATCGAGCTTGAGCCTGCTCGTGAACAAGCAAGCTAGGGCCAAAAGGTTTGGTCATATAAGCCTCTAATGAGCTAATATGGAGAGCGTATATTGAATGCGTTCCTATACTAGATTCCTATAGGAACCAAGACTTAGAAATATTTTTAAGTTTTCGATGCGGAATTGGGTTTAATATAATAAAAAACTGAAAAAGCTATAATATATATTTTTTGTAAATCTGAAAGAAAGAAAAATACTATAGTTCTTGTTGCGGAAAAAACTCGTACAGATGCACACAAAGCTGCCTTTTTTTATTAAGGAACACATAATTGCTTCATAATTCAATGCAGTGAAGGTTTGAATACCTGTCCTCCACAATAAGGAGGTAGGTCACTATCAGTTGCATACAAACATACTTTACCAAAGGGAGAAGGAGAATGTTTGAGAAATAATGGATCAAGTAAAATATAAACATACAAAAAATATTTATATTAAGTGAAACTAAATTAGCATGTTCGTGAATATAAATGAGCCGAGTCCGGCCTTGCTCAAGCTCGGCTAATTTATTAAGGGCTCAAGAACTGTGTTCAAACTTGTTTATTTATCTCAATTAACGAGCTCAAGCGAGTTCTTATCAAGCTTGTTTTCGCATTTGCTTATGTATTCTTAGTTTGTTTATAGTTGGTGACGTTGCTTTTTGTACCTATCGGAGAAAATTAACATTCTAACTTCTTTTAGCAAATATTTAAACTTTTGTTGACAAAGTAATTATGTACTCAAGCCCACAGCTCAAGCCCTAAGGGTATACACCTTCTTTGTGGACTTGTTGATCCACATTTCCAAGCCTACGACTTAACCCTTAAGGAGTATTGTTTTAAGCTCTCGTTGACCAACTTAATGAAAGGCCATAATAGTCTTGAGCATATGGTTCAACCCTTAAGGGGAATGCCCTCTTCGGATCCTATTGACTAAGTCAACGAGGGGTAATTATTCTTGGGCTTGTGGCTCAGTCCCTAGGAGTTATGTACATCAGGTGGGGTCTATGAACCAAGTTCCGAGCCTATGGCTTAGTTCCCAAGGGAACATCACTTTCTAACCCTTGTTGACCAAGTCAACGAGAAGTGGCCATTTTCAAACCTATGGCTCAGTCCTTAAGGGGACAACCCATGCGTCAAGCCAATTGCTCATTTTTTGAGGGGTAGCCCTTTTGTGGTTCGTCCACTTAGGCTCATGGCTCCATTCCTTCAAGGAATCGCCTTTTGGGCCTACAGCCCATTGAGGACTTTCTTACGTTTTTCTCTTAGTTGAAAAAAAAAGCTTACTGCCTTGAGCCTATGGCTCTATCATGTTGCCTTAGTGGCATGTGGCTCCCTTCTAGGGATTTTCTCAATCATTAGGAATGTTGGGTCCAAGGCCCCCTGGAAGATGCAATGCCGAATCCTTTCATAAAACTAGCAACTCCATCCTTTTTCATAGAACCTTCACCTGCCTCACTGCCTATGGCAAGGCGAAGATAGCCCCTAGTGAACTGCATGACTCCATAAGCCTAAGAACTATATGAGTCTAATTCTTCCATGAAGATATACAGGAAACCCTATGGATCCGTCCTTTATCAGCACTGAACCGATTGTTTCCCTGCTATTTTTTGGTTTATGGCCCTGCTTTTCATTCTGTTCATCCCTATTCATCCCCTATTTTTCATATTTGGACCTATGGTCCTTATCTTAAATCTACCTCCTGTACATTCCCTAACAAATCTAGGTTTTACCCATCGCTAGCCCTAAATTAGGATCTTAATCGAAGGTTTTTCTTGCTTATGGCATTGGATGTAAACGATCTTCATCCTTAGGATAATGCTAACAATGAACCCCGAGACAAAAATTGATGAGTTTGCAACTCACCAAAATCCCACTAACAAATTCTGGCATGCCTAGTGGGATCTTGTTTACCTTCTATCTTTGATCCTATGAAATCCTATTGGGTCGGTTTCTGATGTTTCTCCCAATTCGAACCATTGGCTCGGGGAGAAACCCTCCAATTCAAACCTTTAGTTAGAATTAAAGAATGTTTCTATGTTTTGAACCATTGGTTCATCCTTAGGGACTTAAAGTCCTTTTGGGGCCTCTCAATTCGAACCACCAATTTGAATTGGAGAAAACCCATTTGATTCAAACCATCTGTTCAAATCAATGAAAACTCAACTGATTCGAACCACCTGTTCAAATCGATGAGAGCTCAACTGATAAAAACCACCTATTTGAATTGATGAAAACTCAACTAATTCGAAGCATCTGTTCAAATCAATGAAATCTGAATTGATTTAGATTACTTGTTCGAATCGATAAAAACTCAACTAATTCGGATCACTTGTCCAAATCGATTAAAACTCAACCAATTCAGACCACCTTTTCGAATTGATAAAAACTCAACCCCGAACCAACCGTTCGAATCGAAGCAAAATTCAGTCAATTTGAACTACCTATTTGAATCAAAGCAAATTTAGTTGACTCGAACCAGCTATTCGAACCAAAGAAAGCTGAATTGACTTGAACCATCCTTTCGAATTGATTAAAGTCTGCCTAATTTGGACCACCTATAGAATTCAGAGAAATTTCACTTCAATCCAAACCCAAGCACTTGGTGATTCGAACTTATGGTTCATGTCCACCCTTATGGGGTCCTTTATGATTCAAACCTATGGTTCGAAGCCTTAAACTAAGGACCTACAGTCCACCCATCTAGGGGTCTTCCTAATTCAAACTCATAGTTTTACCTTGGCAATTCCTTTGAACCCAAACTCGGTAGCGTGACTAGGGTTGTGGATTATGACCTTGTGGGTCACTTACTGAAAATCATATCGTGAGGGGAGAAACCTACCCGTGCCACTGCACAAACCATGCTGGCCGTGTAAGAATGGAAAAGTGGACACCCTCGAAGATGACAAAGGTAGCCAATGGTGTAGGTCACCGAATGCCGATAGACATCAAGTTTCAGGTCTTGGTATACCAGAAAGAGAAAATAGTCGGGACAGCCACTCCCATCGCCACTACAAAGAATAATCATGTGAGTGGTCCCAAACAGGTCCCCATGAAAAGAATTAGCAAGAACAAGAAGATTGCGATAAAGTGACCAGACTTTCTTGTTCTAGTCACCATAGGGAGCTTGCCAAAGAGAGGACTCACCATATATAAACAAAGGCAGGGGTACATCCGCTTGCTATTGGTTAAGTGTGTTTTCACATTTAGATTGTCTAGGGAACATTTCCTTGAACCTACTAAGGAGCTTTAAGCCATCAACACTAGAGCAGAACACAGCAAGGCTGGGAGCAACCCAAAATAACAGTCGCCGAGCTAGACCGCCCCACCCCAAGGGCTAGGGGCAAAAGCTAGATGGTCAACACGACCGAAAGGATTATGAAAGAAGGAGACAATGGCACTCACCGCCAAGTAAGAAGTCTTAACTGCCAATGACTGGGGGTATTTCGCAACAGCCTTGGCATCCTAATTGTTGACACGTAAATAGGAATGTCTGCTTAAGTCCCTTGAGGACCTCCAAGCATTCCACAAACTATTAAAAGGGGGCGACCTTAAGAGGTGAGCTTGAAATATTTCTAAACCCGGGGGCGACCTTAAGAGGTGAGCTTGAAATATTTCCAAACCCGACACCCATGATGTGTTAGCCATCAAGAAGGCGAAAGTGGCTATGCCAGTCATCGCCTACAACATGACTTTGATGGTGGTAACACCAATTGAAGATAATGGGGTGGTAGCACTAGTCGAGGATCGTAGAGAGGTGCCTGTCAACGACAGTGCGGCACTCACAAGCACCATGAAAAGGTACTTATGGTGAGAAAAGATGCAGCAACAGCTGATTGAGGCTTTAAGTTGCCCTCTAGCTGTCACAAGCTCGAGGCAATCAACTTTCAAGCATCTGGTGCCTTAGGCACCAATAGGTTTCTGCCTTTAGTAGATTGGGCTCGATGGAGCTTGAGTAGATTGTCTTTATAACAAATAATGGTCGAAAATGAAGACGTTCATTATGAAGGTTAGGCATGAGGCTGGGGGTAACTTTTGCCTTCCTAAGGCATGAATAGGTGTTCCCCATGATAAAGAAGGCAAAAAGGGAAAATCCTGCAAGGAGGACCCTCTTGAAGAAGCCCTGCAACAATATGGTGAGATTCACATGAATCCCCTAAAAATAATGCAAGCGCAAGAAGAAAATGAGGAAGAGTTCCAACCACTATCCATAAGGATGATGTGTCCAAGAGCTTTCGAAAGGAAGGCTTCCTCGACCTTGATGGAATCGCCAAGGTGGACAAACTAAAACGAAACAAAGGGAATGCTTCACAATTTCATCTATAATGGTTGAGATGGTCCTCGATGGCTCACAAATTGATACAGGAGTACCCCATTTGGCCCAAAATAAATATGAACAAAAGGAAGGCCCAATTATGAATTTATGGGCCCAACAGCATTTTGTAGCCTACATTATGTTGGTTGCCACATCCTTACTTGGGTTGGACCGAAGTAAATTGAAGATATCAACATTTGGAGGGAAAACCTGGTTAACAAAGCACATTTATGGTGGTTCTCTTCAAAAAAGCATAAGATGACGAAAATTCAATTATATCTTTATTATTATCTATTTTTTACATCCTTAATGACTTATAAAGTTGCAGTAGACTATTTCATATGTAATAACAATTATGAGAACTTGTTTTGTTTTCATTAGGGGGTTGGGATCTTGAGGCCTATATAAGTCCTCATTTGTAATGTGGAAGGAAGCTGGCTTGATCATTGAGAGATGTAAAGTTGTTCTGATTTTTCGAAGAATTACTCCCTTATTTCTTTATCCAAGTTTCGATCAGACTTGGTGGTGTTTGCTCACAGCTGGTGGCTATTGCTTTTAGGCTTGAACACTTGATCACTTATAATTTCGTCCAAAAATTTGCTTTATCTCCATTTCAACCTTTTATCCATATTCTATCCTTAAGACCACATCAACTCACTTAGCAAACCATATCATACTTGCATCACAAAATCGTGAAGAGGATGAGACCAACAAGTATCACCAAAGGCTTGACAAGTAACACAAATCTGATGCCAATGAGTGCATTGGAAGGCTCAAAGAGAACACTCATCAGATAGGTCAAAAGATGGATGAGCTTAGGAATAACATGCAACAACTTATGGAATTGATGGAAGCCCAAATACAAATGCAAGGACGGAATCTGCTCTACGCCAAACTTCCACTTGCTAGCTAGCTGAGCAAGGTCATTAACTCACTAGTCCTGTAAAGCCCATCGCTAGCATAAAGAGCAGCAGCCCATGAGCCTTATACGCCTTTCGGGTAGCCCCAAGCATCTAGAAATGTGGATAAAGGAAAAGGGAGGGCCTAATCACCCTTGCAGTTAGCCCCTCTTCCTTTTTTTCTCCCACACAATATAGGTAGTTGCCCCAGCTGGTAACACCAATACTCTTCAACCTGATGTACCGACACTAACATCCAAACCTTAAGCTGCATTGCCACCATGGCAACTACTTGTAAGCTCAGAAATGCTAGATAGGTAGAAATGCCGGGTGGTTACACTGCATATCAAGCCATGGAGTTGGCCAAAATAAAGCAGCAATTGAGCCTAAATGGATATCTTATCCGTTTTAGGTTGATCAAATGTTGCTCCCTTCAAAGTACATCTATCTAGATTTCTCCATGTTTGACGGCACTAGGGACCCTGAACAACATTTCACCCATGAGCTACAAGAAGCTCTTAAGTGAAGGACTTTCGTCTAGATGTTGAAAGGTCCTGCATTCATATGGTATGATAACCTAAAGCCTAGGTCTGATCAAAGCTGGGATAACTTTTGAGGCTAGTTCTTGTACCAGTTCGACAATGCCAGCTGCAAGGTTAACCTTGTGGATTTGATGACAACAAGGCAAAAGGAAAACGCGTTTGCTACCGAGTTCATAGCAGAGTGAAAAAAGTTGCCATACTTATGGGAATACCTGCCTCAAGAAGAATTGCTAAAGATGTGTTTACATTCTTTGCTTGGGGGGGGTTAGGGACTTAAGTTATAAAGTCCATAATTTGGGGCAATCAATAAAGAAGATGGACCTCGGGACTCGGTGGACCGGTAATGTCACTAAAAGTATTAGTAATGTTACTAAAAGTTCCAAGGTTGAGGCAACCACAGTCAACCTTGTACTCGTGCTACCTATGAACGGGCCAAAGACAATTAAGCTCAAAGACAACATGCCTTCAACTTCTCAAGGGAAGCCCTACGGTAATGGAAGTGGTTAGCACTTCAAAAGAAATTTTTTGGAAGAGAGAAAGAAAACGGTGTACTCATTCACGGATGATCAAGTACTCCTATTCTTTCTTGACTTACTCAAACAATGAGTCATGGAGTTGCCTCGAAGTAGGTGACTTGAAAAAGTTGACAAAGTGGACCACCCAAGATATTGCCCATATAATCTTATTGTGAGCCACACATTTAAGGAATGCTTTATCTTTAAAGATTGGCTTCAAAAGCAAATCAATGATGAACATCTTAAATTGCTTAATCCTTGCGTGTACGTCAATGACATATCCGTAACGCCATAGCCTTTGCCTGACGAGCCGACCCTCAAATTTCAGGACAACAGGCTATGGGAATTTTTTAGTGACTCTAGCACTGAAAAGTGGCAAAAGTGAACAGCTAGGAAATCCCTCAACCAAGTGCCATCCATCATGAATAGGCAAACGACAAATAAATTTTTTAAGGAGGTAGCTGAAACCGCTATTGCAGCTGCATGAGCCCTTACCTCCCTAAATAAGAAGAAGTACAAAGCGAAAGACAAGACAAAGCCCCAATCACCATGAAAATCAACCACGTTGGGAGATTTCATGCCTAAGGCATCAAGTTCAAAAGAGCTTGCCAAGGGGTCTGAAGTCGCAGAGTTTCTGAACCTGCCTATTGTGTTTGTTAATGTTATCAAGTTAATTGATAAGTGCTTGCAAAACACTCTTCAAGATTTATTGAAGTCCTATCGAGAGTGTGAGGAAGCCAAACGATCATGCCCTCCACCTGCATTGATATTAGATGAGGCCTAACCTCTAGTAAGAGCTCTGATTGATGTGCTAATTCAACAAACGAAAAGCAAGGGTCCTCCTTACAATGAAATGAGAGAACCCATTGAAAAGCAAGCATCTATGCCTCAAAAGCCTGAGACATCCACTAGGCCATGACTCATCCAAGTAAAGGAGTCATTCGAAAAGAAAGAGGCCAAACCCACTCCACCACTTAAGGTTGACATACTGGCACAGCTTAAAAAGTTACTAGCTCACTTCAGCATATTCGAAGCTCTAAAGCTGTCCAAGGAAACTTAAGATTTTGACATCTCAACACTAATCGATCCAAGCAAGTACATTCCACAAATGGAAGCACAGGGCTGTAATTACACAATTGTGTTTTCAAAAGAATTCCAAGTCTTGCGCAATACGGACCACAATTGCCTGTACATCTTTGGCTCTATATGGTAATTCAAAAGTACGATAAAAATGAACAAAGTTCGTTAGGAAATATGGATCTCCCAACCAAGTTCAGTGACCATGAAGCAATGATGAAGTTCATGGTTATATTACAAGACATGTCGTTCAATGTGTTTTTGGGACGGCTATAGCTCCATTACCATGGAGCCATCCCGTCATCATTTCATTAATGCGTTAAGTACGTAATAAATGATAAAGAAGGCATCATTCAAGGAGATCCTGTTTGAGTATTGGGAGGCCAAGTATGTGGACGCCAACTTTTATGTGCAAGATATGACGTTGTGTACGGTTCTGAACCGATGCTCCGTACTGAATAATCTTGTTATCGCTGGACTAAGCCTTTAGGCTAACCTCCTCAAAAGTGTTGTCTTACCAATAAGCATTGTAAAGGGTTTGCCCTTTGAGACTACTCAACAGTTCTTGGTTCCTGCAAAGGGGAGTAACAGACCCACCATTTTCGACTCCTATGGGAACTTTTCCCGTAAGATGAAAGCTATAAGAAGGCTAAGAGCCATTTGTTTGAATTTGCAAGCTAACTTCACTTTTGATCCGAAGTGTTTCGAAGTGCTGGTCTAGAAGATTCCAATGTCATGATGGAGAAATTATTCGATCATCTGCAAAGGTACACCGAATAAAAGACCAACGAGTCAGGTTACGAGGTTGTACCGGTTAGCATGGTATAAATCTTTGCCATTCAAGATCCAAGGACCTGGAAATTGAGGAAGCTCTATCTGAGGAAGAAATTTCATCCCAGGAGGAATGGAGGATAGGATTTCTATTGCGGTCGACACTTTGAAGGAAATCAACTTAGGAGACGAATCTGACCCCAGGCCTACCTTCATCAATAGTGACATGCCAGAAGATGAGCAAACCTGCTACATTGAGTTATTAAAGATGAAAAAGAATGTTTTTGTAAGGAGTTATTTAGAAATGCCTGGACTTGAGGCTTCTACGTCAATACACAAACTTGGAATGCCATCTGATCACAAGGGTTATATGCAACCTTTGTGGCGATCCCGTCCCGACCTCGCCAATAAGATAAAAGCGAAAGTCAAGAAGTTGATCAAGGCAGACTTCATACATGAGGTTCAATACCTGAAATGGTTATCTAACATTGTCTCGGTCAAAAAGAAGAATGGGTGGATTCGGGTTTGCATTGAATTTTGAGATGTTAACAAATCATGTCCTAAGGATGACTTTCCATTACTAATACTTAAATTATTGGTCGGCATGGTGACAAGCTTCCAAGCACTCTCCTTCATGGATGGATATTCGAGTTATAACCAAATCAAAATGTTGCTGAAAAATGAAGACTTCATGAGATTTTGAGCTCCATAAAGGAATTTTTGTTTTAAGGTGCTGCCCTTAGGACTCAAGAATGTTGCCATCACATATCAACATGCCATGACTAAGGTCTTCGCAAATATGTTGGGGAAGACCATCAAGGTTGATGACCTCATGGTGAAGTCAAAAAACTATGAGAATCACATCGAAGACCTCGACCGTGTTTTCAAACGAATACATCGTTTCAACCTTAAGATGAATTCGCTTAAATTTGCCATTGGAGTATCCTTCGGAAAATTCCCTGGGTTTGCCTTCAATTACTATGGAATCGAGATTGACCCTACTGAGATTTAGGTCATCCTAAAAATGCCACTAAAGGGAACACAAAGCTTCTAAAGTCAGTTGGCATTTATTCGACAGTTTATATCCAACCTTGTCAGTCATTGCCAACCCTTCTCTAAACTAATGAAGAAGGGGAGCTCCATTTGTGTGAACCCTGGAATCCCAAAATGTATTTGAGAGTTTAAAGGAGTGCCTGACGAATCCACCAATGCTTGCTAGCCTGGTCCAAGGGGGGACCATTGATCCTTTATAGAATAGCTTTGAAGAGATCACTTAGGTCACTCTCGACATAAAAGAATGACGAAGGCAACAAGGCAGCACTCTATTACCTTAGTCGCACCATGCTCCAGACTGTAAAAAGATACACGCTAATTGAAAAGCTGTGTTCAGCATTGATGTTCTTCGTCCAAAAGCTACGCCATTACATGCTGCAACATGAGACAACCTTGATATCAAAAGCTGACCCTCTCATATATATCTTGAGATCTCTAACGTTTGCTGGATGATTGGCCAAGTCTGCCATCCTACTTCAAAATTTTCCAATCACATACGTGCCTCAAAAGGCAGTTAAGGGATAAGCTCTCACAGACTTCCTGGCTACATATTTTGTGCCTGAAGAGTATCCCAAAGAGTTAGATTTATTAGACAAAGACGTTAAGTTAACCAACGTACAAAGGCCTTCGTTCGTGTATTTTGACGGCACCTCTCAAAGTCCTAATAAGAAAAGGCAAGATAACCTGAAATTGAATCAAGCAGGCATGGGGATCTTGTTCGTTATGCTAAGTGATATACTTATTCCATTCTCATTCTAGTTGGTCGAAGGGTGCATTGACAATGAAGAGGAATATTAAGCCTTAATCCAACAGCCCATCGCCGACTGGGTCATTAAAAGGGACTCTGAACTAATCATAAAGCACATTTAAAGTGATTATGGCATCTGTAAGCGCTTACTCACACTCTATCTTGTAAGGGTCAAATAACTAGCATAATTTTTTAAGAAGCCACAGTTTGTGCACATTCAAAGGTCCTCAAACTCTTCGGCTAATGCCCTAGCTAGCCTAGTGGCATCCGTAAAGTGCCCTACGGAGGATGACATCCTAATCAAAGTCACCAAAATGAGATTGCTCTTGCCCCTCCCAGTCATAAAGGAAGTGAGCGAGGTCATCGAATATAAACCAACTCAACTAGTGGAAAGTGTGATGCCAAGTTTGCTTTAAGAGGACAGTATATCGCTTTGGCTTGAATGCTTGGTGCACAAATACTTGCCAGCTGACAAGGTCGAGAGGGAGTGGATCTGGCGATGCGCCATCAACTTCACCACCCAAAAACAAATGACAGCCACCTTCAACAAGAAAGTCCAACCATGGTCGTTTGTTGAGGAAGAATTGGCGTTGGACCTCATCCCACTAATGAATTAGTTAAAGAAGCCAACCAAGCTGCAGCCAAAATGGAAAGGGCCTTAAGTTATTTGTAAGGTCTACTTGAACGGATCATACCTACTGATCACACATGACGGCAAGCTAGTAATTGGTCCAACCAACACTTGGTTCTTAAAGAAGTATCATAAATAAAGAACTTTGGTGCTCCAGTGTGACATAAACTACCTCTTGCTCCGAAATGAGGCTAAACTATAAGCTCCTAAACATAAGCATAAAAGGAAATATGCTCTTAAGCATAAGTATAAAAGGCACTAAGCTCCTAAGCACTGGCACAAAAGGAATTAAGCTCCTGAGTATAAAAGGCACTAAACTCGTAAGCACTAGCATAAAAGAAATTAAGCTCCAAAGCACGAGCATAAAAGGGGCATGGCTCTTAAGCACGAGCTTAAACTACATTTTCAAAACTATGTAAGCATGATTCCTGATGGGATACATAGGTAGTCTATAGGTTTAGCCACACTCGACCTTAATACACACATCCCCCGCTTAAAAATCTACCCGTACGAAAAGTCCCCTTTGCACGCATTGTGCATCGCCACTCAAAACATCTACCTACGTTGCCTTGGACCTATAATGTCCGTCTACGACCCCTTGGCCTATGACATTCCATCCAAAGACATGTCTAAACACACATTATATCAGCCTATGGTCCCTTGAACTATGGCCCTCTGTGACACCCCCACCTTTAACACACTAAACGGTGTACAAGGGTACACTTATCCATTGTCCACTAAATGGTTCCCTATTATTAACACAAAAGTGGAACCATAAACAATACACTTAATACTATATTAAAGAATTAGTCACATCCTAAAAGGGAGTTTAAAGTGACCAAACGTGTAAAAGTTTAACTACTAATGGCCCTTTAACCCTTACCACCACCACCACTCTCGTACGGCATGTTCGTACGGGACCCACCTGAAAAAGGTTCAAACCAACAAGGGTGAGTGTGAATAAACACTCGGTAAGGGATAATCAATCAGGTGCATGTTCAAGAAAGTTCAACACAACAAATTCAATATAGTTTAGCTCGAACCATCAACCACTAAGAGACCAATAAGGTCATGAACGGTGTGTCTGTTCAAACCCAGACACGAGGTCCAACTTTTGTGCGTTAACCCAAGCACGGGGTAAACTCAACGTATCGAGACTCGTTAACCAGCCATTACAGCTCATGCGTGCATTAAGCCAAGCACGGGGTCTCCCATTCCCGCTTTCGCGGTTTTTCATCTCAACCAATAAGTTCAAACGCGACATTCAACAATCAACATAACAAGTCGAACCGAACAAATAGGTCCAACCATGTTCAAAATAACGTTTAGGATTTCAACAATTATAATGGCAATAATTGGGTTAGCGGGTTCAAATGGTTATATTCAATTTCAGCCAAATCAACAAATCAGGCTCAAATAACAGGTGCAATCACAATCCGGATGAACAAATCAAAATAGACATGCCAAATAATCCTCGTAATAGCAAATAAGAACCAAATATTAATAGGCTCAACTATAATCAAAGAAAATTGAGATATTTCAATAAAATCACTAAAATATCTCGCAAAAGAACAAATCTCATGTAAAAGAATAGATTTTCCCTTACCTAGATTGGTCCACGAAATTAAGATTATTCTTCTATTTTTTCCTCCCATGACTTTCACGTTTCTTCGTCTTCCTCTTTTTTTTTTTCCTTCTTCTTTTTTCTTGCTTCTCCGCGCTCCCGAGTCACTCTCTCTCTCTCTCTCTCTCTTTCTCTCTCTCTCCATTATTCCTCTTCGTCTTCTTTATTCTTCTTCTTTTTCTAATCTCTTGTACCACCTAACTTGATATAATATATATATATATATATATAAGTAAAGTTAGCATCTTGGCCGACTTAGTGAGCTTACTCACTAAGTTGGCTCCCCCCTTGCCCACACGTGTAGCAACATTAGTTTATATATATATATATATATATGTATAATATCATATATTATTTGTATTAGAATAATTCACTTTATATAATTTTAATACAATGTACACGTGAAAGATTATTATTATACGCCTTAGCTATGTGTGTATATAAATAATCACGTGTCGTACGTCCACCTATTCCACTCGTCACCTTTTCATTCCTGAATTATTAATGAGTTCCCAATTTCATCATTTTATTACTCTGATACTCTATTTTATGTAACGCTGCACACATCTATTATCCGTTTTTAGTTTTATTTCCACCACTTGTTCAAGTTTGAAATAAAAATTAAATGGAAATTTACAGGTATCACATCCCCCCCCCTTAAAAGAATTTTGTCCTCGAAATCAACGTACCTAGTCGGCAAACACTTCTGGATGTTCCCTCCTTATGCTATCTTCAGGTTCCAAGGTTGCCTCCTCCATTAATTGATTCCGCTAAATTACCTTTACCAATGGTATTTGTTTTATTCGTAATACTTTTTCCTTCCAATCCATTCTTTGAATGGATCGTCCACATAGGATAAGTCTTCTTTAAGCTCTACTAGTTTTTCTTTAAGCACGTGCGTCGAGTCGGGTACATACTTTCGTAATGTGAAGATATGGAACACATCATGTAGATTAGCCAAGCTCGGGGTGAGCGCTAACCGATATGTTGCCAAGCCAATCCTTTCAATGACTTTAAACGGTCCAACATAGCACGGACTCAGCTTTCCTTTCTTTCCGAACCTCATTATTCCTTTCCAGGTGAGACTTTGAGAAACACCTTATCCCTAACTTCAAACTCCAAACCCCTTTGTTTAAGATTACTATAGCTTTTCTGTTTACTTTGAGCTGTCAAAAGATGCTTCTTAATAATTCTGACCATATCCATTGTGATTTGAATCAACTTAGGTCCAAGTATTTTCCGTTGTCCAATTTCTTCCCAATAAATTGGGGATCTACACTTCCTTCCATACATCGCCTCGAATGGTGCCATTCCGATTCTAGAATGGTAACTATTGCTATAGATGAACTTGATCAGAGCAATGTCTTTAGCCTATCCATCTTTAAAATCTAGCACATGAACTCTAAGCATATCCTCCAAAGTTTGAATTGTTCCTTCCGATTGTCCGTCCATCTGTGGGTGGAATGCGGTATTCACTGCTAACTTCGTTACTAAAGTTGTTCTCAGACTTTTCCAAAACTTAGATGTGAAATGAGGGTCTCAATCCAAGACGATGGTAACTGGTATCCCATGTAATTGTACCACCTCTTGTATTTACAGTTGAGCTAATCAGCTTAGACTATCATCCACCTTGATCGGCAGAAAATGCATTGTTTTTGTCAACCATTCGACTACCACCTATACGGCATTGAACCCCCTTGATGTGCAAGGTTGTCCAACCACAAAGTCCATTGTGACATGTTTTCACTTCGACTCAGGTATTGGCAGAGGTTGTAATAAACTCGACAATCATTGATATTCAGCTTTTACTAGTTGGCAAGTTAGGCATTTGGCCATAAATTCTACTATCTCTTTTTTCATACCAGGCTACCAGAAGGTCGAGCACAAGTCTTTGTACATTTTCTTCTCCCCAGGATGTACAGTGTAGGCGGTACTGTGAGCTTCCGTCAAGATAACATTCTTATTATTTGGATCCGCGGGTACATAGACCCTATTTTTGAATTTAAGTATTTCATCCTGGTCGACTCTAAAGTCATTTGTCTTTCCCTCCCTGACCTTTATCAGAATCTTCTCCAACTCTTTGTCAAGGAGTTGCGCTTCCTTGATCTGAGTTAAGATAGTAGGTTGTAACTCAGTGTTGTACAAGCTTACTCCACCCATCGCCGAGAGTTTCACTTCCATCTCTAAAAACTGCAATTAGTGGAGTAATTAGGGTTGTTGCATCATTAGATTGGCTAAATTCCCTGCACTTTTCCGACTTAGTGCAACTGCCACCACATTTACTTTTCCTAGGTGGTAAAGAATTATACAATCATAGTCCCTGAGTAGTTCAAGCCATCTCCCTTGTCTCGTATTCAAATATTTCTGAGTAAAGATATACTTCAAGCTCTTATGGTCGGTGTAGATTTAACATGAAACTCTGAACAAGTAGTGTCCCCAAATCTTTAGTGCAAATGCCATGGCTGCCATTCTAAGTCATGTGTCGAGTAATTTTGCTCATAATTCTTTAGTTGCTAGGAAGGATAGGCAATCACCCTCCTTTATTGCATCGGAACACAACCTAACCTTTTCCTTGAAGCATCGCTATAGATTATGAAGTCTTCATTGCTTATTGGCAAGACCTAGGCTGGTGCCGAAACTAGTATTTCCTTCAGCTCTTTTAAGCTTCCATTACATTTTTCTAACTAGTCAAACTTTGCATTCTTTCTTGCAAGTTGAGTCAATGAGTTAGCTAGTCTTACGAAATCTTGTACAAAACATTAATAATAACGAGCCAATCCCACAAAACTTCGGATTTTTGGTATATTCTTTAGGGGTTCCCATGCTACCATAGCTTCCACCTTACTTGGATCCTACTGAAATACCTTTTTCGAATATAACATGCCCTGGTGCTTGTTCCTCTGTGCTATTTATAGGTACCTAACTACCAGCTCACTCACACTCAAAAGTGTCAAACACATTCAACTCAGGTTAAACACAAGGGATCCTCTACCAAACACATATATTGGTAGTCTACAAGGGGTTTTCATCTTTTTTGGAAAAACCATAGATAATTGGGGTTATCCTCTAACTCTAGTAGGAAGCAGTTAAGAAGGTCGTGTGTGATTATCATTCGACCATTTTAACGACCATCGCTAACCACTTCGATCACATGCTGCACCTGACTCTGAAAGCTAGTGCGCACGAATTCTTGTTTCCTCCCCACCTCGCACTCTAGGTGGTCAATATAATTCCAAAAGTCAGTTCATTCATACTTTATTTGTCTATATTGCATGTGGGCCTTAGCCTCCATCCTATGTGCCTGGATGTCGAAGCCTTTCCCACTCAACGCATCCACGTATGGATACCCTTGTAAGACTCGTGGGAGAACTTGCATGTGTGCTTGTCATGCGAATGGTCCTAACAGGAAAACAATGTACAACAGCCAATCCATTCATCGACTCTTCTGAAACAACACTTCCGTTCAAATCTTAAGAATGTTGGTTAGCCATCTAGCAAAAGACGAGTGTTACTATTAATAACACGAGGAGGTTGACTGTGACGCACTCTCGTCCCTTTCCAAAACCCACCCTTCAGCTATCTAATCAAATATTTCCTCACCTAACTTCCACAAACTTCAACATTGTCTTCAGAACCTAAAAACCTAGGCTCTGATACCAACTGTGACACCCCCACCTTTAACACACTGAACAGTGTACAAGGGTACACTTATCCATCATCCACTAAATGGTTCCCTCTTATTAATACAAAAGTGGAACCATAAACAATACACTTAATATTATATTACAGAATTAGTTACATCCCAAAAGGGAGTTTAAAGCGACCAAATGCGTATAAGTTTAACTACTAATGGCCCTTTAACCCTTACCACCACCACCACTCTCGTATGGCATGTTCGTACGGGACCCACCTGAAAAAGGTTCAAACCAACAAGGGTGAGTGTGAATAATCAATCAGGTGCACGTTCAAGAAAGCTCAACACAACAAATTCAATATAGTTTAGCTCGAACCATCAACTACTGAGAGACCCATAAGGTCATGAACTGTGTGTCTGTTTAAACCCAGACACGAGGTCCAACTTTTGTGCGTTAACCCAAGCACGGGGTTTACTCAACGTATCAGGGCCCATCAACCAGCCATTACGGCTCATGCATGCATTAACCCAAGCACAGGGCCTCTCATTCCTGCTTTCGTGGTTGTTCATCTCAACCAACAGGTTCGAACGTGACATTCAACAATCAACATAACAAGTGGAACTGAACAAATAGGTCCAACCACGTTCAAAATAACGTTTAGGATTTCAATAATTAAAATGGCAATAATTGGGTTAGTGGGTTAAAATGGTTATATCCAATTTCAGCTAAATCAACAAATCAGGCTCAAATAACAGGTGCAATCACAATCCGAATGAACAAATCAAAATAGACATGCCAAATAATCCTCGTAATAGCAAATAAGAACCAAATATTAATAGGCTTAACTATAATCAAAGAAAATTGAGATATTTCAATAAAATCACTAAAATATCTCGCAAAAGAACAAATCTCATATAACAGAATAGATTTTCCCTTACCTAGATTGATCCACAAAATTAAGATTAGTCCTCTATTTTTTCCTCCCATGACTTTCACGTTTCTTCATTTTCCTCTTTTTTTTTTCCTTCTTCTTTTTTCTTCCTTCTCTGCCCTCCCGAGTCACTCTCTCTCTCTCTCTCTCTCTCTCTCTCTCTCTCTTTCTCTCTCGCCGTCCTTCCTTTTCATTTTCTTTCTTCTTCTTTTTCTCATCTCTTCTACCACCTGACTTGATATAATATAATATATATACATACACACACACACACACATATATATAAGTTGGCTCTCCCCTTGCCCACACGTGTAGCAACATTAGTTTTTATATATATATATATATAATATCATATAATATTTTAGTATTAGAATAATTCACTTTATATAATTTTAATAGAATATACACATGAAAGATTATTACTATACGCCTTAGCTATGTGCGTATATAAATAATCACGTGTTGTACGTCCACCTATTCCACTCTTCACCTTTTCATTCCTGAATTATTAATAAATTCCCAATTTCATCATTTTATTACTCTGATACTCTATTTTATGTAATGTCGCACACATCTATCTGTTTTCAGTTTTATTTCCACCACTTGTTCAAGTTTGAAATAAAAATTAAATGGAAATTTGTGGGTATCACACCCTCCCTGTTCCATTTTCCATTTTCCTGTGGTCCACCTGTGGCACCCATTTTTAGATGCTTCAAGTTGTATCAAATACAATCGCATTGCTCCTAGGCACGAGCGTGAACTTCACAACACTCCCAACCATGAGTCTAAATTGCACAATGCTACTCAGTATGAGCCTAAACTGCTCCTCGCTTCAAAATAAGCTTAAACTGCCTTGCTAGAGCTATGTTGGCTTGATTCCTCTCGATGGGATATGTAAAATATTCTTCATAGAACCTAGTGTAATGATGAAATAGTTCATTAGTCCCTTATGTCTAAAGATATTGTCTCATTTGCAGCCTATGGTTTATGACACATGTACTAGAACTACGATGGCTTAATTCTCCTTGTTGGGATACATAGGATGTTCTTCATTAAACCTAGCCATGAAAACAAAATAAAACAAATCCAAAGAAAGAGACGAGACTGAAAAAAAAAAAATTTGAACTGACATTTTTCATTAATAAATTAGTGCAGGTCGTTACAAAATTCTGGCAGGCCTCTGCAAGTTAGAGCTATAGGCCTAGAAAACAAAGAAGGGAGAATAAAGGCATCCATATGTTAGAGCCTCGACCTAAAAGAGAAGGCAATAGTCTCCTAAAGGTCTCAAACTCTTCTAAAAGAGCTGCCTTCGGACGCAAGACTGGAGGATTTATAGATCTCGCCATGCTGCCCTAGTGGCACAAGATTTTCCCAATAATCGGGAATGTTAGGCCTAAGGCTTAAGGAGGATGCAGCGCTGTATCCTCCCTCTTTGGGGTTTCCCTTCCACTAATAACCAAAACCCTAGGGTTTTAGGAGGGGAGGCTTTTTGGGTATATAACAAAGAAAGAGAAAAAGAGAAAGGCTAGAAATTCCATCCTTCTTTATAAAACCTTCACCGCATCACAACCTATGCCTAGGTGAGGATAACCCCTAGTGAACTCCATGGCTCTATGAGCCTAAGAATTACATAAGTCTGATTCTGTCATGAAGATATGTAGGAAACCCTATGGCCCCTTTCAGCATTAAACCCAATATTTTCCCCTATTTTTTGGGTCTATGGCCTTACTTTTCATTTTGTTTGTCCCTACTCATCCCCTATTCTTCATATTCTAAACTATGATCCTTATCTGAAATCTGCCTCTTGTAGATTCCCTAACAAATCTTGGTTTTACCCACTACTGACTATAAAATAGGATCTTAATCGAAAGCTTTCCTTGCCTATTACACTGGATGTAAACGATCATCATCATTTACTATGATATGATCAATGAAGCCCCGCAACAAAAATTAATAAGTTTGCAACTTACCAAAATCCCACAAATAGTAGCCCAAGATATAACTCCTTAACCTCATTTGTAGCCCTAGATGTAACCCATTGATCTTGTGTTGCAATATTTTACACCTTCAACATATGAGATGTATTGATAACAATGTCAATGCAAACTTTCCAGCCTCATCATGATCATGAAATCATTTTACAAATCATTAAAAGACCATGAGTTGTTTATGTTATACAGGTCCAATTATCTCAAAGCCAATATAAAATGGGCATTGGCTCAACAGTGCATAATTAACTAATCATGATCATGTAATTATGATTGCAACATCATGGTGCCAAATCATAGCTAGCATAGGTGGAGCATTTAAAATTTAATTGCAATTTGCAGGAGGCCCTCGGATTGGTGCCCCTATGTTGAGCGCTCACCATGAACTATTTTCAATATATAACTGTATAGATTAAAATTACACTTCAAAATATGGGTTCTTATAAATTTTCATATACTTTAATAATGTCTAAACTTTTTATCAATAGTTAAAAGAGATAAGAAGATGAACACTTTAACTTTCATTATGGTGAATTATTCGAATTTATTTAATAAAGATGAAAGATTTATACATTACTAAATCATATGAAAATTTAATAGATCTTACTGTTAATTCCCTTTCAATTTATGCAATTTATACGTTGAAAATTGGTCACGATTTTGAGATATTTGGATTTTCAACAAGCTCCCAGCAGAGAGGGGTTTCTAGCAAAGGAGCCCCTTCTGCAATTTGCTATATTTGTGTTACTTAGAAAACAGTCTCTATAATGTAGACAAACTCTCATTAAGTGTAGAGTTTAATATATCAAAGTATGGGCTCTTAAATAATTTTCCTTTTTAACACATTTTTCCCTTGGTGAGTGTGCAGCTCTTTTATGTAGAGAAAGACCATGCAACACACTGGTTTTGATTTTGAAACTTTTAATTCTACAAAATGAGTGAATATGATATCAGAATTTAGATAATTTTTTAAGATAATGTGACCTGTCTTTTAATTGTGGAACTCAAGAATTTGGATCTTCACTATATTAAATTTTGAAGCATTTTCCATTCCACTTTCTTTTTTTTCAATTTTTGACCTCCTTTGTAAGTGGGAAAAGTAAAATAAAATAAATGACAAAAATTTTGTCATTAATATGCTTTTCATGGTAATTTAAACCAAAATTTTGATTTGAAGCCATTTGTTGTTTTAGTTTTTATTAACCTTATACCTAGCACTTTAACCTTCTTTATTTTTTGAGAAAATATTTAATCCTTTCAATCCAATTTGGTCCTTTCAGCTTTGAATTTGGTTCAATGGACCCAGTATACCCATCTTTCATTCATAAGATAACAAATAGGAGGTCTACCTAAAAATGTTATGATCTATAAAGGGATCTAATTAAAAATGTCTTAAATCAAACAGAGTAGAAAGTTGATATATTGAAAAAAAAAAAAAAAAAACTTTGTCCTACTGTCGTGCCATTGATGTCAATTATCAAACATTTGCTACTAAGCTTGTATGCAAACCATTTTTTATTTTTTGAGTGTTGCATGCAGAGCATGAATAAAATGAAAGCATATGAAATGACATTGCATAAAAGTCAATTATATTCATACAATCATAGTTCCGACAAAGAAATTGGTGGTTGGAGGCAGCAATGAACATCGATGGCTATTGGCAGTGGAGTGTAATCTTTTTTTAAAAAGATCCCTATGGTTTAATACATCTTTGATTAGATTCCCTATAGTTTATTTCATTTTTAGGTGGATTCACTTTTCATTATTGCCTTAGAGAAAAATACTAACTGCAAACGCATTGATTAAGATCTCGTGATAAAGGGCCCATGGAGTAGATGAATCCATAAAAAGAAGGACCATAGATCTAAGTCCAACAGAAGAAGAAGATGAAGAAGTTGTGGTTTTTATTTTTATTTTTATTTTTTTTGGTTTAGGGCCAAACCCATAAGGTTTCCTATATATCTCTATGTGAGAATCAGAGCCATATAGTTCTAGACTTATGAAGTTGTGGGCTTGATGAAACCTAGCTCACCTTGCCATTAATAGTGTTCTTGTTGTGGTTTAAGGAAGGAAAAATGGAGCAGCAGCTTAAACTCGCTCTCCTTTTCCCTTTGGTGCAATGTATTCTCTTCTCAAAGGTTCCCCCATTGCTAAAACCCTAGGTTTTGGCTTAAATAGGGGTGGGGAGGATATGGGCCATTCTCTGTAGGCCTTGGGCCTAAAATCCCTTCCTTTGAAAAGGAGGGAATGAGAGAAACCCTAAAAGAGAGCCACATGTTATCAGGACAACATGGTGGAGCCATCAACTCAAAGGCTATAAAGTTTTCCATTAAGGAAAAAGAAGTCAACCAAAGGCCCTAAGGTGGCATCACTTTAAGAGATTGAGCCATGAGCTCAGGAAAAGGGTCTTTTTTAGGCAAATGAGTCATGGGCTTAGAAATGGGGTATCTCCTTGGGGATTGAGTCATGGGCTCGAAAATGAGATAATTCTTTGTTGACTTGGTCAACGAGAGTCCAAACGTGTGCATTTTGATTAAAAGGTCGATGCATCCCCAAGGGAACAAAAAACAATGCCAACAAATGCCCTATCATAGCTCGAAGCAGTGATGCAATCGATGGTTTAGGCTATGACCCCTACCTTCGCGACCTATTCATGTTAACAGGTTAATGGGGACCAATGAGGACTAAAGGCTTGAAATAGGATGAATAGAACCATATGGTTCAAATAAGGATTTGGGAACCCTAGGGTTTGAATTAGGATAAAGAGAATCATATAGTTCGAATTAGAATGAAGAGAACCACACAGTTTGAAGTAGGATAAAGAGAACACTAAGGTTCGAATTAGTACTAGAAGAACCCTAGTTCGAATTAGGACGAGGAGAACCCTATGGTTCAAATTAGAATGAAGAGAACCCTGTGATTTGAATTAGGGTGAGGAGAACTGTACGGTTTGATTTAAAAGTTGGATGAACGGTTATTCAAATTAGGTAGTAGAATCCTATGATTTGAATTAGGGAGCTTGAGAACCAAGGTTCGAATTAAAGGATGGAAAACCCACGGTTCAAATTAGAATGAATTTCTTTTGTGGCTAAGTTCGATGAAGAATGTCCTACATATCCCATTAAAAGGAATCAAACCATCGTAGTTCTAATAGGGGTGTCATAGACTGTGGGTCATAAACCAAGGGTGCAATACTCATAATAAATGACATTCCTGATTAACTCTAAGTTTAAGGTAAAAATGAAAACTAAATCCTAGAGAAACAAAACTTGAAATTAAGATACTTTTAAGAAATGGATTTCGTCAATAAAAAATAAATAAAATTCAAGTGTGGTTTTCTAGAACTACCAATAAGCAAGACTCATACCATAAGTTGTTTCATATCATAAATAAACTCGAACACTCAAGAAATCGGTTGGACGGGTGCATTCACGTCTCTTGCAACCAACACAGTCCTTTATTCATGGAGCAGAAGCAATTTGCTTGACTTTACATTAGTCCCAATAACAATTGCTTGATCATTATTATTGAAATCTAAGCTGCTTACTTCTACTTGGGGATATACAATATTATATGTTGCTATTCTTCTTTGCATAAGATTGACTGCTTCTTATAAATACTCACCAATGCAACTTGTAATTGGTGAAGAACTAAATATTTCCCATTTAGATGGCAACGCACCAAAATAGTTTGCAATGTAGACTTGGTATTTACATTGGATTTGATTCTCCATCTATTATTAAATATTTGGAACCTTTAACAAGTGATTTGTTTACTGCACGGTTTGCAAATTGTCATTTTAATGAAACGGTTTTCCTTCCATTAAATGGAAAGAAGATTTTTTCAAAAGAAAAATACGAGCTCACTTGAAAAGTATCTAATTTAAATGCTCTTGATTCTCACGCTGGCAAATGTGAACTTGAAATTCAAATAATCATTCATTTACAAAATATGGCATATCAGTTATAAAATGCATTTACTGATGCAAAGAGAGTGGTAAAATCATATATACATGCTGTAAATGCCTTTGCAAGGATTAATTTACCTAATGAGCCCATATGTGAAGTAGCAGAAGGAACAAAACAAAGCTTAAAGCGTGTTAGACCCATTGGTGCCAAGGACACTATACCTTGAAAAAGGAAGGTCTTACAAAAGACATATAAAGATGTTATGCTCGCATAAGAAAGAGCACGAAACACTAATACAATAAACGTGGTATAGCCTTTGAGAAGGAAAAATGTGAAAACGAAGATATTTCAATTAATCATATGCATAATGAAAATTTTAATCAACCCATAATTGTGGTTGATAAGATATTTGCATATAATATGGCTTTAGATATTAAAGTAAATCCTAATAGCCAGTTTAGGTTAACAATCTAGCCCAAACACCAACCAACAACTCAGTAAGTATGCAGTCAAAAAAGAGATGATCTCTAGAATCCAGATGAGAATTGCACAAACCACACATACCATTAATAGTAATGGACACACATATGAGTCTTTGCTGTGTGGGAAGTCTATCAAGACACAGCGACCATAAATGGAAGGAATGTCTAGGCACAATATCTTTGCTCCAAATCCAAGCCGCCCAACGTCTATGAACAACTCTAGTCCTCAGGGTCTCATAAGCATTAGCAATAGAGAAATTGGGGCTTGAGTCCCATAAGAGTTTGTCTTCCCTACCAAGACTCAACATGGAGGTGGGGGACGTCACCTAGTTGCTCCCCTAGGGTAGCCGGCCAATTCCAAAGAGGATCTTGAATCACCTCAGCCAAATAAGCATCCCGAGCAATGCCTGAACCATGAATAGGTACGACTGGTGAATCTCTGATACAGGGGTCCAGAAGGGTGCCAGTGATCATACCAAAATCTGATACTCTTCCCATTTCAAACTTGCCATGCCAAGTGTGGCTTGAAAAAGTCCCTAAGTTAGAGAAGCTTCCTTCAAGCCCACTAAAACATAAATGGGGGCTTTTACCTCCCAAAAGCTCTTGCACTTCAAAAAAATTAGAATGTATCTATCTAACCCATAGGGACTCCTTAACTATGAAAAACAGCCAAATATGCCTAACCATGAAGGCTCCATTGGTTTCACCCACTCTTTGAATCCCTAGGCCACTTTCCTTCTTGGGAACGTAAGTATTTGTCCAAGACACATTAACACCAACTTTCCCAAGGCATGGTCCTTTCCATAGAAAGGCTCTCAGAATCTTTTCGATCATATTGGTAATAGTTTTAAGCAAAACAAACACACTAGTCCAGTAAATGTGAATAGCAGATAAAACCAAGTTAATCAGTTAGAATCTACTTGCAAAAGATAGGAATCTATAGGTCCACGAGTGCGCACAAACTGTGATATTCTTCATTGGTGTATCCCAATTCTTAGCCTTGAATCTTTGAGAAATAGTAGGTACCTCCAGATAATCAACAAGTACTAAGCCCTCAGTAAAACCTACCAATCGTAGAAGCTAGTCTTTAACTTGATCTCCCACTCCTGAGAAAAAAGCTAGACTTTTGGTCTACCACCCAAACCAATTAGAGAAAAGTGAAAACCCTTGTTTAATCAAGGTAAGAGTGCCCACATTTGCCTCAGCAAAGAGTAGCACATCATCAGCAAAGAAAAGATATGTGGGATTTGTGAACTTGCATCTCCAAAGGTATTTGAATTCTAGCTATTGAGACACCTAGCTAAGGATGCTTGAAAGAACATCAAAAGCCAATGTGAAGAGGTAATAGAGAACATAGCAGATTCCAAGAAATTAGCAATCCAAACATGAAGATTAGGGAGAAAACCACACCTTGCATGACAAGATAAAGAAAATCTCAATTAAAGATATCATAGGCCTTCCTGAAGTTCACTTTCAATACACATTTGGGGCAATAAGGCTTTAAATGAAAGCCACTAAACAACTCCTGAGCAATGAGGATGCTGTCGCATTATGCACCTACCCCTGATAAAAGCCTTTTGAGCCGGGATTCACCAACATGGGCAGCAGAGGCGCAAGGCAGCTAGCAAGCAACTTAGAGATGCATTTGTGAATTGAGTTGCAATAGGATATAAAGCCAAAGTCAACCCAACAACAAGGATTGTTCACCTTAGGAATAAGAGCAATAGTAGTGGAGTTCACTTCCCTCAGCAATTTCTCAATGTAGAAAAAATCATGACTGGTCGCCATAATATTCACCTTCAATAATATCCCAGCAATTCACAAAAAAAAAATCTATATTATAACCATCCGGACAAGGAGCTTTACATCTAGCCAAAAAGAACATGGCTCCCTTGATTTCAACATCCGAAAAGGTTAAATAATCTGATCACAGCTTGTTCAGGCGTAAAGGTGGTAGCAATATGGGATCAAAGAGAAGTTAAGTTTGGGAGAGAACTTCCTCCTACTCCAACTAAATGGTTGCAGAAGAACTCCACACAGCTGGCCCTTGTTTCCCTTATATCAGTAGTCAACATACCATCATCTATACGGATAGACAAAATGTAATTCATCAAGTGCCTTTGTTTCATATAGAGGTGGAAATATTTAGTATTATGGTCGCCTTCTTTGAGCCAATTGACACCCGACTTCTGTTTATAGAAGCTCTCTTCTTGTAAATGAAGTTGAGCGAAGATCGCACGCTGATCCTTCTCAGCAGCAGCTAATTGTTCATTCAAAAGGTCATCATCCAAATCAGCTTGGAGTTGGGAGAGCCATTAATAAGCAGTAGTGGTTTGATCAGATATGTGATGGCCACTATTGCAGTTTCAGATCCTTCAAAAACTGCTTCAGCACACCAAGCTTCTTATACACTCTAAACATACCAGCTCTATGAACTAGAGTGTCCCAAGCCCTCTACACAATATCAAAGAAACTTGGATGAGACAACCAAAAATTAAAAAATTTGAAGGGCTTCTTAGCCACAACCAATTCTGCAACATAAGCCAGCTGTATAAGTATGGTCAGAAACTCTGGGCGAGAAGGAAAAATGCTTCAAATAAAGAAAACCGACTCATCTAATGGTCATTAACCATAACCCTATCAATATTTCTCTACTTACAATCAACACTAGTAAAAGTGGCCAAAGTGTAGTGCATGCCAGAATAGTTCAAGTCTTCCAAGCCAGCTTGGTTAATTTAGTCAGCAAAATCATTGAACGCCGATAACCACCTCGCACAGTCACCCACTCTATTAGAACTATCTTTGATGGCATTAAAATCCCGCAGAATAATACAAGGGATCAAACTAAAACAATCTGGTATAAGTAGTAATGTCCTACCATAAGGCTTTATGGTCCCCAAAATTATGAGCACCATAAGCCACAGAGATATTGAATTTACCCCTATTTTGCCCCAACTAAAGTTGACCATGTATGGCTTGGTCGTTCTTACTAATTAGATCAAAATGGGCCCTTCTCGGGTCCCAACCCACCCAAATACAACCCCTATCCGGGAATTCATAATTCCCTAATTAAAACCATCTCGAGGCTCAACCTATAAAAATTGAGCTGAAATAAGAGTTAGGGACCCTTCAGTCACTAAAATGCCAATACACAAAAGATGTGAGAACCAAATAAAATGCCCAACTCTAGCTTACTTCACAGTGTTCATAAGTCCTCTGATATTCCAACACCCAACCTACATAAATTGAAAAGAAAAAAGGAACAAAAGGGTACTCTTACTATGACACCTCGGTTTCCCGTACCCTTAACACGACAATGGGGCGTCAATTAAAACCGACCACCATGGTATTACCTACCATAACTTACAATATATGTGGATTATGCTAAAATAATATCCTGCGATCTTCAAACCGAACTAGTAATTTTCTATCTTTATCTCTTATAATTTTAAAGTAATATAAAGGGTCCACCTTATTACAACATTGTCCAATAGGTTTAATTACGATAATTTAATTAGAGTTAAACTGGAATGATTGGGAATGAAAATCCCATTGCTTCCACCTTGCATACTCGTCTCATCTTTTTTGTTCAGACGCTCTCATTTAGTAGGTAATATCAACAAAGAGAGAGTGATAAAGTGCTCAGTAGGAAACTCATATCAAAAATACTCCTACCAAGTTATAGCATGAATAGATGATATAACAGCTTCAAGAAGTTGTCTCATTCTTTTTACATGTGTGATTAATGGCATATAAACAATGTCAAACAACAATTTTACAACTGTGCATCAAACTGTATGAACACAGCATCCAAACTCCAACTAAATAACCCAATCAAACTTCAATCAGATGATTCATTATTTTTTAAACAAAAGGTCCACCAACTTCATATAAACTGTTCATCGACCTTCAGTCATGTTGTTCATCCACTTAATATTCGATTAGACAACTTTACGACTCGCTTCTACAACTTAACAACTCAACTATTTGAGCAAATTGTGATCTTATTGAGTGAGCCATACCGAGGTCATGAACAGTTTAGTTAAATTTAGCTAGTTGTGCTCTAACTTTAGGACTAGAGCACTTAATCACCAACAGTTTTGTCAAATGGATCCATTG
Source organism: Santalum album (assembly GCA_034195605.1). Classification (NCBI taxonomy): domain Eukaryota; kingdom Viridiplantae; phylum Streptophyta; class Magnoliopsida; order Santalales; family Santalaceae; genus Santalum; species Santalum album. Next base: position 12,688,926 of record CM067260.1, on the reverse strand, counting down.
ACTACCAACATAAGCAAAAACATGTTGTGCATTATTTAACTCAAGCACGGGGTCCTAACAGTGTGCATTATTTAACCTAACCATGGGATCTAGCTTTGTACTAACATGGACAAAACATTTTCCGTCAATTCAATCCCCCATGTATGGGGTTGTTCAACTTAATTCGATCACAACCAACAATTGAAAGGTACCCCAACAATCGAGTACACAATTCAAATCAAACTTCGAAAGGTACTGCCCAACAAATGGTAGTCCAACTCATATCAACTTAAGGCATGGAATAAAAATAGTCTTAAGTTCAATAGCAAAATAGTTCACTCCACAATCTCTATTCAATATACTATAATACACGGTGTCAAACTACAATAACCTATCATCAACTAACAATAACTGGTTAATCCAATCCATGCCGTTCTCTGTTTGTTGATGAGATGATCCACTTAATCAACAGTTGCGCTTCCAGAAACTTGATCAATCCCTTCATCCGACATCAATGATCAACAGCTTTCATTGGCAATTCGATTACTACTATCTCCAACACCGTTATATAACATCGTTGTGAGATAACTAGATACCAAAATGACTCTCATAACCTCACGTCAAATTGACCGTGCACAAACAACCATTTGTTCTATCTTAATCCACGCAAAACAATATCTAAATTTCAATTCAACTTATTCTCTATTATATACCCTTCTTTAGGGTAGGGTCTCACACGTCCAATGACTTCACTACTTTAATTCCACACAAATTAACACAAACCAGTTAGCATTCGAAAACAAATGAACACCCAACTATTCAAACGAATACTCGACAAGAAACTCAAGTCATGAGTCAAATTTTAACAATGGTCACTCAATTGATCACACATAAGATAGCCATCAAAGACTCTCCAACAAACACTCACAACGGTTTAACAAGATAGATAATGGAATCAACCATTCATGAGAAGTAATTTGTTCATAATCATCTCAGAAAAACAACATAAAGCCTTTCATTTTCATAAAACCACCACTTCAAGTTGAAATACTACAATTTCTTTTAAAGTGCTCAAATGAGATTACTCCTAAAATAACAAAGTTAGATAACCTCGCTATCAATAACTTTTATGTTGTACACTTCGTAAGATTCGATCTTTGGATGGGCTGATCAGGCTAAAACAGTAGGTGCACACAGAACTATCCACTATAAATTTCAGTTTGGACTACTTTCAGAAATACTGAGCTAACTTTTGATACACACCCATTTTTGAGTTGCAGCCAAAATAATATACCTAGAAAATAATAGCAATATAACTTCATTTTCAACACCAAAGAGTGATTCACACTCTAGTTAGGTTAAAGAGAGCAAACAGTAGGTTTTTGTAGTTTTAAATCATCCAAAACTTTCAATTAAAACAGCTTATATTAAAAATGCAACAACTCCTAATAATGGACTTAAAATGTTTTTCTACCAAAAGAGAACTTTTTAAAAACTCAAAGAAGAACAATTCATCTTTTGAACACTTTTGCAAACTTAATCATTGAAAGGGGTAAAAAGCCTAATGAAAAATGCAAATTTGTGCTGGAAACACTGTGCATCCAAATTCTCTATAGAGACTTTAAAATTCCAAAATATTTTCCACACACCTCAGATTGAGAAAATTCCAAAACCAAAGTTGTAGGCCTTTAGAACTAAAACTTCTTAGAAGAACACATTCTCAAATTATAAATCCTTTCAGGTGAAAAACCCTAAAAACCATACTGCATTTTCAGTTGATGTACAAAACCACTAATTTCAAAAATCAACATAAGTAAACATTAATCAACAAACCCCATTCAACCATCTCTGTGGTCACCCAAACAACAACTTGAGATGATTAATCACATACCACCTCTATGAACAATCCTCAAATCATTCAACACAAAGTTTACCATGGAAAGTAAAAATCAATATGGTTAAGCAACGAATATGGGTTTCAATCAACATGCAACTTCTTACTACAAGAAAACATGGAAAAAAATTGGAATCAAGACTTGAAAATTTGAGATTTAAGGGTAAGTTTCCTACCTTTACAACTTTGCTTGGAAGGGAATTTGAACTCTTTACAAGAAAATCCGACTTCTTTCAAAATCATCCTCCAAAAGCCCACACTTCTTCCACTCAAATTCTATCTTTTTCTCTTCTTTTTCTTCTTGTTTTCTCTTTATTTTTTGTCTCTAGCAACCCACACAAAGTGAATCCCAAAGGGATTCACATTTTTCAATGGAAAATTTGGCCATTTTTTTTATTTTGCCCCTACACTAAAATCTAGCCTTTTGAAAACACCAACGGCAATTCAGTCATTTCACCTTTAACAAAATCTCAAAGTCAACCCTTCTTCACCACAAAATTATGTGTGTGCACCACGCGTTGCACCTATCACTTGCTAGATATTTCTCAGTCCAATAATTTCTGATACCGAGCTGAATCTTTACTCCGGAACCCGATTTTATTCTCAACTTCTAAGAGACCAACTGTTTTCTCTTATTAGCATTTGGAAATTATATGTCATGATTTCTACTATTATTTATGGCTTAACAACCAATGGCATTTCAGTATTTTGCTTATTGTATGTTTGTGGGGAAACCTTCTCATTCCCTAGTGTTGGAGGACTCTCCTGGTCCATAACACCCTTCCCCTTCTCTTTAGAAGATTTGTTCTTGGTTGTCTCTCCAATAGTGTCCCTGGCCACTTGCACAATACCCAGTTTACTTGATTCCTCCTCAAATATTTCACCTTCTTCCTATGTCTCATCCATGTGGCTAGGTGAGGAGATCATCCCAAAAGAGTTTGGAGATAAATGGACAATTGTTGCTTGTTTATCTCTCCTTCTGGTAACCACCTACCATGACCTAGCTTTCTCATAGCCTCTCTCTTTATCAATAGGCTTTTGTATAATCTTAGTCCGAGGTTCAGATGGTTTCTCAATACTAGGCTCCCTCTGCTCAATAGTTTTGGCCATAGCCCCAACCTTCTCAATACAGCAGTACACTTATGACCAAAAGTAGCACAAATAGGACAAATGATGGGTTTCCATTCATAATCCACAGCCACTTCCCAACTATCATCTCCTGATTGCACCTCAAACTTATGTATAAGGGGAGCACTAGCATTTACCTATACACATACCCTTGCGAAAGAGATTCTTTGCATCTTCTCTGTGAGACTATCCACACACAGTGGCTTACCAATTGCACTTGCCATTGCACTTATTGCAGGGACCAACCATAGAGCCAAGGGAATATTTTTGAGATGAACCCACAACGGTAATGTGTCATGTTTCTTTCTTTCAAGCTTTATCAGAGGGTGCCACTGTTGGAGAATGAGAGGCACTTTAGCAAATAAGCTAATTACTCCATCCAAGATCGATCTATAGACCTCAAGCATCCAGGATATGGAAGAAGCTATGAAGCACTGGTACGAATACGAATATCAGATACGATATGAATCCGGTACGAAGATTCAATAATTTTTTGAAAACAAGGATACAATACAATGAGATATGATATAGTAAAAAAGCTAAGAAAATAATAAATTATATATATGTGTGCTAAATTTAAGAGAAATAACTTAAATAAGGCATTAGTGTATATATTAAGTACATTTTTAGACTTCAACGTCAAACTAAAATAAAATTACATTTAAATTAAAGTATGCCAGTATCTAATTGACAAAAGTATGTCATCATCTAATTTAAAAGAGTAGGCTCTAATTAGTAAAAGTAAGCTTTAATTAGTAAAAGTAGGCTAGTATCTAATTAACAAAAGTAGGCCATCATCTAATTGACAAAAGTATAAGAGGAGTTGTTGCTGCTAACACTGGTAAAGCCAACAGATCCATCCATGTTTCTTCACAAATAAATAAAAGACAAACAAAACAACCAATTAACTTAGCAACCAAAAAAGGAGAGAAAAAAATTGATGTAGGGTGAAGGCAGAGAAATCGAAGAAGATTGGTTCAACATACAGTACTTGTCGTGCTTTACTTTGTCCGTTGCTCTTTTTCGCTCAAAGGAGAAATCCGTCACAAATCCTAGGGTAGAGGGGGAGAAGGCAGAACCTTTATTTGGTCTATTCACTTTGAGAAGAATCGTGCCAAACCCTTATTTTTCTCTTCCTCTATAAGAGAAATAGTCACCAAAAATATATATAAAACGGAAATAAAAAAATATTATATCCCATTAATTTCCTATTCCTGGTTGTATCTTTTTGTATCTCATCATATTATTTTGTATTCAACCGTATCCCAAATTGTATTTTATCCTTTCATATCCGACTATATCCCAAATTGTATATTTTATTTAATTTAATTTTAATTATTCTAACACGTTTCTGACACGTATCTTTCGCATATCTTTGCGTATTGGTATCGAGAACATGCGGAATATAAATGCGATGACCTTCCTATGATGTCGGTGCTTCTTAAGGAAGAAGTAGAACCCTTCCTCGTTTGCCATGACAGAATGAAGGGCTGTAGCCCATAACTTCTTAGCCATGGACTCCGTAAACTTGAGTGGCAGACATTTTTTACCCATGAAATAACCAACAAGACAATCATTCCAAATCGAATTGGCAGCTACATAGACCTCCTCACTCGGCTTCACTAGAACCTTGCCTCCCACCAACACAGGCGGAACATAGGATAGAGAATATCCTTTCTCAGTGACCTTTGCAACCTCAGCCCACGATTTACTTAAGACCTTGCTCTTACCACGATCTTCAATTGCTCTAGTAGCTGGAACAACCGTCTCGGCTTCTACTGTCAATGGTCGGCGAGATTGCGATCTCCTTTGGCTCCGACCACAACTCCTGCATCGAGCACTAGGCTCAGCAACATTAGGGTTCATACCTTCCTTAGAAGCCGCCACATGCTTCCAGGATAGCAATTTGGGATTTCAGGAGTTTTACCCGAGCTTTGAGACCCTGGGTATCCTCTGCTGACTGCCTGAGGTAGTCATTCTCACGGAGAATCTTGTCCACCGCCATGGAGGGACCTTCGCCCCCGATTGTCTAATCCGCCGGCAGCCCCCGCGAGCCCCATGGATGCACTTACAACGGGACCAAGGGGAACCCCATAACTCGCACGAAGTCGAAAACCAACAGCAGCGATGGCAAGAGAACCACCCTGCGACCAAGTCTGCCCATAAGAGCCACCGGAATCACCGGCACAGAACAAGTAGTCAGTGCCAAGGATGAATAGTAAACGAGATCCCGCCCAATCGCCCAAGACTGGTATATTTACTATTGCGTCAAAGACCTTTTCATCTCTCGTTAAAGAATAAAAAGAATTCAATCCATCTACTCTTAGAGAAATATAAGCAAATCAATCCAAAAAAAAATTAGAAGAATATATGCAGACTTGACTCGCCTAATCTAGAAAATGATAGTAAAAACTATTGTGTAGAATAATAATTCTATATTTTGATGTTATTGCAGAATAATTGTTGGGAAATTTCACCTAGCCTCTTTTGGTTTGACCTAGTTATACGTCCAAATGATTTGAAAATCAACACATAATCCTCTAACTCCTTAACCTCTATCATAGCAATACCCATGAAAATGGACATTGCTATATTAATGTTTAGAAATAGTAGATATGCGGATACTCCTAATTCCAACTACTCATGATGCTTAGAAACTGGGAATATGTGGATATTATAAAGTCTAGGTAAGTCTTTTTATGAAAGTATGGGTATATATACAAATGCATCTTTTTTTTTGGTCCAAGCAATGTATTTTTTCCGGGGTACAAGAAATATAAAAGATGTCCATTTCTTTGAGAACACCACTAACTGAGATTAAGGAGTTAGGCCCTATTTGATAAAATTAAGTATTAAGTTTCCGAATGCTGAAAATCGTTCTAAATTCTTCTGATTTGTTAAGAAGTGTAACTAGTGGTACTAAATCTGAATTTGAGATCTGTTTGATTACAAATTTGTTGAATGATCTGAATGGACTGCGTTTCTAATTTTACAATTATAGCAACCTCATAAATTTATAAATATTTATTCACCTTAAAAACAAATTCTTCTAAATTAAATTATTTCATTTGTTTATCGTTAAAAGTAAAATGTTATTTTTAGGCTTTTAGGGGTAAGCCTCTCAATCATGATCACCTTCTTCTTCTTCTTCTTCTTTTCTCTTTTGTTTTTCTTTCAACGTAAAATTATAAGAAAAGAAAAAGGGAAAAACATGAAAAAAAAAAAAAAGGAAAGAAACACAAACAGAAATGAACAACTGAAAAAATAAAAATAAAAAACCTTATCTGTCTCTGTTCATCTCCTTCCTCTTTCTTTCCTTCTCTTTATTCCAATTAAAATGGAAAAAAAATAAAATAAAAATGGGACCAAAAAGAGGATTTTTTCTCGGTAATTTCTTTGAACACCTTGTATGCACCAAGAATTTGTAGTTGTGCATAAAAACAAAATACTAATAAGCTATGAAAATTTTCACCTATCAACCAAGATATGCAATTTTCAACCTAAATCTGCAAAATTAAACTTCAAATTTCATCGATCATAATCTACGGAAATCAAAACCTTAATTAATCCAAAATTCAAAATCTCCTAATCACAATCCCAATCCAAAACCCCCGAATCTAAATCCCTGATCCCCAAATTCGTAAAAATTGGACAAAAAGCCCTAAATCTAAATCAAAAAATCCCCAAATCTAAAAAAATAGAATAAGAAAAACACCATAATTAGAACCCTAAAACCAACAAAGTAGAAAAAATAGAACAAGAAAATCCTAAATTCGAACCACAAATTCCCCAAATCTAGAAAAATATAACAAAAGAAACCTTAGATTTAACCTCAAATCCCCTAAATCTGAAAAATGGAATGAGGAAATCCCTAAATCCAAACCCAAACCTCCCCCCCTAATCTGGAGAAAAAAAACAAGAAAAAGAAAGAACAAAGAAAAGCACAAATCTTAACCCCCCAATTCATCAAAAATCGAATAAGGAAGCGTGAGAAGTGAGAGGAAGAGAGATTGGTAGTAGTGGCAGAGAAGGGGTCGCCGATGTGGATCGGAGAGAGAGAGTCACTTGAGAGAGAGAGAGAGAGGGCTTTGATGGAAAAGTGAGAGGGCATTCCGTACTTTTATGAAAAAATTGAGGGCATTTCATCTTTTGCTCCTCAACGATACGTGATGAACAAATTGAATAGAAAATTTGCTTTAATTCGTTCAGAGGCATTTAAAGCTTATTCAAAAGTATGTGCCAAAAACTCTTAATGTTGTTGCGTCTGAGCGAATTAGAGAATGAGCTCATTCAGAGCCCATTCATAATAAAAAAAATGAGGACTTAGTTTTGCAAGTAGTTTGAAAAATTAAAGTCTATTTCTTTTCTGTCAAATACTTTACAAATTTTTTGAAAAAATAAATTATTAAATTTGATGGAAAATTTTTTTTATAATTTCATTGAAACTTATGTGCTGAATTCTAAACGTTCTCTTTAATGAGGTGAAACGACAGCTGGGTTAATTGCAAAATTTTCATAATTGTTTAATGGGTTTTCAATGCATGTATTTGTGGGAAAATTATTTTCACAATGAGGATGAGGGAATGATTTTTAAACTTGTTCCTGAAATTTAAATAAATAGATAGGATGAAAAGAATTATGGACGAGCCGGATCCGAATGGACTAGACAACTGTGGGGGCAATTTTGTTGCGAGGACTCGTTCAACTCTACTAGGAGTGGGGGAAAGGGAGAACACGTGAAGGCAATTGCCCAGACATATTTCTCACCCTCTTCTCTCTCCCTCTGCTGACAACAACACGCACATGCAGACTCCAGGCCCATTCTTCCACCCACCTCCTCACATGGGTGCAAGAAGGAGAACCAAAAACATCTGACCCACATCACCCCCCTCCGTCTCTCTCTCTCTAAGTTGGAATATTGGTTTCCCAGATACTCTTTCTTCCATACAGCCCACCTTCCAATCACTTGTCTTTCTTTCTCATTATTCTCTGATCAAATATTAAAAGACCTCTTCTAGGGTTTCCACGGATTTCCCTGCTGTATATATAATGCCCAGGCTCGAGGATTTGCTTGGTTTGCTTTCTCTTAAGAAACCCATATGATTTCTCTCTCTACATGTTCAAAGGAGGACTGATTTTGGGTTTTTTGCTTTCTTTGATTGCAGCGGAAATTTCGATTCGGGACATTATACGCAGCATGTTAAGTTGGGGAATTTTGTGTGTTCGGAATCCTTTTGTAAACGAGGAAATCTTGGTTGGATGGGTACTTGAAAAAGCGGATCTTTCTCGCCCTTCTCTTGAAGGATCTGTAGTTGGCTGACAGAATGGGATTTCCGTAAATTTCTGTAGCGCTGAAGATTGAGCTGTAATTGGCTAATGGAATGGGATTTGGTAGATTTTCTTAGAGAGTTCTGTTCTGGATATGGGGCATTAGTGAGCACATGCCTGTGGGAATTTCTTGAATTGTTGGTATAATTCATCGAACTGAGGAAAACCAACAAGAAGAGGGCTAGACTTGCTATGCTTCAAGGGAGAATAATTCTTTGAAGTTTCTGATTTCCGTACACCCAATTGGGTCTTTAAAGAATTTTCTGATTTCTGGAGTGAGCTTTTAATTCCTGCTGGATACGGGGGAAGATAAAGATGGCAGCAAAGCTTCTACATTCCTTGACAGATGATAATCCTGATCTGCAGAAGCAGATTGGGTGCATGACCGGCTTCTTTCAACTCTTTGATGGGCACCATGTCCTCACCGGTAGGCGCATCAACCAGAGGAGGCTTGTTTCAGGTATTCTTTAAATGAGTATTACTTTTGGAATTTGATTAGAAAAAAAAAAGTGGGGTTTTCCATGATTTGTTTAGTTTGAACTATTTAACCACAATTAAAGCCTAATTCAAAGCATTGATTATTGCATTGGTGATCAAAGAAGTGTCCAATATCATTCTCTTCAAATTATCATTTTCTTCATACTTAATTTTTGTTAACATCCATAGCTATTGCTTCACTTGCATGGGTTGTAAAAAAATCCATTATTGACCAAAGGGATTGTTTAGATCACCTGGAGAGGGAAAAGAGAAATAGGTTATTGCCCAAGATTTTTCCAGAAAAATGGGCAGTACTCTGCTGAGTATCTTGATATGCAGTATCAGTAAACTGTAATTGATGAAGCTAAAAACAGCATCTACGACTGTTTGACCCGAAGTTCTTGGCTCCTAAATTTCTGTTGATTATTTGATTTCACATGTAAGACCTAGGCAGCCTATGACTAACGCTTTCTCCTTTTTTTTTTAATTTTATTTTTTATGCATCTATTGAAGCTGTTTAATTTTTAAGATATTCTTGACATGCGCTCTTTCTCCATCTCATTTTCTCAAGCATAAAATAATAAAATCAGTACCCCCCCCCCCTCTCTCTCTCTCTCTATGCTCATTAAATTTCTGTTTCTTCTATAGGTAATTCTCATAGCCTGGATATGGATTCTAACAAATTATACAGTCAGCAGAAAGCCTTGGTAAGGACTCCAAAATTTTAGCAACCTTGTTGATAAGATTATTGTATGACTTCGTTCCTACTTGACTGTATTAGATTATTTATAAACTTTGCCAAACTTTACCCTGGTAAGGAATCTAAAATTTTATCAGGCATGTTTTTTTTTTTTTTTTGTTTGTGAATAGCCGAATAACCCATGATTTTGTCACATAATAAATTCAATAATTTGAACAAGTCATACAGAATCACAAGATTCAGAAAAAGGCAATGCAGTTGAAACTTATGCTAGAGCCTTTTCTTTTTTTTTTCCCAAAATGTGTATGTATTTGTATTTCTTTACTTTGTGATCAGTCTCAAGCTGATGATCAGACTTCATCGCTGCTGCTTCTCTATCAACTTATTTTTCAATTTGAATTTCAGAACTTTCATACTCATTCTTTTCAGGAAAAGAGATTAAACAAGGGGTTACATGAGAAACAAAGAGTCTCCTTAGAGCCATCCAAAGTATCTTTTTCATCTTCCTCTTGTTCTTCTTCCTCCCAACATGACTATCATATACCAGAACCTGCTGCCTTTGACCACATTTCTTTACCTGAAAGTCCTTCAAGGGATCCATTCCTGAGCCAGCCAAGTTCCTATTCTCAGTTCAGGTCGCCAATCCCTTGACCTTCAAGACGTAGTCAAGGACTCTATGTACAGGGAAGCCCATGGCCTCTCCGTGAAAACTGCATCCACAGATGAAGCAACAATCCGTGTTCTGAAACACAAAGACTCCCCAAGGCCTCCGGCATTGTCTAAATCCATGGATTTTCATGGTTCTTTAAGAGTTCTTGCTAAACTTCAAGAACTTCCAAGATTATCTTATGAATCAAAAGGCGACTCTTTAATTTCAACTCAAAAGGATGTGCGCCGGTTTTCTTGTGATGGAAGGGACATAAACCGTTTTTATCTAGAGTCCCGAGATCCCTTGAAATCTACTTCAAAACTAAAGGATCAACCGAGGCTTTCACTGGATGGTAGAGAAAGTTCTATCCATGTTTTCAACCCCGATACAAAACCAACCTCTCTCTTTAGGAATTCACAAAGGGGTGGTGGCAACTCTATTGAAAGAGTCCTAGAAATAAAGCCATCAGGAAGTCCAAAACGGCCTCCTGGTGTTGTAGCAAAGTTAATGGGCTTGGAAGCATTGCCAAATTCCCTGTTGGTGAGGGACCGTTGGATGGGTTTGAGCAAAACCAACCCAGTCGAGGATTTTGATGGCAGTTTCTCAGTGTCTTCTAAAAAAAATAGGTCCATCCAATTTTCTAAGGCGCCAAGGAACTCGTGGAAGGACCTGGCTTCACCAAGGTGCAGAAATCCTGACTCAGTAATGAAGCCCATTCCCAATGCGACGTTTCCAATTGAACCAGAACCATGGAGGCAGTTGGATCAGACCCGAGGCTCTCCAAAGCCACAGTTTAAGCATGCGAAGTCCCCCCCAGTTTGCACACCAAGCTCCTCCCTCCCTTCTGTTTATAGTGAAATTGAAAAAAGACTGAGAGACCTTGAGTTTCAACAATCTGGAGAGGATCTCAAGGCTCTTAAGCAGATACTGGATGCAATGCAGGCAAAGTTGGTCCTGGAAACCAGCGAAGATGAGCAATACTCAAAAATCGGTACCCAAAGATGTGGTATGGGTCCTAATCAAGATCGAAGATTGCCAAGCCAACAGAAGCAACTGAATGATCACATGATTTCTTATACAAGAGCTTCTGAATCCCCTATTGTCATCATGAAGCCTGCGAAGCTAATTAAGAAATCTGGTATCCCTGCTTCCTCCATGATTCCAATTGGTGACTTACCAGGCTTCCATAAAATACAGGATGGAGAATTTTCAGACCGGAGAACAGTTTCTTGTAATAACCAAACAAGTAAGTATCAGAATCCTGAAATTAGTCACAGAGATCCAGCTGTCAGTCCCACTGAAAAGAAAGCAAATACCAAAAGTTCAAGATCAATAAAAGGCCCTAAAAGGGCCCAGCAGATGCCCAAAGAAAATTCCAGGGGCTCAATTAGAGGTCCAGAATCTGTGAGCCCAAGAATGCAGCAAAAAAAGCTTGGGCTGCAGAAGGAATCTCAACGTCCAAAACCACCTTGTGACTTGAACCAATTAAGAAGACAGCCCAGTAGACAAGCAGCAGATTCAGGCTCTCCTGATGGAAAGTTCAGTGCAAAATGCCCAAAGTTGCAGCAAAGTGATGACCAATTGAGTGAAATCAGTTGCGAATCTAGAAATTTGAGTAACCAAGGTGATGACAGTTCTGTCCAGTCGGATAGCAATATTATGTTCGACTCCATGACAGATGTCGAAGTCATGGAACAGTCTGATGTTGTCAGTGGAAACCAGGGTCCATCCACAGGGACTGGGGTGCACTTGCTTTCGAGTTTGAACCACAAAGTAGGTACCTTTAATGTTGCCTATTCGCTGAACTGTGTTTTATCATACTGATAACTGATGTTATATTATCTGTTTCAGCCTGTAAATCCAAGGTTGAGTGAAATTGGGTCACTGGCAGAGCTGGCTACACCGGCCATCGAACACTCCAGCCCTGTCTCTGTTCTTGATGTCTCATTGGATAGAGATGGTACACCATCCCCTGTGAAACAGATGACACATTTATTTAAAGGTACTCTTTAGACATGCTCTGAAGTTTTTTGCTTTCTTGTTCCATGTTTGCTAGAGTGCATTTACTCTTCTATCTAAAATTATACTCTATAGGGGAAAAAAATAGAAATCTTACTGTTTGCCCTCAACTAACACAGTAGAATTCCAAGTTCTCTCATCCAGTGCCTGTTTGGAGCTAAAATTGTAGTTTTTCACCTGGATGGCTTGTTCAATTGAAACCTATGAAGCACGGGGTGCATATGGAAATATGAAATTCAGACTCATGTGACAAGCCAGGGTTCCAAAACAATCATCAATGAAATACCACATTTAGTAGCCCATTTACTTCGCACTTCCACTCGGCACCATTTGATCACTATGGCCGACTTTCATCCCCGCTTGACAGGTGGGTCTTGCAGTCAAGCCCTCTTTGCCTTGGTGCTCAAGGGCCAATTGGGTGTGTTGCATGGATTCACCGATACATTATTTCTTGAAAAATGGGGATGTGAGTGCTGCGAGATGTGGCAAAATTATTATTTATATATTATACACACATTAATTAAAAAAATGTAGCCCATTCTAAAATTGCACAAAGAAGGATTCATATTCCATCACCTTAACAAAGAAAAGGATTCATAGTTCCATCACATGAACAGAAATGACTAAATTAGTTCCATTCCATTGCTTTAACAGGGGAAAAAAAAAGGATTCATAGTTGCGTTACTTAAAGGAAAAGGAAATCATAGTTCCATTGCATCGTAGTTGCATTACTTTGAGGTGATGGATCAGGAGTTAGTGTGTGCTGTTTTGTGTTTTTTCCCCTCTTTCTCCATTAGTGAAGTGACAATTGTTTCAATTAAAAAGGAAGAAAATAATAATTAAAAAAAATGGGTTAGCCCTCCTCCATGTCCCATAGTGTTTTTTCATTTTTTCTGAAAAATGTCCCCCCGGGGGGGGGGGGGGGGGGGGTGGGGGCCGACCATTTGGCGAGTCCTGTATGAGTCCCCGCCGCGCCCAAGTCCCATACGAGTCCAACTTGTGGATTTTCCAGATGGGGAAGAGATGGTGCTTCCTAGATTGAAACTTGGTAAACTGAGAGTTTGTATTGTACATGTCTTGCATGGTGACTGCAAGAATTTTCAGCATATGCATTTTTGATCTTTAGCCAATAATTATCAGGCACATTATTTCTTGAATTCAAGAGGCGGAAGGTAGGATTAATGAGTGAATAATTGCAAAAAAACTGAAACAGAGCATGTAAGCAAAATACTAGTTGCAAGTTGATACTCTGTAATTGGTAGTTCATCCATTGGTGTCCATTTTTCAAATGCCAATCTTAGGGATTGAATGAGCATGAAAAAATGAGATGGCATATGCCAATTTCATACAATTTCATCATGTATTAGGTCCTTTATATTGCAAACAATCTGGAGATCTGGCCCATTATAATTGTTTCGACTATGTAGACTTAATGGATGAGAGGTATATACATAATAATTTTTATGAAAATTGGCAACATCCTCTTATTTTTCTTTTTCATGTTCATTCAATCTGTACTGTTGAAATTTGCATAATGTATCCTAAACAACAATTTTTGGAGTGACACAATGCAAACATTTTTCTCCATATTACATATGTATATGCTATGTGGGGATTTCACAAAATCATTTTCCTTTCTATGAAGATACTAAAGTTTCTTTCATTGAGTTTCCATTGAAAAATTTTATGCAGCAGATGCTAGGACTGAAAAGATTGACAGTTACTATGAAGACCCAAAGGACCCAGCTGGAAGTTTTCCACCCAATATGCGATCTGGTCTTAACTCTGAGATGGGTCGTAAGAAATTACAGAAAGTTGATAACTTGGTTCAGAAGCTCAAAAGACTGAACTCTAGCCATGATGAAGCTAGCACTGATTATATTGCATCCCTCTGTGAGAACACAACCCCAGACCACAGATATATCTCTGAGATGCTGTTGGCTTCGGGTCTGCTTCTTCAAGACCTCAGCTCTGGCCTCACATCCTTTAAGTTCCATCAATCAGGGTACCCTATCAATCCAGATCTGTTCTTTGTTTTGGAGCAAACCAAGGGAAACCCTCTGCCCCCAAATGGACCCAGTCCTGAGAACGTTCTCCAGGAGGCGAAGCTTCATCGGAAACTAATATTTGACACTGTCAATGAGGTCCTTGTAGGGAAGTTATCCTCAGTGATGCCATCTCCATGTTCAAGGCCTAGTAAAGTTGCGGTGAAGAGCCTACCTGCTCAAAAGCTTCTCAGAGAACTTTGTTTGGAGATAGAGGAGCTCAAAGCGAAGAATTCGACGTGCAGCTTACGGGATCAGAATGATGATTTGAAAAGCTTATTTTGGGAAGATTTAATGTGCCATCAGTCTGAGAGTTGGACAGGGTTTTATGGTGAGTTGCCTTCAGTTGTGTTAGGTGTTGAAAGATTGATCTTTAGGGATTTAATCGATGAGATATTGATGGGAGAGGCAGCTAAACGGAAAAGGCATTGCAGGCAGCTGCTGTTTGCATAGTATTTGGTCTGCCTTTTCTCTGTGATATATATATTTGGTATTGTATTAAAGCATAAACAAACTCAGGATAATAATTGCAGCTTTCTGTTTTCATTGGAAGGAATCAACCTCCAGATTACTACAACATTCGAACACCATATGTATGAGAATCATTCTCGTGCTGCCTTCCCTGTTGTATGCATCTGTTGCCTGGTGACTTATGAAGCTGTGGTGATTGTGTACCTGTCATACAGTTCATATTTGCTGCTTGCCTGCTGGACTGGGTGTGACTATATATACAGTGCTTTGTTAATACACTGATATTACATTCGGTTCGCGAAATAGAATGAAATACATATTTCATGAAAATATGACATGTAAAGTATAATATTTTTATGGAGTCTAAGTGAAATAGCTTACTCTCATTGATTATAAGAGGAATAGACAAAAAATAGATGAGGAATTGCTATTATATCCTTGACAATGGGTAATAATTATTTCTTATCTATTCCTCTTATGGTCTACGGAAGTAGTCATTTCACTTATGTTGCATGGACATATATTATTGCTTACATGTTATATTTTCATGAAACATATATTCCATTTCATTTTGCGAACTCTAAATATAATTTGAGGCATAACTTGCCTAGTAAAAAAAAAAGCTATTGCACAATTCATAACTTATGAACTAGGCCCCTTAAAATAACATTGTTATGAAAATGACTCTTCTAAGGTTATTTTCTTAAAAAATGACGTCGTTTTGAGAGGATAAGTTTCATAAGTTATGAATTGAGCATCAATTTATTCACTTTTTTCTGTGTGTGTGTGTGTTTATAGGGCCATGTTAAAATGTACATGCTTAAAATGAGCACACATCACATATGATCAGTTCTAAAAATTTTACATCCTCCTGATTGCAAGAGCATGAAAAAATAGGAGGATTTGTTATTTTTCATATAGTTAGGTAATACATAAGGCCCTTTAATCTTTAAATGTTGAAATATCTAGAGATATTTGCAGTAAACTTTCATGATCAAGATGGTAGGTGTGTGCCAATAATAATTGTATGAAAATTTGTACATCCTCCTATTTTTTCTTGCTCTTTCGATCTGTACGAGTGAAATTTTCAGAATGAGTCTTATTTGGTGTGAGCTTATTTTAATATGTTCCTATATATGGGCTTGGTGACTCTCCATGGTACAGTAGATAAGATATCTATTGTAGTGTGTAAATTTTTCATTGGTCGAGCATAAATATTCCAAAGAGTTAAACGGCTTAGATCTCTTGGCTATTCTTAATATAAATGAATATCTAATGCTTGATGAAACTTTATGAAAATTGGTATAGCATATTATTTTTTTCATGATTATTCAATAAATATGGTTGAAATTTAAAAATAGACATAAAAAAGTTATTTTAGGTTGATGCAGTAGATAACTTATCTATTGTGCCATAGTTCAAACACTTTTCCTTATATATATATATAATTTAGAATGAGCACACCTAATGTAAGCACAAAATGAGCATACACCAACTTGGGCCTGTTCTAGAAATTCCATTTGCATGGATTGAAAGAGGATGAAAAAAAAAAAGAAGGATTTATCAATTTTCATACTGTTCAATAATCATTAGGGATTTTGTTTTAAATGTTGAAATATAAAGATATCTTAACTATCATCTTGCACCTGATGAAGACCCAAGCTATATGAAAGTTGGTAGGTGTAATATCTCTGACCTTAAAATATAAAAAGATCCTAACAGTTATAACTTTCCTTAGACATTTTGCTTTCTCTTAGTTTGTATAATATACTAAAATGTTTTCTCGAGAAAAAATTTCTGGATTGGTTACGAAAATTATCAGGTGAGAAATATCTAGAAAGTGATTGATTTGACACATAGGACGCACTAAAATATATGTGGAGAAGGGTTAAATTGTTAGAAATTACTAGAAGTGAAATGATCAAATTGCTCTTAGTGGTTGGGAAGGGCTAGTTTTTAGTGTGTAGGCAAAACTAAAAAAATATGCAAAAATAGAAGGAAAAGAAAAAGGAGAAAAAATACCTTGAAGTAGTGTGGTGAATCTCATTTTGAGATTCATGTGTTTCTTTTGCTTTGGTTTCTTTCCAATATAAAGCTATAAAGTTAGGAAATTTACCCTTAAATCTCACATTTCAAGTGTTAATTCCAATTATTCCCATGTTTTAAATGGGCTGATGGGTTCAATTCTGAAAAGTAGGTCATAGGCTCCCTCATTATTCGAAAATAATCTCATTTTGATAAAACATAAAATTGCTGCACTAAACTTCATATCCTTGCTTTTTCCTGTGGGAAGAATTTCAAGTCACCAATATACGATAATGTGTTTCCCTTAATATTGCAATCACTTCTTTCATTTCCGTTTACTACAACAACTTATCTCATTCTCGGCGTCTGTAAAAGCTGGAAGGTTTTATTTCATTTGAAAGAAACTGCTAATGCCAACTATGCTTCTAGCTAATGTCGCTAAATGAGAAAATTTGACGAGTCCTTTGACAAAGTAGGGAGTCCTTAGAATTAAAAAGAGACGACTATAAGTTTAGGAAAAATTAATGTTTTGAATCAGAAGGGGTGATTTGCACAAAAGGATGTTGGTTTCAAATTAGACCTGGGTACTTCGAAGGGAGTATATTTTGAACCCACTGTTTGTCATGTCGGGGATGTAATACTCCAAAAATACCTTATAATTTTAGCAAAATTTTGTATGAGTGTTGCTTATAATTTAATAGATAACATTAAATACTAAAATATGTGATGTATTACAGTTATGGGTGCCTTATAGTAGTTATGGGGGAATAACGTTTTTAAATTTGAAATTTCACAAAAAAAAATCGGGTGAATCGGTAGACAAAAAATATACAAACTAGGGAGAGAGGGGATTGAGTGTCACATCGGTGGGGCCCATCCATGTAAGCTCCACGTTTGGGGAGATTGTTTCTCTCACCTAATGGATTCCCCCCCTCCACCCCTACCTTTAGGTTATAGCTATTATTAGCTTTTATATATATATATATATATATATACACACATGAGTCTGTCTCCTTTATCTTACAAGGAGGTTGAAAGAAGGAGAAGGGGAGACATGAGAGAGGGTGAGGAGAAGGAAGAAGGTTTTGCACTTTCACTAGAGGTAATATTTTTTTTTATCTCTTTCACACCTTTACCTTATTTTGATGTTCTTCTTTGATAAATTTTTAAGGAACAATTTGATTCTCTAGATTATACTTGTGCTTGACCCCAAAGCATGTTTAAGTGGTAACCTAGATTGTAGCAAGGGGCTGGTTTTGGGTTGTTTATAAAAGATGTTGCAAAACCTTATATTTTGACATAAAGATGTTATTTTAGAGTTTTATGCTTCTGATCTTAAAAAGAGGTTTCAAAATCACTTTATTTATGTTCCTGGCAGAAAATAAAACACTTTTCATGTTGGTCCATTTAGGCTGAATATGCACAGAAAATTTTCTATAGTTTTTACTTTTAAAATATTGCATTGCTCACAGTTCAGAAACAGCCACAAAATGTAGTCCTAGAGACCGATTAGGACCTAGCCTATTAGAGACACTTTTGTAGAGGACTCAAAGATGGACTACAGGAATAGGAATTACACAAATTGGAGTTAAAATGTGCTCCTAGATCTCGTTCAAAGTAAACAGACAGAATCTGGAACGGAAAATGGGAGAGACCAAAATTGGGTTTCTTTGCTTGGGACTGTTCTGTTGACCTACTAAAACTAATTTAAACTTATTATTTAACTGTATTAAGTATCAAGGTCATGTGTTTGGCTTGATGTCTCGATTAATCCTAAGTTTGAGCACTTAGCACACTTATAGAGGGTTATGCACAGAAACAAATTATGAGTTTTTTGTTGCAAAATTGGTGTATAATTGTGGTGTTATTAATTATAAATTATAGGTTGATTGTTGCTTGGAATATTTTTAAGAGAAGCATTGCAAAGTAAGTTTTGCTATTTTTTGTAAAGGCTATATAATGTCGATTGGCTGTGAGATACTTCCTTGATTCCTGGATGGAGTCTTTTCTTTACTCAAAAAGTGTTAATATTGATGTTGATATTGTCAATACTTGCTGATTTTGGATTGAGCATGAATAACCATCAAAGACGGGTTATGAGTGAACTCTAGTACTAAAATAAGTACGTTGAGTTGTCTTGGATCCAAGAACATGGGTGTTTAATGCAAGTTCATTGGCTTTGTTGCCACTCAATCGATTGTATTGATCTATCATTTGATGTATGTTTAGTGATTGCTGAAATGCTGGCCTTTTCATAGACTTTCTATGTGTTACTGTTTATTGTCAATAAATTCCGCACACTACTTGAGTGCAACCTTTACTAAGTACCTTTCGTACTCCCTTTAAAGGATGAGGGAAAAGGGGTAGCATACGATTAGAGTATTTAGTTGGAAACACCTTTTATTATTTTGTTAAACCAGGGTTGTAATGAAGCTATAATTAATAGTGTGTAGTTGTAATATCAACTCTACTACCTAGAACTTAGCTGATATTATTTACTTTTGATGATGCTAATTTGTCATCTGGTTAGGCACTCTCTACCTTATTCTCTATTTAAATTGGTGTACAAATTTAAATGATAGGATGAAGTGGAAGGCGCTTCCGGTAACGCCGCCAATTTTCGATGAAGCCTTGGGAGAAGAAATTGGGGGCTTTACAACTTGGTATCCAAAACCAGGTTTAGGTATTTAAATGAAATAGTAACGTAAACGAATGAGGGTAATTTATTAGGAAACCGCTAGGATAGGCTTGAGAGAACGAAGAAAGTTAGAGTAAAATGTATTATTTTCTTTTGTCATATGACTAACCCTGACTTTTAACTCTTATAGATGTTAAGCCAAGGATCATGCCATAGTGAGGATACAATAGACTCCCCGGTCCCCATTACTACACCTCCACCACCTTACTACGCAGATCGACCCTTCTCGCTGTTACAAAGGATGTATAGAGACCCGTATTTTGATATACTAGAGACGGTACCTCCAAGGACCTACATGGAAGAGCTCAAAGCAAAAATTAGATGCCAAAAACAACAACATGTGCATGAGAGGATTGCTTTTTAGAAACAAATAAAATATTTATGTAAACTGATCAAACAAGAGCAAGCAAGGAAGATCCGACAAGTGTTGAACAGTCGTGAACTGGCAAAACAAGCTTAAGGAGGTGTTGAACCAAGGAGGGAAGACTCGACGTACTATGGTGCTTCGCATGAAAATCAACGCGGTCATTCGTGCACTTAAAGATGAGAACCCATAGGTGTATGGGTAGGAAGGGATGCTAGTAAGAAGGTCTTGTATATATATAAGTGTTGGGAGTCTTCCTCTTTTTGTTGCCACCCTGTGTTCATGTCCCTTTTGTTTTTGCTACATGACATGAAACACTTTTATTTGTGATGTATGAAACTTTGGAGTAATGAAAGTGAATGTCCCATTTATTTTGATAAACTTGCGAAACCCATAGTTCGAGCAGATGATTGAAACTTTGTCGATCCTTTCTTCTCAGAATGGCTCCCCGCACCCGTTAGCACTGCAAACCAATAAAACCCTGAGGGAGGGAATCACAACATTGCTGGAGGAAGTAATAATGCCACTAGGGGGAACACCAACACTGCTAGAGAGAATAATAATGTTGTGGGAGGAGAAGGAGTTGCAATCGTACTTGCTCAATTTATGGCATTTTTGCAAGCAAATATGCAATCTCGTGCGACTGAGCAAGCCACACCACCGCAAGTGGAACGAAGGAAACTCACCTATAAAGAGTATAAAGGACTACACCTTCCGAAATTCTGGGGATCCTACGATCCTATTGAAGCCGACAACTGGATGAGGGAGATTGAGAGAATCTTTGAGATATCTCACTGCCAAGAGGAGGATAAGGTTGTCTATGCCACGATGACGCTGAAAGATGAAGCTCGAAACTAGGTGGGAGGTGACTCGTGTCATAGAGAATGAAAAAGATAACAATGAATCCTATATCCAGTGGTCAGGATTTGTGGTGTTAGTTAGGAAGCAATATTTCCCACCAAGTATGATGAATCAGTTAGAGATGGAATTTTTAGAATTGAAGCAAAAGGAGATGATGGTAGCTTAATATGCTGCAAAGTTCAATCAACTAGCTAAATATGCACCACTCCAAGTGAATAACAAAGCTAGAAAGACTAGAATATTTGAACAAGGGTTGAAGTTTGCAATTAGGAGTCGAGTCATGATCCTACAATTGCAAAAGTACTCAGAATTGGTGGAAATGGCACAGT
This sequence comes from Santalum album, assembly GCA_034195605.1. Lineage (NCBI taxonomy): Eukaryota > Viridiplantae > Streptophyta > Magnoliopsida > Santalales > Santalaceae > Santalum > Santalum album. The sequence goes on along the minus strand of CM067260.1, from coordinate 12,667,959 downwards.
TGATGGAAAAGGAGCTAACCAATAATGGGAGGAAAATGGAGACAAGAACAGTAAAGTACTTGAAGGAAAGAAGGACCAACAGCTGAATAAGAAGAAGGGAACATGGGCTTAAATACGAAGAAGAAACACAAAAAGAGTTCAAGAAGCAAGAAGGCAATGAAACAGTTTGTAGAAGATGCCAAAAGAGTCATCCAGGGACGACCTGTCAGCGCACCTTAGGCGCATGTTTCAAATGTGGGAAGGTTGGACACACTGCTAAAGATTGTCCTTCACCAAAATCAGTTTGCTACAATTGTGGAAAGCCCGGTCACTTGTTGAAGGAGTGCTGAGTTAAGAAGGAGAATACTTGGAGAGGAAATGGTATGCGTCCACAATAAGCTACCACTCGGACCTTTGCTTTGACAATGAAGGATGCAGAAGCATTAAATGAAGTGGTGACAGGTACGTTACCTATTTGTGGCATGAAAGCATCAATTTTATTTGATTTGGGTGCAAGTCACTCATTCGTTTCAATGAAATTTGCTAATAAACCTAGTTGTAAGTTGGTGAGACAAACCGACCTATTAGTGATAGGTCTTCTAAGCGGAAACATAATGCCTGCTAAATTTATATTAAATGATTGCATAATAGAAGTAAATAGGAGTAGCATGCTGGCTGATCTAATTGTATTTGGATAGCATGAATTTGATGTTATACTAGGAATGGATTGGTTGTCTGCACATCATGCATTAATAGACTGTAGGAATAAAAGATTGGTTTTTCGACCCCCATGTCAACTGGAGTTCACTTTTGGAGGCGGAGGGATAGGTAAGAGATTGCACATAATCTCTTCATTAAAAGCGCAACATTATCTGAGGAGGGGATGTGAGGCATTCCTAGCCCACATCATTGATACAAAGAAGGGTGGACTAGAGTTGGAAGGTATTCCTATTTGTCGAGAATTTACTGATGTTTTTCGGGCAGACTTGCCTGGCATGCCTCCTAATCAAGAGATAGAGTTCAGTATTGAAATCATCCCTGGAACAACAGCGATTGCAAGGGCTCCATATCGTTTGGCGCCTCTCAAACTGAAGGAGCTCAAGGCACAGCTGCAAGAATTATTGGACAAGAATTTCATACGACCTAGTATATCACCGTGGGAAGCACCTGTCCTGTTTGTAAAAAAGAAAGATGGATCATTAAGATTGTGTATTGATTATAGAGAACTGAATAGGGTGACAATTAAAAAAAAGTACACTCTACCAAGAGTGGATGATCTGTTCGACCAGTTGCAAGATGCGAGATTCTTCTCGAAGATTGATTTAAGGTCTGGTCATCACCAACTGAAAATTAAGGAAAGTGATGTCCCAAAGACTGATTTTCGCACCCGATATGGCCATTATGAGTTTCTAGTTATGCCCTTTGGTTTGAAGAATACTCCGGCAACATTCATAGATTTAATGAATTAGGTATTTCGTGTATATCTAGACAAGTTTGTAAGTGTATTTATTGATGATGTTCTTGTGTACTTTAAGACGGAGGAAGAGCATACACAACATTTGAGGTTAGTCTTACAAACCTTAAAGGATAATCAACTACACGAGAAATTCTCAAAATGTGAATTTTGGCTAAGAAAGGTCCACTTTCTAGGTCATGTTATTTCAGAGGAAGGTCTTTCTGTGGACCAAGCAAAAGTCAATAAGTCAATTAAGTAACTGATTGGAAGCAACCAAAAATAGTGACGGAGATTCGTAGCTTTTTGGGGTTAGCCAGTTATTATCGATGATTTATTCCTAATTTTTCTAAGTTAGCTGTGCCACTTACGCAACTAACAAGGAAAAACATGAAAATTGAATGGACAGAAAAATGCGAAGAGAGTTTCACAGAGCTGAAGAAAAGACTAGTTTCGGCACCAGTTTTGGCTATGCCAATAAAAGGTAAGGGGTTTGTTATTTACACTGATGCATCAAGTGTTAGACTGGGGGGAGTTCTAATGTAAGATGGGAAGGTTATTGCATATGCCTCCCGACAACTTAAGCCCTATGAGAGGAACTACCCGACCCACGACTTGGAGTTAGCCGCGGTGATCTTTGCCTTAAAAATTTGGAGACACCATTTGTATGGAGTACCATATCAAATCTTTACTGATCATAAGAGCTTGAAGTACATTTTTGCTCAAAAGGAGTTAAATTTGAGGCAAAGAAGGTGGCTTGAATTGCTAGAAGATTGTGATTGTACCATTCAATTTCACCCAGGAAAGGCTAACACTATAGCTGATGCTTTAAGTCGAAAAAGGGGTGGGAACCTTGCTTACTTGGCCACTAAACAACCTGAGTTGTTGAAAGAAATGGAGAGGTCGGAGTTGGAAGTGTTGGTGAGGAGGAACGAAGCAAAACCCCTATACCACATGCAAATCGAGCCGTCCATCGTTAATCAAATTAGGTTTGCACAAAGACAAGATGAGAAGTGTACACAAATAGCTGCTGAAGTTAGAGCTGGCAAAATAAAGGAGTATTCCATAGCCGAAAATGGATTATTGTTGAATAGAGGAAAAACCTATATCTTGAATGAACCAAGCATTAGGAAAGAGATTTTGAAGCCGATACACAATTCTGCGTATATGTATACACCCAGGGGGAACAAAGATGTATAAAGATTTGAAACATGTCTTCTTGTGGCCAAATTTGAAGAGAGATGTAGCGAACTATGTATCTCGGTGTTTGACGTGCCAATGTATCAAGGCTGAACATTAAAGGCTGTTAGGACTTTTGTAACCTTTACCAATTCCGGAGTGGAAATGGGAGAACATTTCCATGGACTTTGTGAGTGGACTACCAAAAACACCAAAAGGCCACAATGGCATTTGGGTAATAGTAGATCGACTAACGAAGTCAACACACTTTTTGCATATCAGAATGGAGGAAAAACTCCATAAGCTGGCAGAGTTATACATTAAGGAGATCATTCGACTGCATGGGACGCCATTGACTATTGTCTCTAATCGAGACCCACGGTTCACATCCACTTTTTGGAAAAGCCTGTAACATACTATGAGGACAAAGTTAATGATGAGCACAACTTTTCACCCCCAAATTGATGGGCAGTCTAAATGTACTATTCAGACACTTGAGGATACGTTAAGAGCATGCGTGATGGATTTCAAAGGAAATTGGTCGGATCACCTTGCCTTAGCTGAATTTGCTTATAACAACAGCTATCATTCAAGTATTGGTATGCCACCGCATGAAGCACTGTATGGAAGAAAATGTCGATCACCTGTATGTTGGAGTGAAGTTGGAGAACGGTGAATGCATGGTCCAAAAATGGTGGACGAAGCTGTGGAGAAAGTTAAAATAATTCGAGAAAGACTAAAAGCAACACAAAGTAGACAGAAAAGTTATGCAGACAATCGCAAAAAGGAGCTGGAATTTGAAGTTGGAGATTAGGTGTTCCTTAAGGTGTCGCCATGGAAAAGGATTATGAGATTTGGCAAGAAAGGAAAGTTTAGCCCTTGTTATGCCGGCCCATTTCCTATCCTGGAAAGGATTGGACCTATAGACTATAAGCTTGACCAACCTGTGGAGTTATGAAGATTACATTATGTATTTCATGTATCAATGCTGAGGAAATATCTGCCTGACCCATAACACGTCATTAATAATGAACCTGTACAATTGGAGGAGGACTTAACCTACGAGGAAAAACGATGAAGATTTTGGATAAAAAGGAACGAGTTTTGCGATACAAGAGGATTCCCAATGGTGAAAGTCCTGTGGAGAAATCATACAATAGAGGAAGCAACATGGGAGACAGAGGAGTCTATGCGGTGCCAATAAACACAGCTGTTTAACAATTAACCTACGATTAATTTTGGGGACAAAATTTCTAAAGGAGGGGAGAATGTAATACCCCGAAAATGCTTTATAATTTTTGCATATTTTTGTATGAGTATTGTTTATAATTTAGTAGATAACATTAAGTACTAAAATGTGTGATGTATTACAGTTATGGGTGCCTTATAGCAGTTATGAGGGAATAGCGTTTTTAAATTTAAAATTTCACAAAATAATTGGGTGAATCAATAGACAAAAAATACACAAACTAGTGAGAGAGGGGGTGAAGTATCACATAGGTGGGGCCCACGCACGTGAGCTCCACATTTGGGGAGATTGTTTCTCCCACCTAATGGATTCCCCCCTCCTCCGATACCTTTAGGTAATAGCTATTATTAGCTTATATATATATATATATATGCATGCACATATGGGTCTATCTCCTTTATCTTACAAGGAGGTTGAAAGAAGGAGAAGGAGAGACATGAGAGAGGGTGAGGAGAAGGAAGAAGGTTTTGCATTTTCACTAGAGGTAATTTTTTTTTCTCCCTTCACACCTTTACCTTATTTTGATGTTCTTCTTTGATAAATTTTTAAGGAAAAATTTGATTCTCTAGATTATACTTGTGCTTGACTCCAAAGCATGTTTAAGTGGTGACCTAGATTGTAGCAAGGGGCTGGTTTTGGGTTGTTTATAAAAGATGCTGCAAAACCTTATGTTTTGACATAAAGATGTGATTTTAGAGTTTTATGCTTCTGATCTTAAAAAGAGGTTTCAAAATCACCTTATTTCTGTTCCTGGAAAAAAATAAAACACTTTTCATTCTGGTCATTTAGGCTAAATATGCATAGAGAATTTTCTACAGTTTTTATTTTTAAAAGATCACATTGCGCATAGTTCAGAAACAGATTCAAGATGTAGCCCTAGAGACCAATTCAGACTAGCCTATTAGAAATAGTTTTGTAGAGGACTCAAAGATGGGCTACAAGAATAGGAATTACACAAATTGGAGTTAAAATGTGCTCCCAGATCCTGTTCAAAGTAAACTGACAGAATCTGGAACGAAAATGGGAGAGGTCAAAATTGGGTTTCTTTGCTTGGGACTGTTCTGAGCTCCTGTTGGCCTATAAAACTAATTTAAACTCATTATTTAATTGTATTAAGTATCAAGGTCATGTGTTTGGCTTGATGTCTCGATTAATCCTAAGTTTGAGCACTTAGCACACTTATAGAGGGTTATGCACAGAAACAAATTATGAGTTTTTTGTTGCAAAATTGGTGTATAATTGTGGTGTTATTAATTATAAATTATAGGTTGATTGTTGCTTGGAATATTTTTAAGGGAAGCATTGCAAAGTAAGTTTTGCTATTTTTTGTAAAGGCTATATAATGTCGATTTGCTATGAGATACTTCCTTGATTCCTGCATGGAGTCTTTTTTGAATCAACAAGTGTTAATATTGATGTTGATATTGTAAATACTTGTTGATTTTCGATTAAGCATGAACAACCATCAAAGAGGGGTTATTGGTGAACTTTAGTACTAAAATAAGTACGTTGAGTTGTCTTGGATCCAAGAACATGGGTGTTTAATGTAAGTTCATTGGCTTTGTTGCCACTCAATCGATTGTATTGATGTATCGTTTGATGCATGCTTAGTGATTGCTGAAATGCTACTTTTTTCATATACTTGCTATATATTACTGTTTATTGCCAATAAATTCGACACATTGCTTGAGTGGAACCCTTACTAAATACCTCTCGTACTCACTGTTTGTTGCGGTTGTTGTTTGAACTGCAGTTGAGGATTTTGGCTGTCCTTTAAAGGATAAGGGAAAAGGGGTAGCATACGATTAGGCTGTTTAGTTAGAAACAGCTTTTATTATTTTGTTAAACTTGGGTTGTAATGAAGCTATAACTAATAGTGTGTGGCTGTAATATTAACTCCACTACCTAGAACTTAGCCGATATTATTTACTTTTGATAATGCTAAGTTGTCGTCCGGTTATGCACTCTCCACCTTATTCTCTATTTAAATTGGTGTACAAATTTAAATGAGAGGATGAAGTGGAGGGGACTTCCAGTAACACCGCCAATTTTCGATGAAGCTTTGGGAGAAGAAATTAGGGGCATTACATGGGAGGTGGAGGGACTCCTCTTCTCATAGGGGAGATGCCTGCGGCAGATACATTGAAGAATATCTTTATTTTTCTTTCCACTAAATGAGTTCTCATGGAAATGGAGGGATTTCCTTCACTGTCTTGGTTGATTCACCCCATAAAAGAGTTTCATGCATGAATTGAGCTCTTCTCAATGGGTGTGTGGCGCTGATCCCTTGACAAGAAAAGAGAGAAAGTCCTCTGGAATATAACTTCATGTAATACCCATTCCGCCCTACCCCCATCCTGATGCCCTAGAATTCCTTTTATGCTTAGGTTTGCAATGGTCTCATGTAATGACCTTTCCCACATGCCCAACTGAGTCTCAAAGCTTAAAATCTTTCCAAAACTTCTAACTCATTCCTTTTGATCAAGAGATCAGATTTTCCATATAAAAAATATCCTCTTAGTATTTTTGGCAAGCTTTTTTCTGGCAGTAGCTGTTGAATGATTCCCTATAAAGAAGATTTCCTCAACATATTCTATTGGCAAGTTACCGTTTGAAAAACAGATTTATAAATCTTTGTCCAGCCATTGAGAAATTTAACAACTCCTTTTAGATTGCACGAACTGAATGTTTTCTGAGAAAAGTTTCTCGCTCGATCGAGCTGCATTTTCTGAGAATTTCTCAAGGAAACTTGGTTGTTGTTTCATAAGGAAACTAATCACACTTCTGTGCTTTTCACGACCTCTTGGCCTTGGAAATAAGAAGGGATCGACCAGCAAGTGGATCGGTTGTAAAGGCTTTCACAACCTCTTGGCCTGTGAGATAAGAGAGTTAGCTTGTGAGCTAAGTTATGTATTGAGGCTATCACTGCCCTAAAGTGACCTACGGTGGATGACCTAATAATAGTGGGTAGTTACTATTGGAAGAGAGAAGTAGACAGTGGTTGGATGAACTCTATAAATTACTGTCTCTTTAATTTTCTATTCTGTCAATAGTTTGCATAGAAGTTAAATTATCTTGCAAACTTTTCTGAACCTTATTGTTTACTTTCTTTATTAGATTAAAGTTTTGTTTTTAAGTTTCATTCTTGCAGATACACCTATCTACCCCCCTTTAGGTGTCTATCATGTGGTATCCGAACAAGGTCTCTTTCAAAGGACTTAACCATCTAAAGAGCAAATATGAATATGGGAGGAGGACACTCTAGCATAAGACCACCTCTGTTCACTGGATCAAACTATAGCTAGTGGACGAACAGAATGAGCTTTTATCTCAGATCTGTCGATGAAGAAGTTTGGAATGTTGCTACTAGAAAAGGCTATTCTGAGCCAACTGTTGTAGATGTCGAAGGAAATATGGTTCCACTAGCCTATAACAAATGGACGGCCATGCACAAAAAGGATGCATCACTTAATGTTAAAGTAGTAAACCTACTGTTTTGTGGCATATCTATGGACGAATATAATAAGGTAAGTATGTTCACTTCAGCATATGAGATATGGAGGCTATTAGAGGTTACACACAAAGGTACTAACCAAGTCAAGAAAACAAAGATGAACTTCCTAATGATTGAGTATGAACTCTTCCAAATGGAAGAGAGTGAAAAAAAAGTCACTCAAATGTTTAATAAGTTCAATCTGATGATGAATGACCTTGCTGTTCTTGGAAAAAGATTCTCAGAAGCAGAAAAAGTTAGCAAGATTAATAGATGCATGCCAAATGATTGGAAAAATCGAATTATATCCATTCAAGAAGCCAATAACTTGAATACTCTGAAACTTGAAGAACTTATAGGAAAGCTATTATCCTATGAACAAAGTAGCTCTAAGAGAAAAGAAGAAAAGAAGGGTCTAACTTTATCAACTCAAGCTGCAGTTGAGGTTGAACCATTGATAGCATAGAGATTTACCAAAAAAGGGGCAGTGGCTATCCAAAAAGGAATGTCATGAACATTGGAGAAAAATCAAAGAAAATACTTTGAACCTATTGTTTGCTATGAATGTAACCAATCTGGACACATTAGGCCAAACTATCCACTGCTGAAAAACAATGTGGGACACTTAAAGTATAGAAAAGACAAAGGGAAGGAGGCTATCGCAGCATGGAACAGTTCTGAGGATGAAGATTCTCCAAGTAGTGAGGAATTCGATGGAGACACAAGTGATATGTGTCTTATGACAAGAACTTCTATAGAATAAGTATGCTCTGAGTACAATTCTGATAGTGATTTAGAAAATGATTACAATCAAGTATACCATGCATATATGAGTGAAAAAAAAAGAATAAAAGAAGTAAAAGCTAAGTTAGAAGAAATTATAGAAAAGTTTAAATCTCTGCAAATTAAGCATGCAAATTGTAAGACTAATAACAGCATGTCTAATTCTACATCTAGTTGTAAGCATGACGAACATGAGATGAAAGATGCATATGAACTGAAAATTGATGCATTAGAAAGGATTATAACTACTTTCACTAAGGGTAAAGAAAATCTAGATGCCATACTAAGACGATAACAAGGAGTTCGAGATAAGAAAGGTATTAGATACAATGCCAATAGAGTGGTGTTTAGAAAAGATTCCATACACACCTACTGGAACTACAGCACACCATTTGCAAGATGTAAAAAATGTGGTAAAAAGGGACATTATGCTAAATTCTGCAAATCTGCCATGCCTAAAAAAAAATGCATATAAGACCACATGGGCACCATCACAAACATATTGTATAGAATAAACATATGCACAGCACAATCACATTTCAGCACAATAAGTCAAACATGTATATAAACATGTTCCATGCAAATGAAAATTGTGATAGAATTTCACTTTATCAAGAGAGAAACATTATACCTACTAGCAGCAAAACAGGCATGGTTTGGATGACCAAGAAGGAGGCTAAAGCTTACAAGACTAACCCTTAAGGACCTAAGGAAAAATGGGTACCAAAATCTGATGTTTATCTTGGCATGTTTGTCTCAAAACGACAAAGGCCAACTAATAACCGGTAGATAGTGGCTGCTTTCGGCATATGAAAGGTGAGTCTAACAAATTCACATCTCTTCAAAGTTATGAAGAAGGGTCTGTCACATTTGGTGATAACATAAAATGTAGAGTCATTGGAAAAGGGAAAGTAAGCTTGACAAACAATCTGTGTGTCAAGGATGTGCAGCTAACGGATGGATTAATCTAAAATCTATAGAGTATAAGTCAACTTAGTGGCAAAGGTTACATAATTATTTTTGAGCCAAATGAATGTATAATTCAAAATAGAAGTACAAATGAGACTATACTTAAAGGTAAGCGTCTTGACAACATTTATACTTGTGATTTATCTATGTCTAACCCCAAATTGCAGTGCCTAGTTGCTGTTAATCAAAATGTCAATACGTGGCATAGAAGACTTGGCTATATCAACTTGAAATTGATATCTAAGCTTTCATAAAAGCAGTTGGTGAGGGGGTTACCTGAATTAAATGGGAAAACAGACCAACCATATGAAGCTTGTGCACATGGAAAGTTGACTAGAAGCACTTTCAAAATGATGAAGCATGTGTCTACTACAACACCATTTGAACTTCTTCACATGGATTTATTTGGGCCAAACAAAACTACAAGTTTAGGAGGGCCTTGACAAGTTCATCAAACTAGCAAAGAGACTTCAAAACAAAAAAGGCAGCAGCATAGTCACCATTATAAGTGATCATGGAATGAGCTCAAGCATCAAACTTGATCAAGATTCAACTGGTGAGGATGTAGACATTACATCCCATGGAGGTATGATTGGCTCTATACTCTATTTAACTGTTTTTGGACCAGATATAATGTTTCCTATTTGTTTGTGTACTGGGTTTTAAACGCAAACAAAATATTCCCATATTGTGGAAATCAAAAGGATTTTAAAATACCTAAAAGGAACAAGTGGCTTTGGTGTTTGGCATCCGAAGTCTAATATATTTGATCTTACACGCTATTGTGATGCTGGCTTTGCTTGTTGTAAAGTGGATAGAAAAAGCATGAGTGAAGCCTATCAGTTTTTGGGAAACTTATTGGCATGTTTTTCCAGTAGAAAGCAAAATAGTGTAGCCACATCATTTCAAAAGGCTTGGCATGTGCTTAGATTTTTGGATGAAACAGACATTACAAGATTTTGGTCTACAATTCAAAGACATTCCAATCCTGTGTGACAATACCAGTGCCCTTTGCATCAGTAGAAATCTTATGCTTTACTCAGAGACCAGGCATATTGATATATGTCATCATTTCTTAGGGGACCACTAGAAAAAGGGAGACATAAGCTTAAAGTTCATTTCAACTGATATCTTTTACCAAGAAGCTAGCATTGAGTGTTTTTTGTTGTGGCCACAAGGTGACGTTGAGCATTCGAGTGTGAATTATGGTGATCTACGGCAGTGGTTCGTGAAATGTATTCGAGGTGCTGTTTCATGCAGTGGCTGCGATTGATGATTGTGCTTAAGTTTTTTGGGGTTCTTCGTCTTCTTGAAGAGACAACAAGGTGCTTGCTATGTTCATCATTGAGTTGTAGGCTCTTTTATTATATCTCATTATATATTGTTTATTTTGTGAGATCGAGAGAGCATCACTCTTATGTGAGTTTTATTTCGTTGTTTTGATTTTGTTTGGGTTGGTGAGACCCTTGTAATAAGTTCGTCAAACCTAGTGAATGGGAGACAACTTAGTGATTGGTTGGTCGGTAAAACTTGTAATAAGTTCGTCAAACCTAATGAAGGGGAGACAACTTAGTGTTTGGTTAGTGAGGCCTTGTATTGCCCTAGTGAGGGGCGTGCCATGATTATAGTGGTTTCGTTGGTGAGGGTAGTAAACCCAAATCAGCCGTGGACGTAGGTTGCACACATTGTGTAGCTGAACCACGTATATCTTGTGTTTGCGATTGCTTGGTTGGTTTATTTGTGTCATTCTTGCCATAATCAGTGAATTAGGTTGAAGAACGCAAAAAGGAAAGAATTTGAAAGAGCACTAATTCACCCCCCCTCTTAGTACTCGTACTGGGACTAATAGTTAGGATATGTCTATAGAATGTTGCTACAATTGTATCACAGATAAGGGATTGATACTTGGAAAGAGAAATAGACGAGATCCTTGGAATCTTTGGAGATTTTCATCAAGAATAACCATTGGAGATTTTCAAGGGAAGAAGATTTTCCTATTTTTGTTAAGTAAAATCTGTGAGCCTTGTATTTAATTATATATTAGATTTGGGGCAACTTTTAAAACTGATTTCAAAGCTTAAAATCTTTCCCAAACTTCTGGCTCATTCCTTTTGATCAAGAGATTGGATTTTCCATATAAGAAATATTCTCTTAGTATTTTGGCAAGCTTTTCTCTGGCAGTAGCAGTTGAATAATTCCATGTAGAGAATATTTCCTCAACATATTCTCTTAGCAAGTTACCGTTAGAAAAAGAGATTTATAAATCTCAGTCCAGCCGTTGAGAAATTTAACAGCTCCTTTTGGATTGCACAAACTAAATGTTTTTTGAGAAAAGTTTCTCCCTTGATCGAGCTGCATTTTCTGAGAATTTCTCAAGGAAACTTGGTTGTTGTTTAATACGAAAACTAATCACACTACTGTGCTTTCATGACCTCTTGGCCTTGGAGATAAGAAGGGATCGACTAGCAAGTGGATCGGTTGTAAAGGCTTTCACAACCTTTTGCCCTTTGAGATAAGAGGGCTAGCTTGTGAGCTAAGTTATGTACTAAGGTTATTACTATCCTAAAGTGACCTATAGTGGATGACCTAACAGTAGCGGGTAGTTACTATTGGAAGAGAGAAGTAGTTAGTGGTTGGGTGAACTTTATAAATTGTTGTTTCTTTAATTTTCTGTTCTATCAATTGTTTGCACAAATTTTAAACTATCTTGCAAACTTTTTTGAACCTTACTATTTACTTTCTTTATCAGATTAAAGTTTTGTTTTTCAATATCATTCTTGCGGATACATCTACTCACCCCCATCTAGGTGTGTATCAAAACTGAAACTTAAACATTAGAAGAGGCCACAGGACCAAAACACGAAAAATGTTGCCAATAGTAAGATTCCGAATAGGATAGAATGTACACATGAATTGGAAAGTCCAAAGCACCCTTATAAATTAACAAATGGACAGAATTCTCATTTATGTAAATAAATCATATAACTTATAATAGTAATAATGATAATAATGATAAAAATAATAATGACGATAAAAATTTATAAATAAATAAATTATTCATAATAAGGGGTTTGAATTAAATTATTCGTTCTTTAGGAAGAAAAATTGACGAAACTTTTAGATTTCTTGTTATTCTTCAAAATAAATAACTTTTATATTTATACGTATATTTTTTAATAAAAGAATATTCCTTGGAATGTATTGCCTGGAAATAAATGTTCTTATGTTTGATATACTTAGCCAAAATTTTCAGAATATAAATGATTATGTTTGACATGAACAATTAGATTCTAGGAATATAACATTATCATGACAATATTTCTATTAATAGCCTTTATTAAAAAAATTGTATTCGATACTAAAAATATAGGAAAAAACTTCACATAATAAAAGAATATTTTTATGAATGAATTATGGAAAATTTTCATCTATTTTCTTCGTGAAGAATAAATAATTTAATTCAAACAAATGTTCACTGAAAATAAAATTCATATAACTTCGTAATGAACTTCTAAAAATAGTATTATGAATCCAAATACCATTATTATTTTTATTTTATTTTATTATTATATAAGCTATGTAAATAAATGAGAATTTTGTACATTTATTCATTTATAAGGGTAGTTTAGACTTTTTATTTCATGTGCACATTCTATATTATTTGGAATTTGACGTTCCCACTTCTCTATTCGAAAATGTTAAAACCGATTTTTCAGGAATGTGAAATTTCTAAGATCTAACATTCTAGAATTGTACCAAACACAAGAATGTGACATTTTCGAAGTAGATTTTACAAAACAAACTGGCCCTTAGGGTAGGAAATGCATTCCACAATTTGCTGATGGATAGTCTCCAAGTATACATGAAAATATCCTGACCATTTATTAAAGTTTTATATTGATCAAATTTGTCTAGAGTCATTTTTTTTAAACAATACAGTTTGCAAAACGGTGAATATAGAACTTGAATAAATGGACGTCAAGTGCATTTTCTTGTACTCATGACGATCATCTATCGCCAAAGTATAGACTATATTTCCCCCCTAAGTGTAGAGGAGCCCAATTGAAATTAAAGACGGGCAACTCTAAGGGATAAAAGCTCCGGTTAATCAAAGTGGAAGCAACGAAGGCAGATTAATGGAGGACACAGGAAGCTTAGGGATTTAGTAGGGCAACTTTGATTCAGAAAAGTTTTAGAAACTCGGAATTGGTGAAAATAGAATGAATATATGAAGGACCACAAAGCATCACATAATTAGATGGTCCCCATAGAGCATGCAATGCATTATGCGCAAGGACGGACCACATTTCACCCACCGCCATGCGCGGCACGGCGCGTGGGCATCTATCATTTGTATTTTATATTATTATAATTATTATGAAAAAAGTGTTTAAAGGATAGTTGCATAATATAATACCTCAAAATAATAGTCTTATTTAAAATATTCTCATGTGGTGCCGTTTCCCTTGTGATACCCTCAAATTTTTAGAAAAGCTCGTAATATTAGAAAGAGCTCCATCATTGGTACTGGAACAATATTATTGTGACTATTGCACTAGATAACTAAGATAAATTCAAAAAGCCTGTATAGAAAAAAAAAAAAAAGGAGAGAGAGAGAGAAAGAGGAAAAGAAAGACATAATAAAAGATCATAATATTATATTATATTCAGAGGAGAGAGAAAATTTTGAAATTTCTTGGATCCTGTGAGTGCTGCTGGGATGGGTCAGGCGTGGTCAGGAAGCTGTCTCTCCTCTAGGGTTTATCATCCCTTTCAACGTCTGCGCCATCTGCGGATTCTATCCCTTTTGCCGTCATTCCATGGGTTCTCTCCTCCGTCCACCTCCAAGCTCTTATATTTATAATATATATTATATAGTATGCGTGTGTTCGTGTGTGGCTTCTTGGAGGGTAAATCTTCTAGGGTTTTGGATTTTTCTTATTTAGTGGGAGTGTGTAAACATAGATCGGGTTATATGAACTTACGGATTAAACTCTATTAACCCAAAAAAACTCCTAAAATTATTCTATATATACTGGCCGAACGTAACGATTTAAGTTTTTCAAACTCAATATCTAGGTTGCAATGATTCAAGCAACACTTAAACCCTAACATTTGGTTCATAAAATAGAATAGAACAGGTATTTTATAAAAATATAACATAAAAAATAAAGAAAATGTATGAGGAATAGGTCTTTTAAAGGCTTATAAGTGAAATAAGCAAGTAATATACATTATACCCTTGGCAATTGATAGTTATTTATTATCTATTCTTCTTATGATTCATGAGAGTAACCATGTCACTTATGCTCAAGAAAAATGATACTCCTTTATTATTATACTTTCGTAAAATAGCTATTTCATTTCATTTCGCGAATCAAACGACTAATTAGAATTTTAGGTATGCAGGGTTTTTATCCACTTGTGTGGCTCAGAGAACCCAAACTTATTGCATGGTCAAAGAGAAAAGAAGGAAAAAAAAAAAAAGGATCAAACTGAGCATCTCTCTGTATGTACGTGTACTTGTGTGTGTATATATATATATATAAAGTGATTAAAGTAGTTTTGGAATGTCACAGCACAAATGATGTTGTTCCACTTAGGTTTTTAAAGTATTTAAGTGAAACAGATGTGGTTTCAGAGGTGCGATGCACCAAACTCATGCTTTTGCACCCCATAAACACTGAACTCATATAATATATATGTATATGGGTACCTATTTTTTTGGGTGCTGAATTCGGTTTGGGTGCTTCAATTAATCTATCATATAGGTTCATCGCAGGGTCTGCTGCAGCCTTTACCTTAAACCTTCCAATGGGAACTGAACAAGCATAATGCTTGACAAAAATTCATCTTGTCTCGTCTGAATAAAATCTGTTGACTCTAACTTAAGTGTATCATTTCTATTGTTATTATCATCTATCATATCATAAAGTTTCATTATTATAAAAAGAAATAGCCTTACGTTCCTTTTTCCATTTCACGGGAGAAGAAAAAAGAAAGATAAAGGGAAGCCACCATGCACAAAAGATAAAGAAGACAAAAGATAGCCAACATGCATAAATCAATGGTTAAAGAAGTTTGTCCTAATTAACAGAAGCAAAGCAATCGGTTTTCTTTTCTGTATGCTGTTTGCAGGT
Source organism: Santalum album (assembly GCA_034195605.1). Lineage (NCBI taxonomy): Eukaryota > Viridiplantae > Streptophyta > Magnoliopsida > Santalales > Santalaceae > Santalum > Santalum album. Next base: position 12,652,714 of record CM067260.1, on the reverse strand, counting down.
ACGTTATCCACAAATATATTCACGTCACTCAAAATCTGCAGTTAGGTACAGTATTTTAAAAACTCAAAAAAAAAAAAAAAATTAAAGGAAAAACAAAGGAACGTATCACGAAGCTAGCGTTAACCTTTTTAACCCAATCTTGCAAGGCTGCCTTTTATTATTATCATTATTATTATTTGTAAATTAAATATATATGATTTTCATTTGCATTTATTTACTTATTTCATAACTCAATAAGTCACATGCAAATGATATACATATATATGTAATTATGTGAAAATACTATCTTTTAACTTTGGCTTACAAACTAGTATGAGTCCTGACTCATATAAATATTTCTCTTAATTTAAATAAAACCTAAATTCATTACTTGAACAAACAAATATTCAAACTGAAGAATGCAATATCACTGAAGGTATCCATCCATATTATACAAAATCTGCAGTCACATGTAAATGCAATAAAAGTACAACGCCTGAACTCTTATCTTCTTTGTGTGAATGGAGGATCTGCAGACCATGGGCTTCAGCTTCTATGCTGTGAAGAAGAACTTATAACTATAGAGTCGTATATATTCCAGATTATGAAGCTATTAAATTATGAGAGGATATAAATAAATATCGATATAACCTTCCGAGGCCTTCAATGATCAGCATTATTATCCTCCCTCAGCAGGCTTTGGCCATTAGGAAGCTTGGGGTTTGCATTAAGAGTGGTAGGGAATGGCGGTCTAATATTTTGGGAAGTGGAGCTCATCAACCGGAACTGGTTAACTTGCGATCTTTGGTCAGAACCACTGGTAATGTGAGGAGTATTAGTATATATAGGGAACAGTGATGGGAAAGGCATGGAAGATTGGAACATGACAGCAGTACCATTATTGTTATGAGGATCTTGATCGGTGGCGGTGTGCGACGGGAGAAAATGTGTTCCGAATTGGGAAAGAGATAAATTCGAAGGCTCCCAATTGTAGAAAGATGTGGAATTGTCTGGAAAACCAGTTAAGGAACCATGATGATTCATCAACGCCAATGGAAAGAAGCTTTGAGCCGAATGTAGCTCCTGAGCATTGTTACTATTGGGTTCTCCAATCCCTTCGCCTTGGCTTTGGAAGTTGTCAACTGCGTTAACTCGCCTAGATTTCGCTATTTCCTTCGAATCTTCTCCGGTGAAGCTAATCCCATCGTTTGTGAAGGGGGCCATTATTTTGTGATCATCTTCAATGGAAATCGGTATATGGGATTGCACGAAGTCACCAAGTGGCAGGGGTGGGAGCAAATCAATATCGTTTTTCGAGACATCCAGCAACCAATCAATGACTTTGCTAGGTTGAGCGAGGCCGAGCTTGTCTTGGAGATCGTATAACTGGATTGCTGTGGGTACTGAGAGCCTAATTCGTCGGTCTCTCAATCCCCTTATGGTGGATACTTTGCTGTGCCTATCTTTTCCTCCCAAGGAACGTGGGACTCGCACGATTCTTGGATTTCGAAATCCTGATGACCACTGCTTTGAAGTGGATGATGGCCCTCTGGAGAAACTGCTGCCATTATTGCTTTTCCCTTCTTGATTTGTTTGAAGGTCCTTACCACCTATACTTTTGGGGATCATCATCTTATACTTGTTTTCTCATCATTGGTCTTCAAAATAGAAACTAAATCAATAGAACAAGTTAAATGCATTTCTTCTGGAACAAATAGATACAAAAACAGTTAGTACGGTTAGCTGCACATCATCTTATGATTTTTCTTCTAGTTTTATGGGAAAACAAAATTCAGATTATCTTACTCATAAACGTAAAATCTTTTGACAGGGTCGTTTCAAAACAATAGAGGCAGTTTCTTCCCTCAAGATCCATTTTTTTTTTCTTCTTCCTTTCTTTCTTTCCTTGGTCCAAAAAAACAAAAAAACAAAACAAAGCTAAAAATTTAAAAGAGCAGAAATAGAAAAAAAAAAAAAAAAAAACCATGAACTTCAAATAAATAAAATTGCAACATAAAGATTTGGGCTGGAATCAATCCCAGAGTGAAAGTTGCATATCTGATGTTCTAAGTACGAAAATTTTCCATATAATCAGTAACTGGCAGTAACAATAATTCTAGGGTGAGTGCAAATCTCAATCACTTAGACCATACCCTGAACTCAAAAATAGCCCTAAATGACATGGAGGCTGAATATGAACTGACCAAAGACTATGAAGACATAAGAGGCTCGTGATCGACTTACAAAGCATAAAAGCCTAGGCATCTTGCTTCTTATCAATTCAGTGTTTCTCGCGATGCAACAGCATATATATATATATATATATATATATATATGAGGAAAGAACCAAGGGGGAAAAACCTTCAGCCTCTCTGCAAGTTTAGGTTCATTCCTGAACCCTAGTATGTACAAGGGGAATAAACATATAAGAGAAGTCAAAATGTTGGAAAACAGAAGATAGCGCTGGCATTATGTTGCGCCATGTAGAAAGAATAAGAAAAAGTAACGCGCATTTGCGATGACCACCGTGTGTGGCGTCTATGTTGGCACGCCATTTTTACCGTCTACATGTATCTCGTCGCTTTTCTCTAATTCACAGAATGGTATAATTTGGTTTAGCATTTAAACTAGTAGAGTACACACAGCAGAGAAATGGAGCTAGTTAACTCCAATGGGGGACCATCCACTACCCATTAGAAAATGACATTATTGCTTTATAGACTGTAAATGACTTTAGTCAGTTTCCAGATAGCAATATGCAGTTGTAATACAAGGCCTGTGAAGTCAAACAACATGTAAAACAAGCATACAAGTACTCTTCTGTCTGCCATTTTTATAGGAAAAAATTTTCAGGGTTGAGCAAGATTATTTCTTAAGGTAAAAATAAATAAATAAATAAATAAAAATAAAAGAGGAGAGGTGTGGTCGTTGGACCAGCGTTTAATGCATTGCAAAATTCTGGAAAAAAAGAATTACTCAAGGAAAAGTAGAAAAAGAAATATGTGTAATTAAGTTCTATCAGATAATTAGTTAAAGTCACAAACTGGCAGCTTCCATAAGCTATGGAGGAGTATGCTAATCGGAAAGCTCCGTCAGTTAGAAAAATAGCTAGATGCTACTACCTTGTAGAGGAGGGACCGACATAGGCCCTTTAAAGCATGCATATCAGTTTATGGAGGACCACACGTTGGTTTCGACGAAAACAACTTGGACTTAATAATACTTGTACTACTTCTAATCAGTTCATAATATCTCTTTTTTTCTATCTTCTCCTAAATGATGCTAAAAATCTACTATTATCAACTTTTTCTTTTTTCTATAAAAATCAATTGTCTGCAAGCCTTCTGTTTTTATCGGTAACTATTCAAAATCCCACCAAAGAGGAATGTGCAGCATGAAAATGGAAAATATCATTTGCTTGATTTGAGGAATAGTGTGGAGTTAACTTCAGTCGACACTTCAGAATTGCTAACAATAGTGCACTAGAATCACAGCAACAGTGTGGGCAGGAGATCAAAAGACATTTACTATCTGGTGTCTACTCACATAGTAGCCTGTAAAAAAGAAGATACTCCCCAATATAAGGCTTGTGCATACTTTAATATGAAATCACTGACATCTTGCTTCTGCGGAAGCTTTTTAAAATCTTTCATTTTTTTTCTTTTGTTTTCCCAACTGCTGAATCGAACACACCAAAGCTTCCCTTGTGTTTGGAACCGGTTCAAATACCTCCCAATGCTCTTCTTTCGTTGGTTAGAACCTTTGAATTGAAGCCATAGAGATCCTGTCTCTTTTGTAGAACAAACATGTCATGTCATCGAAGTTTAGGTTGGAACGATGACCTTGACCATTCATGGTTTTGATCAGACCCTCTTTGCTAAAGAGCAAGGGGATGATTGGATACCGTAGACTGCCTACCCCAACCCTGACAAAGGTTGTAGCCGTCATAACCTGTTACATGGGCCCTAAGTATATAGGGAATAAGCTGATGCAGCGCATTTTTACTGGTTCATTGATGGTCATTTAACCATGAAATGAACCAATAAAAGTGTGCCAAGTCAGCATCGCAGTGTAAAGGGTGTGCGTGGGATGTAACTTCTTAAAGGACTCAAAATTCACCCTCAGTACATATCAGCATTTGGCGAAGTTTAAAAAGGAATGGTTGGCCACAAAACAACTCATTAAGGAAAATTATACAAAAATGCATTGAATGGCATGCAGCACGGGGGCCCAGTTTTAAAATGCCTCTGCAAAATTACTCACCACCACCACCAATATGATCTGCAACTATCATTATCACCTATTTATGGTACCAGAAGGCAGAAGTAAACGCCAAAAAATAAAGAAAGAAAGAAAGAAGATAAAAAAAAAAAAAAAAAGTGAGGCAAAAGAAGAGAGAGAGAGAGAGAGAGATGCACAGTTCATCAACGTCTGTCACTGTTAAAGTCAAAATGATGAAGGAATCATATGGAGCAAAATGCAAGTGTAAATAAAAGCAGGGGGGTTCTGTTTCTGGAATTCAAGAAGAATCAGAGTGGGGTTTCTTTGCTTTTTACTGCTCATTGCAGAAGTTGTTTCTCTTGGACACGCTCTCAGGAGAGGGACGGCTCCAAGGCCCTAGACATAAAAATAAAGAAGAGGGTAGGGGCAAAGATATATAAATGCATGCTGTGCTCTGTGGATAATAATGCAGCGGAGAAGGAGTGAATTCCACTCTACCCACGCTCTTATAGCATGCCATAGAAACAAACTCCCTCTCTCTCAGCCTCTCCTCTGGTTCCCTTTTACTAGAAACACTAGATTCATGAGTCATATGTAGCAGACTATTTACGCGATAAACACCAAATCCGAAAGTTCTTTTATTTTCATCTTTGACAGGAATAAATAATTCAAGTAAAACATATACCGACTAAATGCATGTGATGTAATAATGAACCCCTAAGAATATTATCACCGATTTTAGGCAAAATTACGGCGATTTCTGTGTGAAGTTTGACCAAATTCTGAAGTTTCTTATTAACCCCTCCCCCCTAACACACACACACACACACACACACAGCCAGCTTACCTAAAATATTGAGTATATAATCCCCACGCTTAAAATTTCATTCAAAAAATCCAATGAATTTAACAAAGTAAACTTGAAAGTACCATTTAAATTTATATTTATTGAGTAAATTTTTTAACTAGTGCCCTGAGAGCACCGGACAAGAACAGTTTTCTAGAATAATCGATGCATTGGTCAAATGACTCTTTAATGCATTAGGAATTCATTAATATTATAAAAATGTGACATGTTATGATACATTTTGGTTCAATATAGATCAGATTTATAATTAATTATGTTGGATAGCCTTGAAATTTTGTCCAGAGAAATGCCGTTTTTTAGCTAGGGTTTTTACACAAGCATTACACCATTGCCCCTTGAAGACTTTTGTAACACCCCTAAATAAATAATATTCCCGACAAACTTTGGATTTAAGGTAAAAATAAGGATCGAATTCAAGAGAAACAAAATTTAAAGTTAAGGTACTTTTAAGAAATGGTAGAAAAACAACTACCTATAATTCATACCCTTTGGTAGAATGACCTATTAAGTTACGGTGAAGGTGGGAAAAAATTTCCTAAACAAGCCTTAAGAATGAAAAATAATCATGGAAGATATTTTTGGGGATATTAATTAAGCCTAATGGTAGGGGATGGAGTGGCAAGCTCCATCATCCTCCATTTGGCAAAATCACATGGCTCACAAGTTGGTCCTTAGCCTATAAATAGGCAAGGGGAAAAAAAAAAAACAAAACAAACAAATGGAAGGCAAATCTCACATAGAGAGGCGGAAAAAAGAGGGGAATGAGGGGGCCAACATTTGAACATGAGTGGTGGTCAGGGACAGGGAAAAACAAAAAGACTAGTAACCCCTTTTGTCCTAATATACATAGTTCCTTTTGATTTTTTTTTCCAAGAAGTCTCATCATGAACCATTAAGAAAAGTTTATTTTTAGAATTTTAAATTATTTTTCACTCTAAAACCCATAAGCCATTTTAAACTCTTGGCTCCCCTAGGGAAATTTTGAGTAAAACACACACTGAATTAAAATTTCTTTAAATTATTCTTTATTTTTATAAATGATAATTTTTAGCATGAAGGAGTGCAATTTGAACCTTAGGACTTAAAACAAATTTTCATCAAAATAGGCACAATAATAATGAAAGGCTTTCTTAAGAAGCTTAACAAGGATCATTTTGGGTCCATTTCTAGTCTTGTTTGCGGGGCTCATGGGAGATTAAAGGAGATTCAGAGCCAACTTGAAGATAACCTAGAGGATCCTTCCCTGCCTATTCAGGAGAAAGACCAGTTAAAGGTGTTTACCACCCTTTGGTTGCAGGAGGAGTCTTTTTATAGACAAAAAGCCAGAATTAAATGGCTGAAGGAGGGGGATCAAAACACCTCTTTCTTCCATTGGGTTGCTAATCATTTCAACATCCAAAAGAAAATTTTGTCTCTCTTCTCGAAGGATGGGAGTTTGCATTAACGAGCCAGGTGAGGCGAGGCATCATTGTGTGCAGCTTTTCGAGAAGTTGGTAAGTCGGGATCCTAACTATGCTGATCCTAGTGTGGATAGCATTGCGCAATTCATTGATCACCCTTTATCGGATTGTAAGGCTAGGAGCTTATCTAGCTCTGTCACTGACGTTGAGATCAAGGAGGCTCTCTTTTCCCCTGCAGCTCGTAAGGCCCCAGGTCCAGATGGTTACAATGTTGATTTCTTTTAAAGCCTGCTGGCATATTGTTGGACCTGAGGTCATTGAGGTGATTAGGTACTTCTTTGAGAAATGGCCAGCTTTTGAAGGAAACAAATGCATCCATTCTGACCTTGATCCCTAAGGTGGTAAATACCTCCAATCTCTCGAATTTCAGACATTTAGCCTGCTGTAATCCTTTATGCAAGGTTATTACTAAGATTTTTGCTAGAAGGATTGCTCCTCTGCTCCCTGCTATCATTAGTGACTCTCAGATTGCCTTCATTAAAGGGAGGAGCGTTAATGAAAATATCTTGGTGGCTTAAGAGTTGTTTAGTGGGTCACCTGGACCCTTACCCACGTGTGCTATTAAGGTTGATTTCAAGAAGGTTTATGATACGGTTAATTGGAGTTTCCTTCTTAAAGTTCTTGAAGGTTTTGCCTTTCCATCTGTGGCCATGAATTGGATTGCTACCTATGTTTGTAGTGCCCAATTCTCAGTTGCTGTGAATGGGGAGTTGAATGGTGTCTTCAAATCTAGCTTTGGCCTTTGTCAAGGTCACCCTATGTCACCCTATTTGTTTACCATCATTATGGAGGTGTTTTCTAGCATGTTGTGAAGTTGCTCTCAAGGCAGTAACTTTTAAGTTCTTTTGGAGGTGTAAACCCCTTAAGCTTAAACATGTTTTCTTCGTAGATGATGTCATTTTATTCTCTGAGGTAGATTTGGAGTCTATCATATTACTCAGGGATTACACTATGAAGTTCTCTTGGTCTGGGCTGCAAACAAATACTAAGAAGAGCAATTTCTTTTTGGTTGGAGCTGGTGAACTAAAGCAAGAGATAGCTGCTTTACTGGGTTTCTAGGAAGGGGTCCTTCTTATTCGTTATTTATGTGTTCTCAGCATTTCAAAGAGGTTGAATAGCGTGGGTTGTCAGGATTTGGTTAGTAGGATTACTGCCAAAGCTAATTCATGGGCACACAGATTCTTGCCTATTGTTGGTAGAGGTCAGCTGATGAGCAATGTGCTGCATTCGATATAGGCCTATTGGGCACCCATGTTTATCCTCCTGTAAGCAGTCATAAGTAAGGTGGAAAGAATCATGCGAGCTTTTCTATGGAAAGGGCCAATCCTTGCATCCGGAGGGGCTAGAGTTACTTGGTCTGAGGTTTGTTTGACTAAGAAGGATGGACGATTAGATTTTAGGAGATTGGATGATTGTAACAGGGCTTTTATGATCAAACATCTATGGTCCTTGTTCACGAATAAGGCTTCCTTGTGGTACAAATGGGTCCATACCCATTTTCTGAATAGGAGTTACTGTTGGGTGGCTAAGCCTCCTACTTTTTCTTCCTAGGCCTAGAGGAAGATCCTTCACTTGAGACCACTGGTTCAGCCTCAATTTGTTTGGAAAGTTGGGAATTGGTCGAGCATATCCTTCTGGTTTGATTGTTGGCACCCTTAGGGGCCTCTCTTTAAAAGAGTTTCAAATAGGGAGATTTATGAGTCAAGAATCTCAAGGTCTGCAATCCTCTGGATGTTTTGTCTGATATTTCTGTTTGGTCTTGTTGTAGTTGTGTTTTGATTATGTGACCTAGCTCGTTACCTGTCTCGGTGGGAAAGCACCGGATAAACTATGTTGGCAGGGCAGCAACGGGAAGCCCTTTCCTATTGCTTTAGTTTAGGAGTTTATCCAGAAGAAGGATTCTTTCAAGCATTGGTCGAAGCTGGTGTGGGCGAAACACCTTGCACCAAGGCATTATATTTTTTCTTTGGTTGGTTGTGAGGAATAAACTACCCACACAATCTATGTCGATGGACAATCAGATAATCCACCATGACGTCTGCGTGTTCTGTAAATCTGTGCCGGACTCTCTTGCTCAACTTTTTTTCAATCTCATTCTTTCAGATGGCCTGGCTCGGTTTTGAGCTGGTAGATGCAATATTTCTTGGATCAATGGAAACTGGTTGCAGATCATATAGTGGCTCTGCAGTAATGCTATTGGGAATCCCAGGCAGTAGATCATCATCAGGGTCAGCTTTGCTGCCCTTTGTTACTCCATCTAGACAGAGCACGATAATTGTATTTTTTAGAAAGAAATCTCCTTACGGTACTGCCTTGAAGAGTTAACTCATCAGGACCATTAAGGACGTGGCTTGTACTTTGAAGAATATCAAATGTGACAACTCTTCATTGATGGTTCAATGTAATTGGGGTCTTCCTTCTGATACGTTTGATTGAGTCATGTTGGTCGGCGCTATTCAGTGCTCTTTGCAATCTTGGTTGCTTTCTTCAAGCCTAGCTGCTCTTGTGCTTTGGGCGACACTTTTGTGGTGTGCAGTGTTGTTTGTGTTTATTATTTTTCCTTGTTCTAGGTTTTTTTTCGTGGTTTTTATGGTTTTTGGTAATATATTTACTTTCACCAAAAAAAAAAATGAAATTGGATCTATATTGAGACATTTATGGCCCCCTAAATTTTTTGCCAAAACTAGACAATAGATCTGGCCGTGGACAGTACCAAACAGTGCACTACCTAGTTGTTTCTTTCCCAATAAACACCTTGAATAAGACTTTAGGCACACTTAACTAATGATACACGACCACTTAGGAATATTTATTTAAGAAAAAACACATAAATGATAAATGAATGCTTGATATTTATTATTATTTACCAAAAAAAAAAAAGCTTGGTATTAATTGCGATAGGTGGAATTGCTCGAACCCATCATTATGCAACAAAAGTATTAGAGGTAAGGGGTTCTCTATCATTTTCCAAGGATATTATTTTGTTATTTATCATGTTAGCTATTTCTTTCCCTAAAATAAGTCTTTTACTTTTGAAAATTTTGTTGTACACTTAACATTTCCATTGGGATTCTTTGACAGTGACATTATCATATTAAACCCTGTGACGTGACATTTTTTTATTGGAAGTTTGATTTTGAGAAACTTTGACTTGTTATATTGTCCAAGGTTTTACAAATTTATTCTCATGACTTAGAGTATGTCATGATTCCCATTAACTTATAGTATGTTAATGGAGATAAGATTTATGACCTTTGCACTAAGTGTATACTACAAGAATGATCATGGCCTTATAAAATGTAGCGAGAGGTACAAGTGAATGAATGGAAGTGGACCGGACAAATCAAACTCAAATGAAATTGTTTATATTTGCAATTCCTTACTTTCTTTTCTGAATTGATTAATTATTATTTAACCGCCTTATTCTTTGATGATCAATTTATTTTTGATTCCTTACAATAACTTTACTGAGCTATTCGAGCTTATCCTTCTTCTTTTGTAAAAATCCTAAAGTGGGATAATTGACGGGAACACTTGCTGAAAGGGACGATGTTCTAGGGAAAGGTGAAAAATAGGAGCTAAATAATAGTTGAGGAATTGGATGTAACAAATATTTAAGACCATATATTTGGCATTGTAACCTATATGGACTTCTTCACTGTAACAATAACAGATGAGGTAGGCTTGAATTATTAACGATTAGGTTATGGTATTTGATATAGGATAAAATAAACTGAGAAAAACTGGGGGTGTCACAATTGATATTAAAGCTAGGTTATAGGATCTTGGGACTGTGGGATAGAAAAATTTATATTAGGGAAACAAATTTACCTATATTTGTAACGATTAAATCTTTTGTAGGGAATGGAGAGGTATGACCCAATAAACATGAATGACCCCTATAATGCAAGACATATGTGGAATAATTACTTTTATATAGGAGGAGGAGGATTTCCGGGATTAGCAATCCTAGGAAATAACATACAACCACCTGCATGCGAATTATTCATTGCTAGTTCTACCACCACTCAAGATGCTAGACGTTTGCCACGTGAAAGGGATAGGTTCGAGAGAGAGAACCCAGAATCGCAAGAAATAGTGAATAGACTTAAACTGCAAATTCGAAAAATGAAATAGGATGTTGATGTGATGGAGGTAGCCAACCTAAAAAACAAAAACCAACTCATGGTGGGAGCATGGATTGAGAAATAAGCAGTTCACAGTGTTGTCAATGTCCACATGGAATCCATTCATCGAATTAGAGATTTCGCAGCCAACTTCCCTACGAACACCCGTGATCGAAGGATTTGGTGAGATGAGGTGGTTACCGTTATGGAGGGCGAAATTAATAGCCTAAACTTTGTGTTTTCTCAAATGAGTATGTTTATACACATATATGGGATGCATATCTATGTGATATATCGTATATAGACCTGTAATCACTAGGATGGATGCAAGAAGAGTGGTAGTAGGAGAAGAAATCATCTTATGTAATATAAATCTAAGATAATGGTCATGTAATGCAATAGAAGAAAAGAATAATAATAATAGCTAGTAATGGTGTATTCCATGTGGTTTTCTGTAGTTCAAACTATCTATTAAATAGTCTATTATTATTCTTTTCCAACATATTAATAAATAAAGGTGACACTCAAATAGAATGGTCAGAAGAGGTCTAGGACACCAAGCATTTGATAGTAACGCATTAAATACAACCCTCCAAGGAATCTTGAATTTTATGAGAAGCAAGGAACAAGAGTAGCAACCTATAATCATGCCAATTCAGCTATGATCTGACACGTCACTCCTAAGAAATTTAAGGAGTTGGGACCACGAGAATTTGTGGGGACCCCAAACCCAATTAAAACTGAAGCGTGGATTAAAGAACTTGAGAAAATAAAGAACTCGAGAAAATTTTTGACATATTAAATTATCTTGAAGAATAAAAGGTCCCTTTCGCCAGCTTCATGCTAAAAAGGGAAGCCAACTATAGCTGGCAGTTAGTTAAGAGGACTACACCAACAGCATTACAAATGTCATAGGAAAATTTTCAAAACATTTTCTTGGAAAAATATTTTCTAGAAAGCATTTGACATATGAATAAGGTAGAATTTATACAACTAAAACAAGAAGATATGATGGTAGCACAATATGAGGTAAAATTTACAGAATTACCAAGATTTGCTACACACCTAGTTGATGATGAAGAAAGGAAGGCCAGAATGTTTGAGATAGGCATAAAAACCAATATAAGGACTCAATTCACCACTCATAGACTAAAGACCTATTTCGAGGTCATTGATTGTGCAATATTAGTATAGTGTGATTGCAAAATTCTTCGACAAGAGCGAGATGAGTAGAGAAAGAGGAAGAGCAGTGATTATGAAAAGGGAAAAAATAACCAATAAGGAATACAACGAATATGGGGATAAAAGCTACCAACAGGGCCCTAGGAAGAGGTATTTTGGCAAAGACAAAGGAAAACAGATAATGACAATGTTGGGAGTGGAAACTCGCACCTCGATGGAATGTTATCGTTGTGGAAAACCTAGGCATCTACCTAGAGGTTGCACCCAACCATCGAAAGCTTGCAACAACTGTGGACGTGAAGGCCACTTGGCCAAGTACTGTTGTCTACCAAAGCAGAGCCCATAAGGAGGAACAATTAATAAAGCCAATATGGAGAACCAACAGCCAGTGATGCAAGGAAGGGCATTTGTTGTAACGGCACATGATGCGGAAAACTCAAACAACGTTATAATGGGCATTTTTCTTCTAAATCATAATAAAGTACGAGTCCTAATTGATACAGGAGCTACAAACTCTTTTATCACACCTCCCAGTGCCAAAAAGTTGAGACACCCTTGGGTAAAGAAATCAAGACAACCACCATATACCTGTCTTGCATGGTACAAATCGGGACCAAAGAATTACCCTCCAACTTGATAACCCTGCCAATGCAAGACCTTGATGTAATGTTGGGAATAGATTGGCTTTCAAGTTACCATGCTCAAATTGATTGTTTCAATAAAACAATCTGTTTCCACATTCCGAACCGACTGACATTTCGGATTAGGAGCCCTGAACCTAGTGAATCCAAAAAAAACATTTCTTTACTCAAAACATGGCAACTCATGAAAAAAGATGTTAGAATGATATAAGCATAAACCGTATGGTCCCACTGACCTAACGAGATGTATTTATAATAAAAATAGAGTATGTGGAATGATAAGGTGGGCATGCCCACACCAGAACATAATAATAATAATAATAATAATAATAATAATAACACATTACGCTAACACTCCCCCTGAAGCTAGAGCATATATATCAACCATGCCTAGCTTGCTACAAATTTGACCCGTGTACCCCTTAGAGGTTTTGTGGGAACATCTACCTGTTGATCACCCATGCAAACATGAACAAGAGAACTAGCACCGCGTGAGACTTCATTATGAACAAAATGAAAGCCAATCTTGATGTGCTTCATTCGCTCATGGAAGATAGGATTAGAAGCAATATGAATAGCAGATTTATTGTCACAACATAATCATGACAATTGAGTGAAGATGAAGCCTAAATCAGTCATGAATTGTCGCAGCTACCATGTCTCAGTAGTGGCCATGGCTATAGCGCGATACACTACCTCGGCAATGGTATGAGCAACAACATCCTGTTTTTTACTTTTCCAAGAAACATCATTTCCTTAAATGAATACAACATATATAATACCCTTGACCTTAAAGTTAAAGTTGACGTTTATTGGCCTTAACTTCAGTTTTTGTTAGACATTTGCATGCTTATTCCATAAAAAAAAATTTTGATATATTTTCACGGGAAACAAAAATTCACATGCGGATGTAAAATTTTCGGGTTTCAGGTGAAATCATCGAAATGCCCTTTCCGTTGAGCCATAAATAATGGTAGAGATCCTGATGTATAATTTTTGAACCCTAATAGGAGAAAATAATTGGTCTCGTAAAAATCGGGAATAAAGCCGAGTTTTGGAATAGTGTTTTTTACCCAATTACGGATTATCGAGTGAGAAATATCTAACAAGTGATTGATGCGACATGCGGGCCCACATAAAATTTGTGGTGAAGAAGAGTTGACTTTTAGATATCATTGAAAATGAAATGACCAAAATGCCTTTAATGGTTGCAAATGAGTAATTTTGAGATTAGGGGCAAAATTGGAAAGTTTGGGGAAAAAGATTGGAATTCTTCTCCCTTAAGGAAACATGAATGTAGCTGTGGTTCAGTTATGTCTCACACTTGGTTTTTAAGAGAATGAGAAAGAAAAAAGAAGAAAGAAAGAGGCTTTGAGTGGAAAAGTGTGGGATTTTTAAGGAGGCTACGAAGGAAGTGTGGTTTTTCTCAAAAGAGATAAATTTCTTCCCAAAGCAAATTGTAAAGGTAGGAAACTTACTCTTAAATCTTCATTTTTGAGTCTTGATTCCAACTATTGTGTGTTTTCTTTTGGTAAGAAGTTGTATGTTGATTTGAAGCCATAATCATGGTTATTTGTAGTTTCCAAGATGATTTTTGTGTTGAATGATATGAGAGTTGTTCATGGAAGTATTATTAATTAATCATCTTAATTATTTGTGTGTTGGACCCAAAAATGGTTTAATTGAGTGTTGGCTAAGTTGTATTTATGTTAGTTTTTTTAAATTAGTTGTTTTGTATGGAAATTGTAGAGGCAGTAAAGGTTTTCGGGATTTTCCGCCTAAAACTATTTTGAGTTTTGATAATAACTTTGTCTTTGGAATCATCTTAATCCAGGATGTGTGGAAAGAGTTTTAGAATTTTAAAGTTTCTGCAGGAAATCTGCTAGACTGTGTTTCCAGCACAGATTGTAGTTTTTCGTGTGGCTTTTCATCCCTTTAAATGATTGATTTTACAAAAGTGTTCGAAGTATAAATTTTTCTTCTTTAAGTTTTTTGAAAGTTCTCTTTTGGAAGAAAAAGGTTTTGAGCCTTTTATCAGAAGTTGTTTCATTTCAAATGAAAGATGACTAAACTGAAATTTCTATATGATTTAAAGTTGCTAACAACCACTATTTGCTATTTTTAATATCATTAGAGTATGAATCACTCTTTGGGGTCGAAAAGGAAGTTTTAGCCTATTTCTTACATAGGTATCTTATTTATAATGCAACTCAAAAAGGAGTGTGTGTCAAAAGATAGCTCAGATTTTCTGAAAATGGTCTAAACTGAGTTTCGAGGGACCAGTTTTCTGTGTCCGCTGTTTTTAGCCTGCTTGGCCTATCTCATGGGTGTTTGTCAGAAAGTTTTTGATCATTATTTTGTGTGTAGTAAAGTGAATAACCGTTGTTGAAGTCTGATACAAGACTTGCATTTATTGTTAAGTTTTGATTTGTATAGCAAGGTGTTCATTTGTTTCCGAATACTTACTGATTTGTGTTGAGCTAAGGTGAGTGAAATCATTGGATGTCTGAAGCCCGAACCTAAAGAAGGCTATATCGTGGAGAATAAGTTGAATTGAAACTTAGATATTGTTTTATGTGGATTAAGGTGGAACATACAGTTGTTTGTGCATGGTCAATTTGACGTTAGGTTACGAGATTCGTTTTGGCATCTAGTTGTCGCACAACGATGTTATATGACGTTGTTGGAGGTGGTAGCAGTCGAATTATAGATGGAAATTGTTGATCGTTGATGTTGAATAAAGGGATTGATCAAGTTCTAAAAGTGCAACAGTTGATTAACTGGATTGTCTCGTCAACAAATAGTAGAACAACGTGGATCAGATTAATTGTTTACTATTAGTTGATGGTTGGTTGTTATTGCTTGAAATAGTGGATCATTAGAGGTTATTGAGTGCACAGTCTTGCTATTGAACTTAAGACTATTTATTGTTCCATGTCTTAAGTTACTTTGAGTTGGACTACCATTTGTTGGGTAGTACCTTTCGAAGTTTGATTTGATTTGTGTACTCGATTGTTAGAGTACCTTTTGATTGTTGGTTGTGATCGAACTGAGTTGTACAACCCCATACATGGGGGATTGAATTGATGGGAAATGTTTTCCTATGCCGGCACAAAGTTGGACCCTGTGTTTGGGTTAAATAGTGCACACTGTTGGACCACTTGCTTACACTGTTAGACCCCATGCTTAGGTTAAATAATGTACAAAATGTTTTTGCCTATCCTAGCACAAATGAATGAGTTACTGATGTTCATGACCTTATAACGAGTCGCTTAATTAGATCGCAATTTGTTTGAATGATTGAGTTGTTAAATTGTAGAAGCGAGTTATAGAGTTGTCTGATTGAATATTAAGTGGATGAACGACATCACTAAAGGTTGATGAACAATTTATATGAATTTGGTAGGCCTTTTGCTAAAAGAATAGCGAATCATCTAATTGAAGTTTGATTGGGTAAGTTGGTTAGAGTTTGGATGCTATGTTCATGCAGTTTGAAGCACAGTTTTAAAATTGTTGGTTGGCATTGTCTTACAGTCATAGAGAGGTAATAAAACCTGACAACTGTTACGAGATGTAGTAAAATAGATTTGGGATTAAGGAATACCCCTCAACAACACTAACAGAAATTTTGTAAATCAACAACATCAAATTCTCTAACATTCCTGACTCCATGCGACTTGGAACTGGCCCTTTGCGCATTGGTTGTTTTGTTTGGGAATTTGGGTGCATTAGCTTACACTCGCTGAGTTTCTAAAAAAATGGGATGAATAAAGCTAGGAATGGCATTGTTGTTATATTTGCCATCACACGAAAAAAAACAAGTAAGGAAAAGTAGAAGCAATTAGGATGGAAAACCCCAAACAGCTAAACAAAAAAGAAACAGGCAAAAGTGTCAGCAAGGACACCGTGGAAATTGCAAATAGGAGAACATATCTTAATAAAGGAAAAAACAAAGCCTCTAAAAATTCGGGCCAAAAAAGCACAAAAAGAATATTCATTCGTAAAAGCACAACAAAGGGGAAAAAAAAAAAGAAAATATATCTAAGGAATTTTTTAAAAAGACCTCATACAAAAAAATGGAGCTGGAAAAGTATAATGACAAATACGAAAGTAAGGAAATAAGGAAATGTACAAGTAGAGAAAAGAGACCACAAAGCAACAAATCTTGAGGAATGAAAAAAATTGAATCTACATTCTAAAAAGCTATGCAAGCCCAAACTTTCAAGATAATGCACGAAAACGAAGGAAAAGCCTAAAAAATGATTAGAAAATGAAGCACACAAAAAGAAACACACAGAAATGACAAACAAGAAAAAGTTGAAGGAAAATCACAGAGAAGGAGACATGAAAAAGCGGGAAGAAGGGAACATAAAAGCGGGGGAGCTCATTGAAAAATAAGAATAAGAAAATAAAACAAGAAATACAAAGAAAATCACAAACAAGGAAACACGACAAAATGCCCAAACAAGGAAATAAAACAAAAATACACAAGGAGTGACACAAAGCAGTAAACATGGAAACACATGACAAACAAGTAAGCAAGGAGCAGAAACCTCGCATATATGTTGCGTAGAAAAAGCACGCATGGCTGCATATCACTAATTAATGTTGTTGACTTTGATGAAAAATTAGTTAAACATGCCCTAATTACCGTTTTATTTTTGGCTAAATGAAAAAATTATTTGGAATAAATTTTGGAAGCTATAATAAAACAACAAACAAAATTACCTAAGTCACAAATTCTCGAACTTAGTCTCAGTACTTTCTGCAAACGAAATGAAATGGGGAAATATAATGAACTCGACGGATGATTGGATGGAGAGCTTAAGGAGAGTCTCTGGGAAAGGAAATAGAAGCAAAACAAACAAATAAACATGATACAAATGAAGAGGAGGAGTGCAAAAATTTAGAATCAAATAGAAGGGTAGCAAAGAAACTGCAAGACAATGGGATGAATGAACAAACCTCATAGCATTGTAAAACTTGTCTATGAACTAAGCAACGCGAACACTGCTCCTGTTCAACCTTAAAATATGTCAAATACAGTTGTAGAGAGGCAATAAAACCAGACTATTGAGACGAGATGCAATATAATAGATTTGGGATTAAGGAATACACCACAACAATACTACAGAAATTTTGGAAACCAACAACATTGAATTCTCTAACGTTCCTGACTTCATGCGACTGGGAACTGGCCTTTTGCGCCCATGTCGTTTCGTTTGGGAACTTTTGTGCATCAACTTACGCTTGGTGAATTGCTAAAACAATGGGATAAACAAGCCTAGGAATGGAAGAGCTGCTATATTCGGCATCACACGGAAAAAAAAAAAGTAAGGAAAAGTAGAAGCAGCGAAGGTGGAAAACCACAAACAACAAAACAGAAAAGAAAAAAACACAAATAGAAAACAAGCAAAAGCTTAAGCAAGGAAATCGAGGAAATTGCCAATAGGAGAACATATCTTAATGAATGAAAAGACAAAGAGTTTAAAAATTTGGGCAAAAAAGGCACAAAAAGAATATAAATATGGAAAAGCACAAATAAGGCCAAAAAAAAAAAGAAAAGAAAAGAAAAAATATCTAAGGAATTTGAAAAAAAAAATAGAAAACCACAAAATGGAGCTGCAAAAGCATAACGAAAGACACGGAAGTAAGCAAATAAGGATATGCACAAATAGAGAAAAGCGACCACGAAGCAAAGAAGCTTGAGGAATGAAAAAAACGAATCTACATTCTAGAAAACTGAGCAAGCGCAAACATTCATGATAATGCACGAAAAACGGAGGAAAAGCCTAAAAAATGATTAGAAAATGAGGCAAACAGATAGAAACACACGGAAGCGACGAACGAGAAAATGTTCAAGGAAAATCACAGAGAAGGACACATGAAAAAGCGGGAAGAAGGGAACATAAAAGTAGGGAAGCACATTGAAAAATACGAACATGCAAATGAAACAAGAAATACGAAGAAAATAACAGACAAGGAAAGCCCAAACAAGGGAATAAAACAAAAATACACAAGGAGTGGCACAAACGAGTAAACATGGAAACACATGGCAAACAAGTAAGCAAGGAGCAGAAACCTGGCATATATGTTGCATAGAAAAAGCACGGTTGGCTGCATATCGCTAATCAATGTTGTTGACTTGGATGAAAAATTAGTTAAACATGCCCTAATTACCACTTTATTTTTGGCTAAATCACAAAATTATTTGGAATAAGTTTGGGAGCTATAATAAGACAAGAAACAAAATTACCTAAGTCACAAATTCTTGAGCTTAGTCTGTGTACTTTCTGCAAGCGGAACGAAATGGGGGAATATAATAACCCTGACGGATGATTGGACGGAGAGCCGAAAGAGAGTCTCTGGGAAAAGAAATAAAAGCAAAGCAAACAAATAAACATGATACAAATGATGAGGGGGAGTGCAAAAATTTTGAATGAAATAGAAGGGTAGCGAAGAAACTGAAAGACAATGGGATTAATGAACAAACCTCATAGCATTGTAAAACTTGTCTATGAACTAAGCAACGCGAGCACTGCTCCTGTTCAACCTTAAAATATGTCAAATACAGTCGTAGAGAGGCAATAAAACCTGACTATTGAGACTAGGTGCAATATAATAGATTTGGGATTAAGGAATACACCACAACAATACTACAGAAATTTTGGAAACCAACAACATTGAATTCTCTAACATTCCTGACTTTATGCGACTGGGAACTAGCCTTTCGCGCCCATGTCGTTTTGTTTGGGAACTTTTGTGCATCAGCTTACACTTTGTGAGTATCTAAGACAATGGGATAAACAAGCCTAGGAATGGAAGAGCTGCTATATTTGGCATCGCACAGAAAAAAAAAAAAAAAAGAAAGGAAAGGTAGAAGCAGCGAAGGTGGAAAACCACAAACAGCAAAAGAAAAAAGAAAAAAACACAAATACAAAACAAGCAAAAGCTTAAGCAAGGAAACCGAGGAAATTGCCAATAGGAGAACATATCTTAATGAATGAAAAGACAAAGAATTTAAAATTTTGGGCAAAAAAAAGCACAAAAAGAATATATATATGGAAAAACACAAATAAGGCCAAAAGAAAAAAAAGAAACGAAAAGAAAACATATCTATGGAATTTGAAAAAGAATAGAAAACCACAAAATGGAGCTGCAAAAGCATAACGAAGGACACAGAAGTAAGCAAATAAGGATATGCGCAAATAGAGAAAAGCGACCACAAAGTAAAGAAGCTTGAGGAATAAAAAAAACGAATCTACATTCTAGAAAACTGAGCAAGCGCAAACATTCATGATAATGCACGAAAAACGGAGGAAAAGCCTAAAAATGATTAGAAAATGAGGCAAACAGACAGAAACACACGGAAACGACGAACGAGAAAATGTTCAAGGAAAATCACAGAGAAGGAGACATGATAAAGCGGGAAGAAGGGAACATAAAAGTAGGGGAGCACATTGAAAAATACGAACAGGGAAATAAAACAAGAAATACGAAGAAAATAACAGACAAGGAAAGCCCAAACAAGGGAATAAAACAAAAATACACAAGAAGTGGTACAACCGAGTAAACATGGAAACACATGGCAATCAAGTAAGCAAGGAGCAGAAACCTAGCATATATGTTGCATAGAAAAAGCACGGCTGGCTGCATATCGCTAATCAATGTTGTTGACTTCGATGAAAAATTAGTTAAGCATGCCCTAATTACCACTTTATTTTTGGCTAAATCACAAAATTATTTGGGATAATTTTGGGAGCTATAATAAGACAAGAAACAAAATTACCTAAGTCACAAATTCTTGAGCTTAGTCTGTGTACTTTCTGCAAGCGGAACGAAATGGGGGAATATAATAACCCTGACGGATGATTGGACGGAGAGCCGAAAGAGAGTCTCTGGGAAAAGAAATAAAAGCAAAGCAAACAAATAAACATGATACAAAGAATTTAAAATTTTGGGCAAAAAAAGCACAAAAAGAATATATATATATATATGGAAAAACACAAATAAGGCCAAAAGAAAAAAAAGAAACGAAAAGAAAACATATCTATGGAATTTGAAAAAAAATTGAAAACCACAAAATGGAGCTGAAAAAGCATAACGAAGGACACAGAAGTAAGCAAATAAGGATATGCGCAAATAGAGAAAAGCGACCACAAAGTAAAGAAGCTTGAGGAATAAAAAAAACGAATCTACATTCTAGAAAACTGAGGAAGCGTAAACATTCATGATAATGCACGAAAAACGAAGGAAAAGCCTAAAAAATGATTAGAAAATGAGGCAAACAGACAGAAACACACGGAAACGACGAACGAGAAAATGTTCAAGGAAAATCACAGAGAAGGAGACATGATAAAGCGGGAAGAAGGGAACATAAAAGCAGGGGAGCACATTGAAAAATACGAACAGGGAAATAAAACAAGAAATACGAAGAAAGTAACAGACAAGGAAAGCCCAAACAAGGGAATAAAACAAAAATACATAAGAAGTGGTACAACCGAGTAAACATGGAAACACATGGCAATCAAGTAAGCAAGGAGCAGAAACCTAGCATATATGTTGCATAGAAAAAGCACGGCTGGCTGCATATCGCTAATCAATGTTGTTGACTTCGATGAAAAATTAGTTAAGCATGCCCTAATTACCACTTTATTTTTGGCTAAATCACAAAATTATTTGGGATAATTTTGGGAGCTATAATAAGACAAGAAACAAAATTACCTAAGTCACAAATTCTTGAGCTTAGTCTGTGTACTTTCTGCAAGCGGAACGAAATGGGGGAATATAATAACCCTGACGGATGATTGGACGGAGAGCCGAAAGAGAGTCTCTGGGAAAAGAAATAAAAGCAAAGCAAACAAATAAACATGATACAAAGAATTTAAAATTTTGGGCAAAAAAAGCACAAAAAGAATATATATATATATATGGAAAAACACAAATAAGGCCAAAAGAAAAAAAAGAAACGAAAAGAAAACATATCTATGGAATTTGAAAAAAAATAGAAAACCACAAAATGGAGCTGAAAAAGCATAACGAAGGACACAGAAGTAAGCAAATAAGGATATGCGCAAATAGAGAAAAGCGACCACAAAGCAAAGAAGCTTGAGGAATAAAAAAAACGAATCTACATTCTAGAAAACTGAGCAAGCGCAAACATTCATGATAATGCACGAAAAACGGAGGAAAAGCCTAAAAAATGATTAGAAAATGAGGCAAACAGACAGAAACACACGGAAACGACGAACGAGAAAATGTTCAAGGAAAATCACAGAGAAGGAGACATGAAAAAGCGGGAAGAAGGGAACATAAAAGCAGGGGAGCACATTGAAAAATACGAACAGGGAAATAAAACAAGAAATACGAAGAAAATAACAGACAAGGAAAGCCCAAACAAGGGAATAAAACAAAAATACATAAGAAGTGGTACAACCGAGTAAACATGGAAACACATGGCAATCAAGTAAGCAAGGAGCAGAAACCTAGCATATATGTTGCATAGAAAAAGCACGGCTGGCTGCATATCGCTAATCAATGTTGTTGACTTCGATGAAAAATTAGTTAAGCATGCCCTAATTACCACTTTATTTTTGGCTAAATCACAAAATTATTTGGGATAATTTTGGGAGCTATAATAAGACAAGAAACAAAATTACCTAAGTCACAAATTCTTGAGCTTAGTCTGTGTACTTTCTGCAAGCGGAACGAAATGGGGGAATATAATAACCCTGACGGATGATTGGACGGAGAGCCGAAAGAGAGTCTCTGGGAAAAGAAATAAAAGCAAAGCAAACAAATAAACATGATACAAAGAATTTAAAATTTTGGGCAAAAAAAGCACAAAAAGAATATATATATATATATGGAAAAACACAAATAAGGCCAAAAGAAAAAAAAGAAACGAAAAGAAAACATATCTATGGAATTTGAAAAAAAATAGAAAACCACAAAATGGAGCTGAAAAAGCATAACGAAGGACACAGAAGTAAGCAAATAAGGATATGCGCAAATAGAGAAAAGCGACCACAAAGCAAAGAAGCTTGAGGAATAAAAAAAACGAATCTACATTCTAGAAAACTGAGCAAGCGCAAACATTCATGATAATGCACGAAAAACGGAGGAAAAGCCTAAAAAATGATTAGAAAATGAGGCAAACAGACAGAAACACACGGAAACGACGAACGAGAAAATGTTCAAGGAAAATCACAGAGAAGGAGACATGAAAAGCGGGAAGAAGGGAACATAAAAGCAGGGGAGCACATTGAAAAATACGAACAGGGAAATAAAACAAGAAATACGAAGAAAATAACAGACAAGGAAAGCCCAAACAAGGGAATAAAACAAAAATACATAAGAAGTGGTACAACCGAGTAAACATGGAAACACATGGCAATCAAGTAAGCAAGGAGCAGAAACCTAGCATATATGTTGCATAGAAAAAGCACGGCTGGCTGCATATCGCTAATCAATGTTGTTGACTTCGATGAAAAATTAGTTAAGCATGCCCTAATTACCACTTTATTTTTGGCTAAATCACAAAATTATTTGGGATAATTTTGGGAGCTATAATAAGACAAGAAACAAAATTACCTAAGTCACAAATTCTTGAGCTTAGTCTGTGTACTTTCTGCAAGCGGAACGAAATGGGGGAATATAATAACCCTGACGGATGATTGGACGGAGAGCCGAAAGAGAGTCTCTGGGAAAAGAAATAAAAGCAAAGCAAACAAATAAACATGATACAAAGAATTTAAAATTTTGGGCAAAAAAAGCACAAAAAGAATATATATATATATATGGAAAAACACAAATAAGGCCAAAAGAAGAAAAAGAAACGAAAAGAAAACATATCTATGGAATTTGAAAAAAAATAGAAAACCACAAAATGGAGCTGAAAAAGCATAACGAAGGACACAGAAGTAAGCAAATAAGGATATGCGCAAATAGAGAAAAGCGACCACAAAGTAAAGAAGCTTGAGGAATAAAAAAAACGAATCTACATTCTAGAAAACTGAGCAAGCGCAAACATTCATGATAATGCACGAAAAACGGAGGAAAAGCCTAAAAAATGATTAGAAAATGAGGCAAACAGACAGAAACACACGGAAACGACGAACGAGAAAATGTTCAAGGAAAATCACAGAGAAGGAGACATGAAAAAGCGGGAAGAAGGGAACATAAAAGCAGGGGAGCACATTGAAAAATACGAACAGGGAAATAAAACAAGAAATACGAAGAAAATAACAGACAAGGAAAGCCCAAACAAGGGAATAAAACAAAAATACATAAGAAGTGGTACAACCGAGTAAACATGGAAACACATGGCAATCAAGTAAGCAAGGAGCAGAAACCTAGCATATATGTTGCATAGAAAAAGCACGGCTGGCTGCATATCGCTAATCAATGTTGTTGACTTCGATGAAAAATTAGTTAAGCATGCCCTAATTACCACTTTATTTTTGGCTAAATCACAAAATTATTTGGGATAATTTTGGGAGCTATAATAAGACAAGAAACAAAATTACCTAAGTCACAAATTCTTGAGCTTAGTCTGTGTACTTTCTGCAAGCGGAACGAAATGGGGGAATATAATAACCCTGACGGATGATTGGACGGAGAGCCGAAAGAGAGTCTCTGGGAAAAGAAATAAAAGCAAAGCAAACAAATAAACATGATACAAAGAATTTAAAATTTTGGGCAAAAAAAGCACAAAAAGAATATATATATATATATGGAAAAACACAAATAAGGCCAAAAGAAAAAAAAGAAACGAAAAGAAAACATATCTATGGAATTTGAAAAAAAATAGAAAACCACAAAATGGAGCTGAAAAAGCATAACGAAGGACACAGAAGTAAGCAAATAAGGATATGCGCAAATAGAGAAAAGCGACCACAAAGCAAAGAAGCTTGAGGAATAAAAAAAACGAATCTACATTCTAGAAAACTGAGCAAGCGCAAACATTCATGATAATGCACGAAAAACGGAGGAAAAGCCTAAAAAATGATTAGAAAATGAGGCAAACAGACAGAAACACACGGAAACGACGAACGAGAAAATGTTCAAGGAAAATCACAGAGAAGGAGACATGAAAAAGCGGGAAGAAGGGAACATAAAAGCAGGGGAGCACATTGAAAAATACGAACAGGGAAATAAAACAAGAAATACGAAGAAAATAACAGACAAGGAAAGCCCAAACAAGGGAATAAAACAGAAATACACAAGGAGTGGTACAAACGAGTAAACATGGAAACACATGGCAAACAAGTAAGCAAGGAGCAGAAACCTAGCATATATGTTGCATAGAAAAAGCACGGCTGGCTGCATATCGCTAATCAATGTTGTTGACTTCGATGAAAAATTAGTTAAGCATGCCCTAATTACCACTTTATTTTTGGCTAAATCAAAAAATTATTTGGGATAATTTTGGGAGCTATAATAAGACAAGAAAGAAAATTACCTAAATCACAAATTCTTGAGCTTAGTCTGTGTACTTTCTGCAAGCGGAGCGAAATGGGGGAATATAATGACCCCGACGGATGATTGGTCGGAGAGCTTAAAGAGAGTCTCTAGGAAACGAAATAAAAGCAAAGCAAACAAATAAACATGATACAAATGATGAGGGGGAGTGCAAAAATTTTGAATGAAATAGAAGGGTAGCGAAGAAACTGAAAGACAATGGGATTAATGAACAAACCTCATAGCATTGTAAAACTTGTCTATGAACTAAGCAACGCGAACACTGCTCCTGTTCAACCTTAAAATATGTCAAATACAGTCGTAGAGAGGCGATAAAACCAGACTATTGAGACGAGATGCAATATAATAGATTTGGGATTAAGGAATACACCACAACAATACTACAGAAATTTTGGAAACCAACAACATTGAATTCTCTAACATTCCAGACTTCATGCGACTGAGAACTGGCCTTTCGCGCCCATGTCGTTTTGTTTGGGAACTTTTGTGCATCAGCTTACACTTGGTGAGTTGCTAAGGCAATGGGATAAACAAGCCTAGGAATGGAAGAGCTGCTATATTTGGCATCACACAGAAAAAAAAAAAAAAAAGTAAGGAAAAGTAGAAGCAGCGAAGGTGGAAAACCACAAACAGCAAAAGAAAAAAGAAAAAAACACAAATACAAAACAAGCAAAAGCTTAAGCAAGGAAACCGAGGAAATTGCCAATAGGAGAACATATCTTAATGAATGAAAAGACAAAGAATTTCAAAATTTTGGGCAAAAAAAGCACAAAAAGAATATATATATATATATATGGAAAAACACAAATAAGGCCAAAAGAAAAAAAAGAAACGAAAAGAAAACATATCTATGG
Source organism: Santalum album (assembly GCA_034195605.1). Lineage (NCBI taxonomy): Eukaryota > Viridiplantae > Streptophyta > Magnoliopsida > Santalales > Santalaceae > Santalum > Santalum album. Next base: position 12,626,899 of record CM067260.1, on the reverse strand, counting down.
AATTTGAAAAAAAAAAGAAAACCACAAAATGGAGCTGCAAAAGCATAACGAAAGACACGGAAGTAAGCAAATAAGGATATGCACAAATAGAGAAAAGCGACCACAAAGCAAAGAAGCTTGAGGAATGAAAAAAACGAATCTACATTCTAGAAAACTGAGCAAGCGCAAACATTCATGATAATGCACGAAAAACGGAGGAAAAGCCTAAAAAATGATTAGAAAATGAGGCAAACAGACAGAAACACACGGAAACGACGAACGAGAAAATGTTCAAGGAAAATCACAGAGAAGGAGACATGAAAAAGCGGGAAGAAGGGAACATAAAAGCAGGGGAGCACATTGAAAAATACGAACAGGGAAATAAAACAAGAAATACGAAGAAAATAACAGACAAGGAAAGCCCAAACAAGGGAATAAAACAGAAATACACAAGGAGTGGTACAAACGAGTAAACATGGAAACACATGGCAAACAAGTAAGCAAGGAGCAGAAACCTAGCATATATGTTGCATAGAAAAAGCACGGCTGGCTGCATATCGCTAATCAATGTTGTTGACTTCGATGAAAAATTAGTTAAGCATGCCCTAATTACCACTTTATTTTTGGCTAAATCAAAAAATTATTTGGGATAATTTTGGGAGCTATAATAAGACAAGAAAGAAAATTACCTAAATCACAAATTCTTGAGCTTAGTCTGTGTACTTTCTGCAAGCGGAGCGAAATGGGGGAATATAATGACCCCGACGGATGATTGGTCGGAGAGCTTAAAGAGAGTCTCTAGGAAACGAAATAAAAGCAAAGCAAACAAATAAACATGATACAAATGATGAGGGGGAGTGCAAAAATTTTGAATGAAATAGAAGGGTAGCGAAGAAACTGAAAGACAATGGGATTAATGAACAAACCTCATAGCATTGTAAAACTTGTCTATGAACTAAGCAACGCGAACACTGCTCCTGTTCAACCTTAAAATATGTCAAATACAGTCGTAGAGAGGCGATAAAACCAGACTATTGAGACGAGATGCAATATAATAGATTTGGGATTAAGGAATACACCACAACAATACTACAGAAATTTTGGAAACCAACAACATTGAATTCTCTAACATTCCTGACTTCATGCGACTGAGAACTGGCCTTTCGCGCCCATGTCGTTTTGTTTGGGAACTTTTGTGCATCAGCTTACACTTGGTGAGTTGCTAAGGCAATGGGATAAACAAGCCTAGGAATGGAAGAGCTGCTATATTTGGCATCACACAGAAAAAAAAAAAAAAAAGTAAGGAAAAGTAGAAGCAGCGAAGGTGGAAAACCACAAACAGCAAAAGAAAAAAGAAAAAAACACAAATACAAAACAAGCAAAAGCTTAAGCAAGGAAACCGAGGAAATTGCCAATAGGAGAACATATCTTAATGAATGAAAAGACAAAGAATTTCAAAATTTTGGGCAAAAAAAGCACAAAAAGAATATATATATATATATATGGAAAAACACAAATAAGGCCAAAAGCAAAAAAAGAAACGAAAAGAAAACATATCTATGGAATTTGAAAAAAAAAAGAAAACCACAAAATGGAGCTGCAAAAGCATAACGAAAGACACGGAAGTAAGCAAATAAGGATATGCACAAATAGAGAAAAGCGACCACAAAGCAAAGAAGCTTGAGGAATGAAAAAAACGAATCTACATTCTAGAAAACTGAGCAAGCGCAAACATTCATGATAATGCACGAAAAACGGAGGAAAAGCCTAAAAAATGATTAGAAAATGAGGCAAACAGACAGAAACACACGGAAACGACGAACGAGAAAATGTTCAAGGAAAATCACAGAGAAGGAGACATGAAAAAGCGGGAAGAAGGGAACATAAAAGCAGGGGAGCACATTGAAAAATACGAACAGGGAAATAAAACAAGAAATACGAAGAAAATAACAGACAAGGAAAGCCCAAACAAGGGAATAAAACAGAAATACACAAGGAGTGGTACAAACGAGTAAACATGGAAACACATGGCAAACAAGTAAGCAAGGAGCAGAAACCTAGCATATATGTTGCATAGAAAAAGCACGGCTGGCTGCATATCGCTAATCAATGTTGTTGACTTCGATGAAAAATTAGTTAAGCATGCCCTAATTACCACTTTATTTTTGGCTAAATCAAAAAATTATTTGGGATAATTTTGGGAGCTATAATAAGACAAGAAAGAAAATTACCTAAATCACAAATTCTTGAGCTTAGTCTGTGTACTTTCTGCAAGCGGAGCGAAATGGGGGAATATAATGACCCCGACGGATGATTGGTCGGAGAGCTTAAAGAGAGTCTCTAGGAAACGAAATAAAAGCAAAGCAAACAAATAAACATGATACAAATGATGAGGGGGAGTGCAAAAATTTTGAATGAAATAGAAGGGTAGCGAAGAAACTGAAAGACAATGGGATTAATGAACAAACCTCATAGCATTGTAAAACTTGTCTATGAACTAAGCAACGCGAACACTGCTCCTGTTCAACCTTAAAATATGTCAAATACAGTCGTAGAGAGGCGATAAAACCAGACTATTGAGACGAGATGCAATATAATAGATTTGGGATTAAGGAATACACCACAACAATACTACAGAAATTTTGGAAACCAACAACATTGAATTCTCTAACATTCCTGACTTCATGCGACTGAGAACTGGCCTTTCGCGCCCATGTCGTTTTGTTTGGGAACTTTTGTGCATCAGCTTACACTTGGTGAGTTGCTAAGGCAATGGGATAAACAAGCCTAGGAATGGAAGAGCTGCTATATTTGGCATCACACAGAAAAAAAAAAAAAAAAGTAAGGAAAAGTAGAAGCAGCGAAGGTGGAAAACCACAAACAGCAAAAGAAAAAAGAAAAAAACACAAATACAAAACAAGCAAAAGCTTAAGCAAGGAAACCGAGGAAATTGCCAATAGGAGAACATATCTTAATGAATGAAAAGACAAAGAATTTCAAAATTTTGGGCAAAAAAAGCACAAAAAGAATATATATATATATATATGGAAAAACACAAATAAGGCCAAAAGAAAAAAAAGAAACGAAAAGAAAACATATCTATGGAATTTGAAAAAAAAAAGAAAACCACAAAATGGAGCTGCAAAAGCATAACGAAAGACACGGAAGTAAGCAAATAAGGATATGCACAAATAGAGAAAAGCGACCACAAAGCAAAGAAGCTTGAGGAATGAAAAAAACGAATCTACATTCTAGAAAACTGAGCAAGCGCAAACATTCATGATAATGCACGAAAAACGGAGGAAAAGCCTAAAAAATGATTAGAAAATGAGGCAAACAGACAGAAACACACGGAAACGACGAACGAGAAAATGTTCAAGGAAAATCACAGAGAAGGAGACATGAAAAAGCGGGAAGAAGGGAACATAAAAGCAGGGGAGCACATTGAAAAATACGAACAGGGAAATAAAACAAGAAATACGAAGAAAATAACAGACAAGGAAAGCCCAAACAAGGGAATAAAACAGAAATACACAAGGAGTGGTACAAACGAGTAAACATGGAAACACATGTCAAACAAGTAAGCAAGGAGCAGAAACCTAGCATATATGTTGCATAGAAAAAGCACGGCTGGCTGCATATCGCTAATCAATGTTGTTGACTTCGATGAAAAATTAGTTAAGCACGCCCTAATTACCACTTTATTTTTGGCTAAATCAAAGAATTATTTGGGATAATTTTGGGAGCTATAATAAGACAAGAAACAAAATTACGTAAGTCACAAATTCTTGAGCTTAGTCTGTGTACTTTCTGCAAGCGGAACGAAATGGGGGAATATAATGACCCCGACGGATGATTGGACGGAGAGCCGAAAGAGAGTCTCTGGGAAAAGAAATAAAAGCAAAGCAAACAAATAAACATGATACAAATGATGAGGGGGAGTGCAAAAATTTTGAATGAAATAGAAGGGTAGCGAAGAAACTGAAAGACAATGGGATTAATGAACAAACCTCATAGCATTGTAAAACTTGTCTATGAACTAAGCAACGCGAACACTGCTCCTGTTCAACCTTAAAATATGTCAAATACAGTCGTAGAGAGGCGGTAAAACCAGACTATTGAGACGAGATGCAATATAATAGATTTGGGATTAAGGAATACACCACAACAATACTACAGAAATTTTGGAAACCAACAACATTGAATTCTCTAACATTCCTGACTTCATGCGACTGGGAACTGGCCTTTCGCGCCCATGTCGTTTTGTTTGGGAACTTTTGTGCATCAGCTTACACTTGGTGAGTTGCTAAGGCAATGGGATAAACAAGCCTAGGAATGGAAGAGCTGCTATATTTGGCATCACACAGAAAAAAAAAAAAAAGTAAGGAAAAGTAGAAGCAGCGAAGGTGGAAAACCACAAACAGCAAAAGAAAAAAGAAAAAAACACAAATACAAAACAAGCAAAAGCTTAAGCAAGGAAACCGAGGAAATTGCCAATAGGAGAACATATCTTAATGAATGAAAAGACAAAGAATTTAAAATTTTGGGCAAAAAAAGCACAAAAAGAATATATATATATATATATGGAAAAACACAAATAAGGCCAAAAGAAAAAAAAGAAACGAAAAGAAAACATATCTATGGAATTTGAAAAAAAATAGAAAACCACAAAATGGAGCTGCAAAAGCATAACGAAGGACACAGAAGTAAGCAAATAAGGATATGCGCAAATAGAGAAAAGCGACCACAAAGCAAAGAAGCTTGAGGAATGAAAAAAACGAATCTACATTCTAGAAAACTGAGCAAGCGCAAACATTCATGATAATGCATGAAAAACGGAGGAAAAGCCTAAAAAATGATTAGAAAATGAGACAAACAGACAGAAACACACGGAAACGACGAACGAGAAAATGTGCAAGGAAAATCACAGAGAAGGAGACATGAAAAAGCGGGAAGAAGGGATTGATGCTCAAGTTGCGAAGGAAATCGGTTTTACTTGAAGCGTCATAATTGAGCCCGGTTTTGCAAAATTGGAGCATTTGCACCATGTTGAGCTTAAAGAGAGGTTGTTTGAAGTGGTTGGGCTACATGGAGGTAAATTTAGGCTAAATGGGTTGCAATGAGCTCATGGAATGGCAATGGGTCAAGGGTAATTCGGATTAGGCCTTGGGGGAGCCATTTTGGGCTTAATTGAGCAATTTGGAGCAATTGGGTGTGCTAATGGGCTTGGGCCACAAGGGGTGCACGGACCTAGCTCATGGGCCCTTAGAGAAGGCCCAAATCCATGTGGCCCAAGTGGGAATTCGCGGATCCTTGAAGGGCACTCCAAGGACTTTCCTATTTTCACCCACTTTCCTATATTTTGGTCTTTTTGTGCCTATTTAAGAAGGCCCCCTCCCATATCTCGAATTACACCACTCCTCTAAGCATTGAGAGAGTTTTTGAGAGAGAGAATTGAGAGAAATTCTCTTGGAGGGTTTATAGGTGCCATATGTGTTCTTGAGCACTCTTGGGGTTTCTAGGGTTGAGTGTGTGTGAGATTGGGGAAACACTTGTGAGTGTTTTGTGCTGCAGCCACGAGGCGTTGTCGAGCATCCGAGCGTGATTTGTGGTGGTGTTTCGTGATCGGTGTTCGTGGTGCTATTACATTCGGTGGCTGCGTTTGGTGCTTGTGCCTGAGTTTCTTCGGGTTCTTAAAGCAACAACAAGGTGCTTGCTGTGTTCATCATTGAGTGGTAGGCTCTTCTATTTTTATCTCCTTCTATATTGTTTAGTTTGGGAGACACAGAGAGCATCACTCTTGCGTGAGTTGTATTCCGTTGTTTTGATTTTGTTTGGCCGGTGAGACTTGTGATAAGTTTGTCAAACCTAGTGAAGGTGAGACAACTTCGTGATTGGTCAGTGAGACCTTGTATTGCCCTAGTGAAGGGTGTACCTGTGATTATAGTGATTTCGTTGGTGAGGGTAGTGAACCCGAATCAGCCGTGGACGTAGGTTGCACGCATTGTGTAGCTGAACCACGTATATCTTGTGTTTGCGATTGCTTGGTTGGTTTGCTTGTATTATTCTTGCCATAACCAGTGCATTAGGTTGAAGAATGGAAAAAGGAAAGAATTTGAAAGAGCACTGATTCACCCCCCCTCTCAGTGCTCGTACTGGGACTAACAGGAGACACCACCATTGTTGACAAAATCGCCTAAATCAATCCCCTAAATCATGGACCATGATTGGAGGAGGAATCAATGGCATGATTTTGGCTAGTGGAGACACCACCATTGTTGACAAAATCCCCTAAATCATGGACCATGATTGGAGGAGTAATAAATTCAACCACTATGCCATGTGTTGGAGACTTTGGAGAGCTATATAAGGAGGGCCTCTCCCTTGGACGAAAAACACACCTTCCTTGAGCATTGAGAGAGCATTTGAGTGAGAGAATTGAGAGAAATTCTCCTAAGGTGGTTGAAGAGTGCCTTCTTTGTTCTTGAGCACTCTTAGGGTTTCAAAGGGTTGAGTTTATGTGAGCTTGGGAAACACTTGTGAGAATTGTGTGTAAAGTTCCCAAGATACATTTCCGGTGACCCGTGGTAGCGTTTCCGTGGCTGGAGAAGGTGGCAGCCTTGGTTCGTGTTCCGGAGCTTCTTCGAGTACTTTGCGCTCTTCGTACGACGACAAAGCGTTTGGTTTCGTGAGTTGCTCTTATTATTCTAAATTTATCATTGTTGAAGTTATTGTAAGTTTGTCAACCCTAGTGAAGGGACGACAACATCATAATTGGTCAGTGAGACCATTGTATCACTCTAGTGAAGGGCCCATACGATTATAGTGAATTCGTTGGTGACGGTAGTGAACCCGGACCAGCTGTGGACGTAGGTTGCATGCATTGTGTAGCTGAACCACATAAATATTGTGTTTGCGATTGGTTGTCTTGTTTACTTGTTTTATACTTGCCGTAACAAGTAAATTTGAAAAGACAAAAGAATTTTTAAAGTGCACTGACTGATTCACCCCCCCCCCTCTCAGTGCTTATATTGGGACTAACAATTGGTATCAGAGCTAAGTTGACATTGAAGGATTTAACAACTTGTTAGATCATTAGCTCACAACAGCAACGCGAACAATGAACTTCTCTAGCATCGGCAAGATGGGTGTTCCGTTGTTTGATGGCTCCAACTACTCAAGTTGGAAAAGTCGAATGACAAAGCACTTGGGCGCTCTAAGCATTGAAATCTACGACATTGTTCTTAATGAAGGCTACACTCCCCCGGCTAAAGGTGCGGCTTGGATGGATGCTGACAAGAGGGCGTTTGAAACCGATGCTAGAGCTTCAAATGTAATTCTATCCGCCCTTAATGAAGTTGAGTTCTCAAAGGTGAAAAATTGCAAGACGGCGAAGGAGATGTGGAACAAACTTGAGAACATCTACGAAGGTGACAGCAAGGTCAAAGAACCAAAGTTGCAAATTTACCGAAGTAAGTTCGAGCAACTAAAGATGAATAACGAAGAATTTATTGAACCTTATTTCAATAGGGTTATAGAGATTGTTAATTGCATTCGTGGATATGGGGAAGATATGACTAATGCTATTGTGGTAAAAAGGATCCTAAGATCTTTACCCGAGTCATATGATGCGAAGGTTTCATCTATGGAAGAGAGAGACTTAAACACACTCTCTCTGGACACGCTGCAAAGCGTATTAATTGCAGTATGAGATGAGACGTGCAGCGGCTAGAACGACGAGTAATTCTACATCGGCTAAAGAGGTTGCATTCAAAGCCATGAGCAACGCAAATGAGCGGGGAGATTCTAGCTCATCCCAAATTCATGCACCCAATGAAGAAGAAGACAATATAAAGGCGTACATCTCGAGGAACTTCAAGAAGGGAACCAGAAAATACAAAGGTAAACTTCCTTTCAAATGCTTCAAGTGTGGTAAAATTGGCCACTATGCTCTGGATTGTCCAGAAAATATTAAAGATGGAAGTGACAATGAGAAAGAAGACAACCACAAGAATAAGAAGTTCCAGAGGTATAAAAAGAAGGGCTATTCTTCGAAAAACGTCAAAGCGTTGAAGAATCTCCTTAGCAAAATCCTAGAAGGCTCCGATTCATCCAGCGAAGTAGAATCAGACGATGAATCTAAAGATGAAGAGCACATCGCATTCATAGCCTCCGAGACACAAGAAGATTCTGCGGCAGAAGATGAGGATGCTGAGGTCGACATGCAAGGTGAGATCGAAAGATGTATTGTCGTTGTTTCTTAGCTCAAAAAAGAAAAGTAAGCGTTGAAGCGAGATAAAGACGAGCTAGTCAACGAAGTGGGAAGGCTAAAAATCCAATGCGAAGAACATGCAAAGATTTGTGATGATCTTACCATCGAGCTAAACGGAAAGGCTGCCTATATCAAGAAACTTGAAGGAGAGCTCTGCACCATCAAACAAAAGGTTAGCGAACAAATGAAAGCATTCAAAGTTAGCTCTTCTTCTGCTTTCAATGATGGTTCGAGCCCTAGTACTGCCGTGTTGAATAATCAAAACGAGGCCACACTGAAAGCTCAATGAGTGTCTTGCTTTGCAAAGACCTCACTCGCTCGGAAGGCAAGGGATTGGTTTTGAGGAAGATAACTCCAAAACCTCAAAGACCACTACCTTTGTAAAAGAGAAGATTGCAAAGGGGGCGGAGGTTCGAAGAAAGATTCCTACGAGGCTTCCCAAATTTGATATCTGTAGCATCGAACCCGACGAGTTGCAGCAGCCGAAGCTTAAGTGGAAAACCATTCATGCGGCGGCATTCAGAGGATATTGCTACTCCTGCGGCGTTTACGGGCATATGGCGAGGAATTGCCGAAGAAGGATGGTAGCAAGGCCTCATCAACATGATGCACATTCTGTTCGGCCCTTGAGGAATGGCTATGGATAACGCATAACTCCTCCTCTGAAGCTGTACAACCGATTCCAGGTACTTGAATAAAAGGAGAGAGCTGTTTGCCATAGATGCAACTATGTGGGGCATTACGCTCGAAATTGCATGACATTCATTCCAAGTCCATACAAAAACGGAATGAATAGTCAAGTGCAGCAAAGTGCGCAAAAGATGCCAAAACCAACCAAGAAGTTTATAAAGAAGGCCATCGCGGTGGAACGATGTGAAGAAGCGAACGTGGTGGAAGTTGCACTCAAGGCAACTAAAAAGAATTCACGTTGGATCCTCGATAGCGGATGCAGCCGACATATGACGGGTGATGCGAAGCTACTCCAAAGTGCTACTGATGCGGCAAGTGGAAAGGTAAAATTTGGCAACGATGACTCTTTGAAAATTAAAGGAAAAGGGGTTGCCAAAATTGATGGGGCAAAGTTTACATCTGAGGTGCTGCTTGTTGAAGGCCTCAAATATAATCTATTGAGTGTTAGCCAACTATGTGAATCGGGTCATGAAGTGATATTCACAAGTAAAGGTTGCACAAGTAAAGAAGGCCTGAAGCACAGTCCTGGTGGCAAAGGGCTCAAGAACAGAAGGCAATTTGTACCAACTAGGAGACAAAGACGACACCTGTTTGATCGACGTGGAAGATCAAAATCAACTATGGCATCGACGATTTTGGCACATAAATCAAAAGAGCCTGAGAGAATTGTCTATACAAAAGGCGTTCAGTGATCTTCCAGAAATGAGATGGGACAGAGAAACCGTTTGCAAAGCATGTCAAAAAGGGAAGATGGCACAATTCCCTCATAGAGTAAAAGAGCATAATTCCTCCAGCTTGCTGAGCCTGGTACACACAGACTTGTGTGGACCTATGCGAAATAAAGGCACAAACGGCGAATTATATTTCATGTTGCTGATAGATGATTATAGCCGCATGACATGCATTATACATCTCCGTCATAAGAATGAAGTGTTTAAAGGCTTCAAAAGCTACAAGAAACGGGTGGAGAAACAGTTCGGAAAGATGATCAAAGCATTAAGGTCCGATCATGGTAGCGAATTCACATCCAACGAATTCGAATCATATCTGGTAAACCACGGCATCATGCATCAGCGATCGAGTGTGAGAACACCTCAACAAAATGGTGTTGTCGAAAGGAAAAATAGAGCCGTTATTGAAATGGCGAGGACGATGTTGATCGAGAGCGGTGTTTCCGGTGAAGTTTTGGAAGGAAGCTACCGAAGCAGCGGTATACTTGCAGAATCGAACGTTGTTGCGGCCTAAGTCTAGCAAGACTCCGTATGAGATATGGAATGGAAGAAAGCCTACCGTGAAATACTTTAGAGTATTTGGGAGTCCTTGTTTCATCAAAAACAAGGATGAGTCACTCGGAAAATTCGAGGAAAGAGCTGACGAGGGAATCTTTCTCGGCTACTCACAAAGAAGCAAGGCATATCTATGCTACAATCAACGGCTTAAACGGATGGTAGAAAGCTGTGATGTCAAAGTTGTGGAGAATGACCCCAATTCGGCAAATGAGAAGTACGTTACTCCTTTAGATATTCCACCAAAAGGGGATGATGTTATAAATGAATCACGTGACAAAGAAAGCATGGAAGAATTGGAGATTGCTGATTCGGGGGATGAAAGTGACAACGTCACTCAAGTACCCGATGCTAGAAATGCGAAGAAGTCCAAAGAGAATTGGACTCAAGAACAGATCGAGAACTCGAGGAGATGCGAAATGAGAGATTTCCACATTATTGGAGACGTTGATGCACCAATTCAAACACGACGAGAGTCGAAGAATATAAGTGCAACATCCCTATTCTCGCAGGTCAAGCCCAAAAACATAATTGAAGCTCAAGAGGACGAGCATTGGGCAAAGGCTATGAATGAAGAACTAGATCAAATCGAGAAGAACTTGTTAGTCCCAGTACGAGCACTGAGAGGGGGGTTGAATCAGTGCTCTTTCAAATTCTTTCCTTTTTCCATTCTTCAACCAAATGCACTGGTTATGGCAAGAATAGTACAAGCAAACCAACCAAGCAATCGCAAACACAAGATATACATGGTTCAACTTCACTTCTTCGCTGTTTCTTCTTCATTTCCTCATCATTCCGATATCCCGGAGTCATGCAAAGTCGATATAGGAGGAGCACCAATGATATGCGCACTCATTTAGGCTTGCCAACAATGCCAACACCTCATTACTCCAATGGGAACAACAAGGGGGAGTTGGAAACCCTAAGAAGAGAGCTTCGCTCTAGGGGGAGTCTTGCATGAGAGGACCCTTGAGGTTGCACGCATTGTGTAGCTGAACCACGTATATCTTGTGTTTGCGATTGCTTGGTTGGTTTGTCTATGTTATTCTTGCCATAACCATCGAATCAGATTGAGGAGCGCAAAAAGGAAAGAATTTGAAGGAGCACTGATTCACCCCCCCTCTCAGTGCTCATATTGGGACTAACACCCCTAAGGCAGTAAACCGCATAGCTATCAAATCTCTGCAACCATGCAATGCCACAGCAAGTCTTCTTGCTTGCTACTGATGTCTTCAAGATCTCAGCCATCTCATTAGTAATACTCCCCCTATATGTATGTACTCACCCATGCGCTTTTTGGATCACCTTCCCAAAATGGGAAACTTTCTCCCCCTTTGACAACCATTCCAAAGGTAAGTAAGCATATAGGATCATTGTGCACCACTCTCCTCTTGTATTTAGAGGGAATGGGTTGAACTCCGAGGCTCTGTTAGTCCCAATATAAGCACTGAGAGGGGGGGGGGTGAATCAGTGCACTTTAACAATTCGTATGTCTTTCCAAATTTACTTACGGCAAGTAGTAAACAAGGCAAGCAATCGCAAACACAATATTTACGTGGTTCAGCTACACAATGCGTGCAACCTACGTCCACGGCTGATTCGGGTTCACTACCCTCACCAACGAATTCACTAGAATTGTATGGGCCCTTCACTAGAGCGATACAACGGTCTCACTAACCAATAAAAATGTTGTCGTCCCTTCACTAGGGTTGACAAACTTACAATGCTTCAACAATAATAAATTTAGGATAACGAGAGCAACTCACGAAACCAAACGCTTTGTCGTCGCACGAAGAGCGCAAAGTACTCGAAGAAGCTCCGGAATATGCACCAAGGCTGCCACCTTCTTCAGCCACGGAAACACAACACGAGTCACCGGAAATGTATCTTGGGAACTCTACACACAATTCTCACAAGTGTTTCCCAAGCTCACACAAACTCAACCCTTTGAAACCCTAAGAGTGCTCAAGAACAAACAAGGCACTCTTCAACCACATTAGGAGAATTTCTCTCAATTCTCTCACTCAAATGCTCTCTCAATTCTCAAGGAAGGTGTGATTTTCGTCCAAGGGAGAGGCCCTCCTTATATAGCCCTCCAAAGTCTCCAAGACATGGCATAGTGGTTGAATTGATTCCTCCACCAAACATGCTCCATGTATTGGGGGTGGGAGGCTCATTATGATGTCTCCACTAGCCAAAAGAAGGCATCTAACATAGATGTCCTTGGATGCTCCAACAACATACCACAAATTAAGGCATTTTGTCACCAATGGTGGACCAAATAGTGGAATGGCATCTTCCCACGAATTTGAATTGGTCCAAGTGTGGTTGGGCTCCTCCAAGTGTCATTGGGCTTGATTAGTTGCTGCCCTTGTGTGCCAAGCCCATTAGTTGGCCCAACTCCTTCACATTGCACAATTAGGCCCAAAGTGATGTCCCCAAATGCCCACCACGAATTTCATAAGCCCATTGCTTATTTTGGGGCTCATTGTAGCCCATTAGGTCCATATTAACTTCATTGAAGCCCACAAACCTCAAAGTAGCTGTTGTAAGCCCAAAACGGTGTATATGGTCCAATTGCGCAAAACCGAGCACCAATATGACGTCCTGAGCAAAACGAATTTTCGTTGCGCCGTTTGTGTCCATACCACTCTATTATGGTATATTATGGCTGCTGGTGTCTCCCCATGATAATCGGATCACCCGGAGTGCCACAAATCAATAACCGTTCCAAACTAGGTTAAAACAAGCTTAGAATCGCTTGTTTGAGACCTATATAGCCAAAACGATTTTTGCTGTGCCGTAAGCATCCGTAACACTCTACCATGATATAATATGGTTGCTGGTGTCTTCCCATGGTCATCTGATCGCCCGAAGATGCTCATCTCATCAATAGCTCCAAAACGCGCTCAAACAAGCTCAGAATCACTTGTTTATGCCGTATATGGATATTTCACTCCGTCACCGCTTCTTCTTCATTTCCATGCTTTTCTGACATTATGAGGTCATATATAGACAATATGCATGACGTTCCGATGATGCGGACACCCATTTAGGTTTGCCAACAATGACAACACCATAACATTCAAATGGGAACAACAATCTCCCCCTTTGGAATTGTTGGCAACCTACATGCATTTTGGGATATCTTTGGGGTCCTCTTTGAATAAAGACTCCCCCTTGAGTGATGGTTACCTCTTCAGGCCATGAACTCCCCTTTTAGCCGTTGCGCAATAAATACCGCTACTCCCCCTGCATGTATGCACTCTTCAATGCTCTTCTTGTATCACCTCCCAAAATCAGCAGCTTTCTCCCCCTTTGACAACCATTTCAAAGGAAGGTAAGAGCAATGAATCATTGTGCGAAACCATCCCCTTCTAGCTGGATGGAATGGGTTGAACTCCGAGGCTCAATCGGTGCTTCTCAAATGTCGCTGTTGGCAATGGTTTTGTGAAGATGTCAGCAACTTGCTCTTCCGTGGGCACATACTCCATCAGAATCACTCCTTCTTCAACCTTCTCTTTAAGAAAGCGATAACGAATATCGATGTGCTTCGATCTTGAGTGTTGAATAGGATTTTTGCCCAAGCCGATAGCACTTTGGTTATCACACATAATGGAGATAGGCAACCGTACCTCATCAACCATGTCAAGCAATTGTCGGCGCATCCATATGACTTGTGTGCATGCTGATGTTGCTGCCACATATTCCGCTTCTGCTGTGCTCAATGATACGCTGTCTTGTTTCTTGCTGAGCCAAGAAACACACTTCTTTCCAAGAAAGAATGCACCGCCCGAGGTGGATCGTCGATCATCGGTGCAGCCGGCCCAATCAGCATCACTATACCCAATCAATTTGATACCATCATTTTTAGTATAACATAGCCCTAAATCCGACATACCTCGAATGTATCGAAGGATTCGTTTCACGGCTACTAGGTGCGATTCTTTGGGATTACTTTGATATCTCGCTGCTTGACACACGGAATGTAGAATGTCGGGTCGAGTAGCCGTCAAATATAGAAGACTCCCAATCATGCTTCTATACTCCTTTTGATCAACGCCTTTTCCATCTTCATCCTTGCTCAATTTACATGCAGTAGGCATAGGAGTACTCACCGGTTTACACTCCGCCATGCCGAACTTCTTCAGAAGTTCTTTGACGTATTTGACTAGAGAGATGACAAGTCCATCATTCCGTTGAGAGACTTGTAAACCGAGAAAGTAGGAGAGTTCACCAATCATAGACATCTCGAACTCATTCTTCATCTTCAAGGCAAAGTCATGGCATAACTTTACCTTATCTCCTCCGAATATGATATCGTCGACGTAGACGACAATGACCAATTGCCCTTCATCACTGTTCAGCACGTACAAGTTGCTATCAACGCTTCCCTTCTTGAACTTTAGCTTGCGAAGATATGTGTCAAGTCTTGAGTACCATGCTCGAGGTGCTTGCTTGAGGCCATACAACGCCTTCTTTAATTTGCATACTTCGTTCTCGTCATCGCCTAGAACAAAGCCGTCGGGTTGTTCAATGTACACCTCTTCCTTCAAGTCTCCATTCAAGAGTGCCGATTTGACATCCATTTGGAACACGGTGTATCCTCTTTGTGCAGCCACAGCAAGGAATAACCGAATTGCCTCAAGTCTTGCCACAGGTGCAAAGGTCTCATCAACATCTATTCCATTAATTTGAGAATAGCCTTTGCATACTAACCTTGCCTTGTTGCGAACAACTTTGCCATCTTCGTTCAACTTGTTCCGGAAGACCCATTTAGTTCCGATGATGTTCTTCCCGGCTGGTCTAGGCACTAATTCCCATGTACAGTTCTTCTCGATTTGATCCAACTCTTCATTCATAGCCTTTGCCCAATACTCGTCCTCTTGAGCTTCAATCACGTTTTTGGGCTCGACTTGTGAGATTAGGGATGTTGCACTTATATTCTTCGCCTTTCGTCGTGTCTGAATTGGTGCATCAACGTCTCCAATGATGTGGAAATCTCCCATTTGGCATCTCCTTGAGTTCTCGACTTGTTCTTTAGTCCAATTTTCTTTGGACTTCATCGCATTTCTAATAACGGGTACTTGAGTGATGTTGTCACTCTCATCCCCCGAATCATCAGCAGTCTCTAATTCTTTCGTGCTTTCTTCGTCACATGATTTATTTATAACGTCATCCCCTTTTGATGGAATATCTAAAGGAGTAACGTACCTCTCATTTGCCGAATTGGGGTCATTCTCCACAACTTTGACATCACAGCTTTCTATCGTCCGTTTAAGCCTTTGATTGTAGCATAGATATGCCTTGCTTCTTTGTGAATAGCCGAGAAAGATTCCCTCGTCAGCTCTTTCCTCGAACTTTCCGAGCGACGCATCCTTGTTTTTGATGAAACAAGGACTCCCGAATACTCTAAAGTATTTCACGGTAGGCTTTCTTCCATTCCACATCTCATACGGAGTCTTGCTAGACTTAGGCCGCAACAAGGTTCGATTTTGCAAGTACACCGCTGCTTCGGTAGCTTCCTTCCAAAACTTCACCGGAACACCGCTCTCGATCAGCATCGTCCTCGCCATTTCAATAACGGCTCTATTTTTCCTTTCGACAACACCATTTTGTTGAGGTGTTCTCACACTCGACCGCTGATGCATGATGCCGTGGTTTGCCAGATATGATTCGAATTCGTTGGATGTGAATTCGCTACCATGATCGGACCTTAATGCTTTGATCTTCTTGCCAAATTGTTTCTCCACCCGTTTCTTGTAGCTTTTGAAGCCTTTAAACGCTTCATTCTTATGACGGAGATGTATAATGCATGTCATGCGGCTATAATCATCTATCTGCAACATGAAATATAATTCGCCGTTTGTACCTTTGTTTCGCATAGGTCCACACAAGTCCGTGTGTACCAGACTCAGCAAGCTGGACGAATTATGCTCTTTCACTTTATGAGGGAATTTTGCCATCTTCCCCTTTTGACATGCTTCGCAAACGGTTTCTCTGTCCTGTCTCATTTCTGGAAGATCACTGACCGCCTTTTGTGTGGACAATTCTCTCATGCTCTTTTGATTTATGTGCCCCAGTCGTCGATGCCATAGTTGATTTTGATCTTCCACGCCAATCAAACAGGCATCGTCTTTGTCTCCCAGTTGGTATAAATTTCCCTCCGTTCTTGAGCCCTTTGCCACCACGATTGCGCTTCCGCCCTTCTTCACCGTGCAACCTTTACTTGTGAATGTCACTTCATGACCCGATTCACATAGTTGGCTAACACTCAATAGATTGTATTTGAGGCCTTCGACAAGTAGCACCTCCTTAGATGTAAACTTTGCCCCATCGATTTTGGCAACCCCTTTTCCTTTAATTTTCAAAGAGTCATCGTTGCCAAATTTTACCTTTCCACTTGCCGCATCAGAAGCACTTTGGAGTAGCTTCGCATCACCCGTCTTATGTCGGCTACATCCGCTATCGAGGATCCAACGTGAACTCTTTGTAGTTGCCTTGAGCGCAATTTCCACCACGTTCGCTTCTTTACATCGTTCCACCGCGATGGCCTTCTTTTTGAACTTCTTGGCTGGTTTTGGCATCTTTTGCGAACTTTGCTGCACTTGGCCATTCATTCCATTTTTGTAGGGACTTGGAATGAATGTCATGCAATTTCGAGCATAATGCCCCATGTAGTTGCATCTATGGCAAACAACTCTCTCCTTTTGTTCAAGTACCTGGAATCGGTTGTACAGCTTCAGAGGAGGAGTTATGAGTTGTCCATTCTTCAAGGGCCGAACATAATGTACATTACGTTGATGAGGCCTTGCTGTCATCCTTCTCCAGCAATTTCTCGCCATGTGCCCGTAAACGCCGCAAGAGTAGCAAGATCCTCTGAATGCCGCCGCATGAATGATTTTCCGCTTAAGCTTCGGTTGTTGCAACTCGTCGGGTTCGGTGCCGCAGATATCGAATTTGGGAAGCGTCGTAGGAATTTTTCTTCGAACCTCCGGCTCCTTTGCAATCTTCTCCTTTACAAAGGTAGTGGTCTTTGAGGTTTTGGAGTTACTTTCCTCAAAGCCAACCCCTTGTCTTCCAAGCGAGTGAGGTCTTTGCAATGCTAGACACTCATTGAGCTTTCGTGTGGCCTCGTTTTGATCATTTAGCATGGCATTACTAGAGCTCGAACCATCATTGAAAGCAAAAGAAGAGCTCACTTTGAATGCTTTCATTTGTTCGCTAACCTTTTGTTTGACGATGCAAAGCTCTCCTTCAAGTTTGTCGATGTAGGCAGCCTTTCCATTTAGCTCGATGGTAAGATCATCACACATCTTTGAATGTTCTTCGCATTGGATTTTTAGCCTTCCCACTTCGTTGACTAGCTCATCTTTGTCACGCTTCAACGCTTTCTTTTCTTTTTCAAGCTGAGAAACAACGACAATGCATCTTTCAATCTCACCTTGCATGTCGACCTCAGCATCATCATCTTCTGCCGCAGAATCTTCTTGCGCCTCGGAGGCCATGAATGCGATATGCTCTTCATCTTCAGATTCATCGTCGGATTCGCCTTCGCTGGATGAATTGGAGCCTTCTAGGATTTTGCTAAGGAGATTCTTCAATGCTTTGACGTTTTTCGAAGAATAGCCTCTCTTTTTATACCTTTGGAACTTCTTCTTTTTGTGGTTGTCTTCCTTCTCATCGTCACTTCCATCTTTAATATTTTCTGGACAATCCAGAGCATAGTGGCCAATTTTACCACACTTGAAGCATTTGAAAGGAAGTTTACCTTTATATTTTCCGATTCCCTTCTTGAAGTTCCTTGAGATGTAAGCCTTTATATTATCTTCTTCTTCATTGGGTGCACGAATTTGAGACGAGCTAGAATCTCCTCGTTCACTTGCATTGCTCATGGCCTTGAATGCAACCTCTTTAGCCGATGCAGAATCACTCGTCGTTCTCGCCGCTGCACGTCTCATCTCATACGCAATTAATATGCTTTGCAGCGTGTCGAGAGAGAGTGTGTTCAAGTCTCTTTCTTCTAAAGATGAAACCTTCGCATCATATGACTCGGGTAAAGATCTTAGGATTTTCTTTACCACAGTAGCATCAGTCATATCTTCACCATATCCACGGATGCAATTAACGATCTCTATAACCCTATTGAAATAAGGTTCAATAGATTCTTCGTTATTCATCCTCAATTGCTCGAACTTACTTCGGTAAATTTGCAGCTTCGCTTCTTTGACCTTGCTGTCACCTTCGTAGATGTTCTCGAGTTTGTTCCACATCTCCTTCGCCGTCTTGCAATTTTTCACCTTCGAGAACTCAACTTCATTAAGGGCGGATAGAATCGCATTTGAAGCTCTAGCATCGGTTTCAAATGCCCTCTTGTCAGCATCCGTCCAAACCGCACCACTAGCCGGGGGAGTGTAGCCAGCATTGAGAACAATGTCGTAGATGTCAATGCTTAGAGCGTCCAAGTGCTTCGTCATTCGACTTTTCCAACTTGAGTAGTTGGAGCCATCAAACAAAGAAACACCCATCTTGCCGACGCCGGAGTAATTCATATCTCGCCTTGCTGTTGTGAGCTAATGATCTGATAGGTTGTTAAGCCCTTCAATGTCAACTTAGCTCTGATACCAATTGTTAGTCCCAATATAAGCACTGAGAGGGGGGGGGGTGAATCAGTGCACTTTAACAATTCGTATGTCTTTTCAGAATTTACTTGTTACGGCAAGTATAAAACAAGTAAACAAGGCAACTAATCGCAAACACAATATTTACGTGGTTCAGCTACACAATGTGTGCAAC